>CM055070.1:21194003-21249404 GCA_029204045.2 Tillandsia leiboldiana
TTAACTCTTTCCCTCTTTTGAGCATTTTACTTTTCTTTGACTCCCCCTCCATTGGCTAATCAATTATTTAAATATAAAAGTATTCAACAAGGATTGAACTCGATATTTCATACTCAACTAAATAGTCAAATAGATAAAAACAATTACAAGGAGATCATTTGAGAGGAAATTGACTTTGATCAATTAAAATGGTTTATTAAATAATGATCAATGCATCAACTGAATTATTATGTATCCAAATCATAATAAATTTCTAATTATAATGAAAGGATGCAAGTAAAGTCATAATACACATGCTCAATTAGTGTACTATGTATAAACATAGATAAAGAACAAAAACACAAAAACAACCTAACCTAAGCAAAAGTTTCAAAAGGAAGTTTATTTCACGGAAAGCATTCCAATTGCTTTACGCAAATGAATAAAACGTTTTTGATCCAAATGTTTTGTTAAGATGTCAGCTAATGATCTTCAGTTGAATATATGAAAGTTGAAGAGTATTTGATTCAACTAGCTCTCTAAGAAAATGATATCTAAGTTCAATGTGTTTTGTTCTAGAGTGCAACACAGGGTATTTGGAAATGTTTATAGCACTAGTGTTGTCACAAAGAATTGTTACCGAAGTTGCTGAAATCCGGAAGTCGCTCAACACACTTTTCATCCAAATGAGTTGGGTTGAACAACTACCCGCTGAAATGTATTCCGCTTCGGCAGTCGAGAGTGCTATGCAATTCTGCTTTTTTACTGTGCCGTGCAACAAGGCAAGGCCAAGAAAGAAGCATGCACCACTCGTGCTTTTCTGATCATCCACTGATCCAGCCCAATCGGCATCTGAGTATCCAACAATATCCAAACTAGTTCCCATAGGATACCAAATTCCGAAATTAATTGATCCTTTGATGTACCGGATGATCCTTTTCACCGCTTTCAGGTGAACCTCCTTTGGTGCTGATTGATATCTCGCGCAAATCCCAACACTAAAGATATATCCGGGCGACTAGCCGTGAGGTAAAGTAGACTTCCAATCATACTTCGATACAGTTTCTCGTCTACATTCTCACTATGTGATTCACTTCCAAGTCCCTTGTGGCTAGTTCCCATTGGAGTCGGAAAATCCTTCGAATTTTCTAAGTCAAACTTTTTAACCAACTCCATTGCATACTTGGATTGACACAAGTGAATACCATCATTGTCACGCCCCGGGGTCGAAATGCGACCCGGGCTCACCAACAGATCCGCCGCCTGTACGGAGACTGCCGTACAGACGAAGCGTCTAACCTGCAAAAGAGATCTATAGCTAACAAGTATCAGAGCTGAGAGGAAGCAGGAACACCAAGCGGTGAAAAGTCCAAGTACAGCAGTCCACTAGAACCCACAACATAAGTACAAAAGCACTAAATGGTACAAAAGTGGAAACTAAAAAGTACAAGTGACACTAACACCGACACCACCGACTCGGGTAGGAGCTAGCCAGCTACGCCCTTACCTCGGTCAGAAAGCTCCGAACGAGCCAAACCTGGAACGGTCGCCTCAGGAACACCTGTCATCACAGCGGGTGTGAGATCTACTGGAACAGTCATATCTCAGTGGGTACCAAAGCTAAACCCACGGTACACCCACTCAGTCTGCTGGAGACAAAAACACAGATAGATAGATAGATAGATAGATAGATAGATAGATAGATAGATAACGGAAATGAATCTATCGCTACATGTCTCAATGCAATGCTGGAAGTAAGTTCTCAGTCTCTCTCACGGGAGGCTCGGAAACTACGAACGTCTGCGTCCCCTACAGCCCTTTATCAAACAAGAACGGACTGTAGGCTTGGGCGCCCATAGTTTCCGCCCCCGCACTGGAAACTGCTAGAACTCTACAAGACACTAGAAGGCCACCTCAATCCCTTCTAGTAACCACCTGGTAACTCGGCCAGGGCATAACTATCTCTCTGGTAACTCGGCCAGTGATACTTACCTATCTGGTAACTCAGCCAGTGATTAATACCCATCTGGTAACTCTGCCAGTGGTAACTACTCATCTGGTAACTCAGCCAGTGATTTATACCCATCTGGTAACTCTGCCAGTGGTATCCGCTCATCTGGTAACTCAGCCAGTGATTTATACCCATCTGGTAACTCTGCCAGTGGTATCCGCTCATCTGGTAACTCAGCCAGTGATTTATACCCATCTGGTAACTCTGCTAGTGGTAACTACTCATCTGGTAACTCAGCCAGGGGTTTATACCCATCTGGTAACTCTGCCAGTGGTATCCACTCATCTGGTAACTCAGCCAGTGATTTATACCCATCTGGTAACTCTGCCAGTGGTATCTCGTATACTCTAACGATGCTACTAACACTCGTGTCCCAGTCGGAAATGACATCCCTCGACTTACACGACTGTTCCGCAATTACCTGATAGTAAGGATATGATACCTTTGCATTCGGAAGCATAAAGGGCAATCCGTAGTTCATTGGGAGAAACCAACCCACCTGCGATCCATCCGCGAAAACCGTGCGCCAAACGGAGGTCCCGATGCGATCCCGCAGCTCCACGCGGCAACACACGCGCCACCGGCCACGTGAGAAGCTAACCGTATGCCACAACTGCGAGACAAGAAGAGGGACCGGGATCAGAAACATGCGGCTAAAACCGCGCTCACAAAGGGCAAAAGAAACCAAACCGGCGACGAGAAACGCCGCGTGTTGCGCGGAAAACCCATCGCGCATACACGCCGCGGCGCGTCGCCAAGTCACAGCCCGCGCGGCCAAGGCGGCGCAGCTGCACGGCTCCAGAAAACCCAGCCATTCGCGCGGCGCCCAGCAAGTCCGCGCGGCACAAGGCCGCCCGCGCGGCGCCCAGCAAGTCCGCGCGGCACAAGGCCGCCCGCGCGAGGGTCTGCAGTGCCGCGCGCCCAGCGCGCGGCCTGCACACCGCGCGGGGCCCAGAAGGCCGCCGCCAGCGGGGCCGCAGCGCCGCGCGCCCAGCGCGCGGCCTGCACACCGCGCGGGGCCCAGAAGGCCGCCCGCGCGGGGCCCGCAGCGCCGCGCGCCCAGCGCGCGCCTGCACAACCGCGCGGGGCCCAAGGGGCAGCCCGCGCGGGCCTGCACGTGCGCGCGCCCAGCGCGCGGCCTGCACACCGCGCGGGGTCCCAGGGGTCCGCCCGGCGGGGCTGCAGTGCCGCGCGCCCAGCGCGCGGCCTGCACACCGCGCTGGGCCCAACGGGCCGCCTCGCCGGGGCCTGCAGCGCCGCGCGCCCATCGCGCGGCCTGCACACCGCGCTGGTGACCCAACGGGCCGCCCGCGGCGGGCCTGCAGCGCCGCGCGCCCAGCGCGCGCCTGCACACCGCGCTGGGCCCAACGGGCCGCCCGCGCGGGCCTGCAGCGCCGCGCGCCCAGCGCGCGGCCTGCACACCGCGCTGGGCCAACGGGCCGCCCGCCGCAGGGGCCTGCAGCGCCGCGCGCCCAGCGCGCGGACCTGCACACCGCGCGGGGCCCAACGGGCCGCCCGTGCGGGCCTGCAGCGCCGCGCGCCCAGCGCGCGGCCTGCACACCGCGCGGGGCCCAAGGGCCGCCCGCGCGGGGCCTGCAATGCCCGCGCGCCCAGCGCGCGGCCTGCAGTGCCGCGCGGCCCCGAGGGCACCCGCGCGGGCCCGCCTGCAGTGCCGCGCGCCCAGCGCGCGGCCTGCAGTGCCGCGCGGCCCGCCTGCAGTGCCGCGCGCCCAGCGCGCGGCCTGCAGTGCACCACGGCAGCAGGCCGCATGCCCGCGCGGCCTACTGCACAGCCAGGGTGGACCGGCGCCCTGCTGCTCAGATTTTGGCAGCAGGGCGCAAGCTGCGCGCGTCGCTCCAACGCGGCCGCGCAGCGATGGCCCCACAGCCTCGCGCCGCCAACCACCGCGCGCGCGTGGCTCGCCAAGCACCACCAACCCGCACACAACACTCCCAAGCAGCAAAGAAGGAAAGCAAATAAAAGAGAGGAGAGGAGAGAAGCAAAAAACCACAATCAAAAAAATAAAACCAACCTCCACGAGGCTCGCCGACCTCGCTCGGCTTCACGCCCTCGCTCGGGGAAGAAAAGCTCAAGAGCCCTCTCCATTTCCTCCTTCTTCTTCCTTCTTCCCTTTTCCTTTCCTTAACTTTTCTTTTCTCTCTTTCTTTCTTTCTCTTTTTCCTTTTGCTACAGAGGTGAAGGGGAGTGGTTTTATAAAGCAAAAGCTTTAAATAAAATTAAATAACTTAATTAACTTAATTCCAAAAACCCAACTCCAACTCACTTTTTGCCCTCGGGACCTCCGCCGCTGCCCGGAACCTCCCGAGCTCCGCTGTAATTCCAAAGTACACGCGCTCACAGCTTTTTCTCTTCAAAAAGCTCAACCGTTGAGTCGGGGTGCTCAAATCAAATACCGGCTCCAAAATTGCCAGTTCCGACTCACTTTTTGCCTCCGGGTCCTCCGCGTCAGTCCGGAACCTCCCGAACCTCGCTGTAAATCAAAAGTACGCGTGTCCACAGCTTTTTCTCCTTAAAAAGCTCGACCGTTGAGTCGGGGTGCTCAAATCAAATACCGGCTCCAAAATTGCCAGTTCCGACTCACTTTTTGCCTCCGGGTCCTCCGCGTCAGTCCGGAACCTCCCGAACCTCGCTGTAAATCAAAAGTACACCTGCTCCAAGTGTTTCCCAATTTTTCTGCAACCCATAGCGGTGTCGGAGCTTCCCGTACCAGTCACCTAACGCGTACAAAGCCCAAAACAAGCAGAGGCCTCCGCGGGGATCCAAATCAACCCGAACTCCTCTGAAAACACAAGTGGGACACATCCAAGGCAAATTCCTCCGCACCACACCATCCTGCAAGGTCGGTGCGTCATCCAAATCCCGGTGTTCTACACTCTCCCCCCCTTAAAAGGGTTTCGTCCTCGAAATCCAACAAAATCCATACTTAGGAGGGTAAATCAAAAACAAAAGGGATAGAAGATCCTCAGATTGCCCAAGGCTCTCAAGTGGTCACTCACATTCCTCATGCTGACAACACTGAACCTTCCCCAAAGGTATGATTCGACTGCAAAATTCTTTGGTTTCACCAACAAGAATCGCATCGGTCGATGAGGACAACGCAGTCCTCGTCCATCACCAAGGAAGGGAAAGCAAAACAAAACTTGCGGGGTTCAAATAGGCCTCATCCAGCCTGATCACAGCTCGAGGATCCACAACTCGCATAACTCGTTTCTATATATAACTCTCAGGCTGGTAGTCTCCCTTGATTCGAGATCTCAAAAACCGAAGTTCAAGCCTCCTTAAGGCAAAACTCCTCAGATGCTTCATAGCCACCAAAGCTCCAGTTCCACAAAACATGGATCACCTCCCTTGACAGGGGAAAAACTTCAACCTCGAGAACCTTCTCTCGATTCTGGCACTCAATTCCCAGGGTTACACAGCTCGCCTAAACAGGGCATACTGAACAAAAAGTCCTCGCCGGGATAAAGCAATCATACATCCTTGCAAATCTATCACCGGCGCTACCTCAACCTGACCTCCTGAGTGTCCAAGCACTTTAGGTTCGAGGGTTCTGAACAATTCCATGACCTCTCTATCACGGCAATATCCGGATCAAAGCTGGTATCCTCCTCAGCTTTGCCTCAATACACCTCATATCCTCTGCCACTCAAGCGGCTAAAACACAAGGCCCAAACACAAAATCCTCGATGTCGAAGTGTAACTCTCAAAGCTTGGCAACCAACTTCTTCCTCCTTAGAAGTTGTAGCACTAACCTCAAGAGCCCCTCAAGCTCCAAGTCGCTTCGGAGGTAAGCAAAAACCCACGACGGTAACACCACCAACCCGTCCAGTGAAACAGGGAAAAACACAGCTCTCAAATCAGTAGGGCATTAGTCAATCTACTTGACCACGCAAACCGCTCAACTGCCCTACTGATTCCGGATCAGTAACCAGGCACAGCCCTTGGCTGTAAGGTTCCATAAAGATATCAATCACTCGAAGGCATCTGCCCAAGCACAAGGTGAGACTAATCAAGTTCGAACCTTACAAAAACTCACACGGTTGTGTACCCACAACGTGACATCACCACTGTGTAACCACTGCCTGGATCCTCACTGTCGTATCCCCACGACGAGGTACTAGGTCTCACAGACCTCTTGATCCGTCAAATTTCGCAGCTACGCTCACAGCTCCCTCTGTCTCACGGTTGATACTCCACGAGGTGCTGACGAAGTTGGCGCGGTTCCCAAACCACGTCAACCACTGTCTCGATCTCAGTCCCAATCAAGTAACTACCTGGTAACTCGGCCAGGGGTATCAACCACCTGGTAACTCGGCCAGGGGCAAGTAACCTCCTGGTAACTCAGCCAGGGGCAGGTAACCTCCCGGTAACTCAGCCAGGGCATCATATATCTCATCGCATGCTATAAAAAATACACTCCTCCCGACCAGGTCCACGGAGGGTCAATGTCTTCTCTCTCGACAATCCATGATAGCATAAATTGGGACGACCGATTCCTATCCAACCTCGTATCAACACCTCTACACTGATGTAGGACTAACATCTCGATGATCAATCCAAGGTCCTAGCTGCACTGGCAGGACAGGCAGCACTCATCCACGTGCTTCACGTGATCTGAAAATTGATCCAAACGTGCACAACCATCAGTCCTGACACTGGCCCACACGAGGGTACCCCCGCTTTACCGAAACGCACACACGGCGTTGGCATTAAGCAAGCTCTAACCCGACGGCCACACCAGGTGAGACGCGACCCACAACCCTGACGAAGAATGCGGCCCATGCAGAAGGGAAACTCACATCCTGGCACTGCTGCTGAAGCGAGCACTGTCGAGAACCTCCTGGTCTCTGTCTCCTCTGAGACCCCTGATCCAGAGGGTGGAATCACGGCAACCTCGAATCACGCGACTATCGCAAAATCGGCGATGCCGGTGCTCTCTCTCCGAAGCGGGTCCCCCGCTCACCGTCTCCCTCGGACGGGATCTCTGATCCTCGGTCAATCCATCGAGCATGCACACTCACTGCATCCAAGGTCGGCACTCGCCGAAAATGCACGAAGAGGTAGGCATCTCGATGCAGCTCCCACTCGAACATAACCAACCTCTAAGCCTCATCCTGGGCGTCCAGGGGTACATCGCTCAACCGTCACAGAAACTCACCCCAGAACATCAACTGCGCTCCCGATGGTCCAGCAAGACGAATCCGACGCCACCAGCTCTCTTGGCGTCCGAATGCAAAAGTGCATAACCAAGCGCCCTGATGCTTATCCTGGATGAACAAATCCTCGAACAAATCTTCCATAACAGCGTTCCAGTTCTCGGCCTCTCACGGCTCCAACTCAGTCCCGAAATCTACAAGGGATGGAACTGGATGCGGTACACCACCTAACAGCAACCTCTCGCTGCTTCCGCACCATCAATGGTGCGATCAGGAACAGAAATCGACAAAGTCGCGGCCGGAGGTACTACTGACGATACTCCGGGAGATGCTCTCGGTCCAAGCATGTGCATCATACACTCCATGTTCTCTCCTCCTGGCGCCATAACGCCTCAAATACCAGGACTGCTTGGGCCTGGATCTCACAAGCCTCTCTCGGCTCCATCCATTTAGCTTTCCTCTAAACGAGCCCCTCATCCCAGGTCAAACACGCCCTCGCCGCTGCACGGCGTCTCGGAAGCATCCAAAAACCACTGCAACAGACAAACATTAGGACCAAGACTCTCTCGACCCAAACAAACGAAAGTCTAAACATGTTAACCTTTCTAAAGCATTATGCTGTCTGCAGCCAACACAATCACCTTTAGAGAAATAACATGCGAGGTCACTCACCCCAATCCTCAGGGGGAGGTACACCCTCAGACAGGACTCTCGCTAAGGTCACGTCTCACACGACAGTCTTCCCACTGTCCAACCAAAAGCCTAGGGTCTCTAAGTCCCCAACGACCTATATTCCTAGGCTCTGATACCACCTAATCTGTCACGCCCCGGGGTCGAAATGCGACCCGGGCTCACCAACAGATCTGCCGCCTGTACGGAGACTGCCGTACAGACGAAGCGTCTAACCTGCAAAAGAGATCTATAGCTAACAAGTATCAGAGCTGAGAGGAAGCAGGAACACCAAGCGGTGAAAAGTCCAAGTACAGCAGTCCACTAGAACCCACAACATAAGTACAAAAGCACTAAATGGTACAAAAGTGGAAACTAAAAAGTACAAGTGACACTAACACCGACACCACCGACTCGGGTAGGAGCTAGCCAGCTACGCCCTTACCTCGGTCAGAAAGCTCCGAACGAGCCAAACCTGGAACGGTCGCCTCAGGAACACCTGTCATCACAGCGGGTGTGAGATCTACTGGAACAGTCAGATCTCAGTGGGTACCAAAGCTAAACCCACGGTACACCCACTCAGTCTGCTGGAGACAAAAACACAGATAGATAGATAGATAGATAGATAGATAGATAACCGGAAATGAATCTATCGCTACATGTCTCAATGCAATGCTGGAAGTAAGTTCTCAGTCTCTCTCACGGGAGGCTCGGAAACTACGAACGTCTGCGTCCCCTACAGCCCTTTATCAAACAAGAACGGACTGTAGGCTTGGGCGCCCATAGTTTCCGCCCCCGCACTGGAACTGCTAGAACTCTACAAGACACTAGAAGGCCACCTCAATCCCTTATAGTAACCACCTGGTAACTCGGCCAGGGCATAACTATCTCACTGGTAACTCGGCTAGTGATACTTACCTATCTGGTAACTCAGCCAGTGATTAATACCCATCTGGTAACTCTGCCAGTGGTAACTACTCATCTGGTAACTCAGCCAGTGATTTATACCCATCTGGTAACTCTGCCAGTGGTATCCGCTCATCTGGTAACTCAGCCAGTGATTTATACCCATCTGGTAACTCTGCCAGTGGTATCCGCTCATCTGGTAACTCAGCCAGTGATTTATACCCATCTGGTAACTCTGCCAGTGGTAACTACTCATCTGGTAACTCAGCCAGGGGTTTATACCCATCTGGTAACTCTGCCAGTGGTATCCACTCATCTGGTAACTCAGCCAGTGATTTATACCCATCTGGTAACTCTGCCAGTGGTATCTCGTATACTCTAACGATGCTACTAACACTCGTGTCCCAGTCGGAAACGACATCCCTCGACTTACACGACTGTTCCGCAATTACCTGATAGTAAGCATATGATACCTTTGCATTCGGAAGCATAAAGGGCAATCCGTAGTTCATTGGGAGAAACCAACCCACCTGCGATCCATCCGCGAAAACCGTGCGCCAAACGGAGGTCCCGATGCGATCCCGCAGCTCCACGCGGCAACACACGCGCCACCGGCCACGTGAGAAGCTAACCGTATGCCACAACTGCGAGACAAGAAGAGGGACCGGGATCAGAAACATGCGGCTAAAACCGCGCTCACAAAGGGCAAAAGAAACCAAACCGGCGACGAGAAACGCCGCGCGTTGCGCGGAAAACCCATCGCGCATACACGCCGCGGCGCGTCGCCAAGTCACAGCCCGCGCGTCCAAGGCGGCGCAGCTGCACGGCTCCAGAAAACCCAGCCATTCGCGCGGCGCCCAGCAAGTCCGCGCGGCACAAGGCCGCCCGCGCGGCGCCCAGCAAGTCCGCGCGGCACAAGGCCGCCCGCGCGAGGGTCTGCAGTGCCGCGCGCCCAGCGCGCGGCCTGCACACCGCGCGGGGCCCAGAAGGCCGCCCGCGCGGGGCCCGCAGCGCCGCGCGCCCAGCGCGCGGCCTGCACACCGCGCGGGGCCCAGAAGGCCGCCCGCGCGGGGCCCGCAGCGCCGCGCGCCCAGCGCGCGGCCTGCACACCGCGCGGGGCCCAAGGGGCCGCCCGCGCGGGCCTGCAGTGCCTCGCGCCCAGCGCGCGGCCTGCACTCCGCGCGGGGCCCAAGGGGCCGCCCGCGCCGGGCCTGCAGCGCCGCGCGCCCAGCGCGCGGCCTGCACACCGCGCGGGGCCCAAGGGGCCGCCCGCGCGGGCCTGCAGCGCCGCGCGCCCAGCGCGCGGCCTGCACACCGCGCGGGGCCCAAGGGGCCGCCCGCGCGGGCCTGCAGTTCCGCGCGCCCAGCGCGCGGCCTGCACACCGCGCGGGGCCCAGGGGGCCGCCCGCGCGCCTGCACACCGCGCGGGGCCCAGGGGGCCGCCCGCGCGGGGCCTGCAGCGCCGCGCGCCCAGCGCGCGGCCTGCACACCGCGCGGGGCCCAACGGGCCGCCCGCGCGGGGCCTGCAGCGCCGCGCGCCCAGCGCGCGGCCTGCACACCGCGCGGGGCCCAACGGGCCGCCCGCGCGGGGCCTGCAGCGCCGCGCGCCCAGCGCGCGGCCTGCACACCGCGCGGGGCCCAAGGGCCGCCCGCGCGGGGCCTGCAGTGACGCGCGCCCAGCGCGCGGCCTGCAGTGCCGCGCGGCCCCTAGGGCACCCGCGCGGCCCGCCTGCAATGCCGCGCGCCCAGCGCGCGGCCTGCAGTGCCGCGCGGCCCCGAGGGCACCCGCGCGGCCCGCCTGCAGTGCCGCGCGCCCAGTGCGCGGCCTGCAGTGCCGCGCGGCCCCGAGGCACCCGCACGGCCCGCCTGCAGTGCCGCGCGCCCAGCGCGCGGCCTGCAGTGCACCACGGCAGCAGGCCGCATGCCGCGCGGCCTGCTGCACAGCCAGGGTGGACCGGCGCCCTGCTGCTCAGATTTTGGCAGCAGGGCGCAAGCTGCGCGCGTCGCTCCAACGCGGCCGCGCAGCGATGGCCCCACAGTCTCGCGCCGCCAACCACCGCGCGCGCGTGGCTCGCCAAGCACCACCAACCCGCACACAACACTCCCAAGCAGCAAAGAAGGAAAGCAAATAAAAGAGAGGAGAGGAGAGAAGCAAAAAACCACAATCAAAAAAATAAAACCAACCTCCACGAGGCTCGCCGACCTCGCTCGGCTTCACGCCCTCGCTCGGGGAAGAAAAGCTCAAGAGCCCTCTCCAATTCCTCCTTCTTCTTCCTTCTTCCCTTTTCCTTTCCTTAACTTTTCTTTTCTCTCTTTCTTTCTTTCTCTTTTTCCTTTTGCTACAGAGGTGGAGGGGAGTGGTTTTATAAAGCAAAAGCTTTAAATAAAACTAAATAACTTAATTAACTTAATTCCAAAAACCCAACTCCAACTCAGTTTTTGCCCTTGGGACCTCCGCCGCTGCCCGGAACCTCCCGAGCTCCGCTGTAATTCCAAAGTACACGCGCTCACAGCTTTTTCTCTTCAAAAAGCTCAACCGTTGAGTCGGGGTGCTCAAATCAAATACCGGCTCCAAAATTGCCAGTTCCGACTCACTTTTTGCCTCCGGGTCCTCCGCGTCAGTCCGGAACCTCCCGAACCTCGCTGTAAATCAAAAGTACGCGTGTCCACAGCTTTTTCTCCTCAAAAAGCTCGACCGTTGAGTCGGGGTGCTCAAATCAAATACCGGCTCCAAAATTGCCAGTTCCGACTCACTTTTTGCCTCCGGGTCCTCCGCGTCAGTCCGGAACCTCCCGAACCTCGCTGTAAATCAAAAGTACACCTGCTCCAAGTGTTTCCCAATTTTTCTGCAACCCATAGCGGTGTCGGAGCTTCCCGTACCAGTCACCTAACGCGTACAAAGCCCAAAACAAGCAGAGGCCTCCGCGGGGATCCAAATCAACCCGAACTCCTCTGAAAACACAAGTGGGACACATCCAAGGCAAATTCCTCCGCACCACACCATCCTGCAAGGTCGGTGCGTCATCCAAATCCCGGTGTTCTACAATCATCATTTTGTTTAATTTGCAATCCAAGAAAATAAGTCAATTCGCCCATCATGGACATCTCAAATTCGCTTTCCATGGTCTCCGCGAATCTAGAAGCATCATTATCTCTTGTTGCGCCAAATACATTGTCATCGACATAGATTTGTGCTACAATGAAATTGTTTTGATAATGCTTCACAAAGAGAGTCCCGTCAGCTCCCCCTCGAGTATAGCCCTTCTCCAAAAGGTGCTTTGTCAACCTTTCATACCATGCTCGCGGTGGTTGTTTCAGACCGTAAAGAGCCTTTTTCAAACGAAAAACATGATTAGGTTGTTTATGGTCTACAAAACCTTTCGGTTGAGCCACATAAACTTCCTCATTTAAAAACCCATTTAGAAACGCGCTCTTATCGTCCATTTGAAATAATATGATTTTAAAATGACAAGCAATAGCAAATAGTATACGAATGGACTCGAGTCTAGCTACAGGGGCGAAAGTTTCATCAAAGTCTATACCTTCTACTTGAGAGTAGCCTTGAGCAACTAATCGTGCCTTGTTCCAGATGATAGTACCATCCTCATTTTTCTTGTTCTTGAAAATCCATTTGGTACCTATCACATTATGTTGCTTTGGAGGCTTCGTTAATTCCCAGACTTTGTTTCGCTCAAATTGATGGAGCTCTTCCTGCATTGCTTTAATCCAGTAGTCATCCTGAAGAGCTTCATCTATATTCTTTGGTTCGATTAAAGATACGTAGCAAGAGAATCCACAAACCAACTGCCTCCGAGTTCTAACTCCTTCTTGTGGGTCTCCAATGATGTTTGATTCAGGATGATCCTTGGAGATGCGTAACGTTTGAGGTAACGGAGTACTCGGAGGTACATGAGACGATTCCTGCACATCAGATAAACTTGAAGAACCATTAGATGCATTATTAATATTGGAAGTATTATTATGAGAAGATGCAATGGCAGGTGTATCGTCATCTAGAGAGATATCGAGGGTAGATTTTTCAGATGCAAAGTGAAAAGCTTCATCTACTTTAACATTTATCGATTCTACGATCGTCTTAGATTCCAAGTTAAATACTCGATATGCTCTACTGTTTGTAGAATACCCCAAGAAAATCCCTTCGTCACTTCGAGAGTCAAACTTTCCAAGATTTTCACGGTCACGTAAAATGTAACACCGACTCCCGAAGATGCGAAAATATTTGATGTTGGGTTTTCTACCACACCATAGTTCATATGGTGTATTTAACGTTCCCGGGCGCAAATAAACTCGATTAATTACATAGATTGCAGTGTTCACAGCTTCAGCCCAAAAATGTAGCGGTAAATTCCGGCTGTGAAGCATAACACGTGCCATCTCTTGAACAACCCTGTTTTTGCGCTCGACAACACCATTCTGTTGAGGTGTATAGGGTTCTGAGAATTCATGCTTAATACCATTTGAAGTGCAAAAGTCAATGAATTTAGAGTTAACGAATTCTCCACCTCTATCACTTCTAACACGAATGATCTTTTCATTCTTTTCAATCATAATACGATGGCAAATCTCGTGAAAAGAATCAAAAGTATCAGCTTTCTCTTTTAAAAATATTACCCAAGAATATCGAGAGAAATCATCAACCAATAAGAAAATATACAATTTACCTCCCAAAGACGGTTGACGAGTTGGCCAAAAGAAAGAAAAATAGTCTACATAAACTACACAACATTTAACCGTATAACGATTAAAGACAAGGAAGGATTTCACCTTTGCATACCCAAACCTTTTGAGTTTTGGAGTATGTTGGCAATGGTTGAGAAATTTTCCTTGATGAAGACGTCTTGTATGATTGATCTTTTTCTTTTGTCATCGTCTTGTTTGTAGTACTACCAATGTTCTTTTCTTTTGAAAATCCTTCTTTGAATTCCGGGGAGTGAACTTATTGGTAGCAGTTGCAAGATGTGGTTGATTTGAACTTTGAGCTCCAACCTTGCAATTTCTTTCAATGTGCCCTGCAAAATTACAACGAAAACATTCCTTAGTACTTGACGATCCCGAGCAGGATGAAGTAGGCTTGTTGTCGTTGCTTGTCGTTAATTCCGGTGTCAGAGGAGGAGATACCGACTGAGGCACAAAGACTGTCCCAACCGAACTAAAATTGTCTTCAGTTCGATTGTATCCGAGGCCGAACTTGTTTGTTTGACCAAGACCAAGAAGTTTATCCAACTTACTCCTTCCAGAAGAAAATCGCTGCAAGTCATCCTTGAGTTGGAAAATGGTCTTTGTCATTTCCAGGTTATCCTGTCGAGCCTCGTTGTAGAGCTTTGAGAAGTGATCCACTTTATACACTAGTTTTGTATGTTCCTTCTCAAAAAGCTCATTGGACTCTTGAAGGGAAACATTTACTTTTATCAGATTTTCCCTTTCCACTTCAAGAGCGTTTGAGAGAGAAGTTGCCCTTTTTGCTTCTTCTTCGAGATCATGCAATCTCCCTCTCAAACTCTTGTTTTGCTTAGCCACTTTCTTTGAATCCCTCAGAAGTCTGTGGTAGGCTAGAGCAAAATCTTCACCTTCCGAATCATCCGATTCATTGTCCGTTGCATTCTTTTCAACAGTGGAGTTGGACAATGACTCGGATGTACTTGCCATTAAGCACATGAAGGGTGAAGATGTGGACGCGTGGAATGCCGTTGCGCTTTCTTCTTCATCACTTGAGGATGACTCATTTGACGTTGAGTTGTCATCCCAAGTGACGACTTGCATCGCCTTCTTCTTTGCCGGATACTTGTTGGGACACTCCGTTGCAATGTGGCCGTAGCCTCGACATTTGAAGCATTGTAGTTGTCCCTCTGAACTTTTCTTATCCTTTGAAAAGTTCTCTTGCTTTCTTGACTTGTAACTTGAAGTACCCTTGCCTTTCTTCGACTTTCCGAAGGATGGAGATTTACTTGAATTACCCCTTCGAAAGTTGCGGCGAAACTTCCTTGTCAAGAGAGCGAATTGCTTCTCAAAGTCCTCCATAGAAAGGTTCTCGTCATCGTCTGAGGAGGATGTATTCGCGTCTTCTTCCTTAGTTGTTTTCAACGCATACCCTGAAGACTTAGAAGAGGATGCTTTTCCCGAAGAATAGTTAGTAGTAAATGTCATTTCATAAGTTTGTAATGAACCAACTAGTTCTTCTACACGTATTCCGTCCGGGTGTTTAATAGTTTCAATGGCTGTAACCTTTGGGCGAAATCGTTCAGGAAGAGTTCTTAAGATCTTTCTTACAACCTTAAATTCTGGAATCTTCTCTCCCAGGTTAGCACATGAGTTTACGATGTCTTGCAATCGTGTATAGTAGTCCGTGAAAGATTCATTTTCTGCCATAAAAATGGAGTCAAATCTGCTCATAAGCATTTGCAGCTTTTGAATCTTCACGAGGTTAGTTCCCTCATGTGTAACCTGAAGAACATCCCAGATTTCTTTCGCAGTCTCACATGCCGAGACGCGAGAGAATTCAGTTTGAGATAAGGCATTAAAAATAGCATTAATTCCCTTGCCATTGTAAGAAGATTAATCTAACTCTTCCTTGGTCCATTTCGACCTAGGTTTGATGGTGCGAACATCACCAATAAATTCAGTTGGATTAGACCATCCTAATTCAATTGATTGCCACACCCTTTCGTCGATGGAAATTAAAAAGGCTTTCATCCGTACTTTCCAGTACGCATAATTTGTTCCATCAAAGAAAGGGGGTCGATTGATGTTTCCACCTTCAACCATTGTTTACAACCCTATTCCCGCTCTGATACCACTTGTTGGGTTATATGAAATAAAGATCTAAATAGGGGAAAAAACACCTAGAGGGGGGTGAATAGGTGTAAACAATAAACACTCAAAAAATCATTGCGCAATAAAACCCAATGCGGAAAAATAAAAGAACACGCAAGATTTTTACGTGGAAAAACTCCAAACCGGAGTAAAAAACCACGGGACCGATAACACGGTGAAATCCACTAGAATTGAAACATGTACAAGGTGATTTAACGTACTCACAGACGACTCAACCTTTTACCATACGCTCCTAGTTGATCTTCTCCGCTCGTTCCGCAACGCGTCTCGAATCCACGATCTGCGTCCAACGCCGAATCCACGGCGTCCAACGTCGAGTCCACGACGTCCGACCGAATCCACGGTCTTCACCCAGTAGCACGCTTCGAATCCACGAACGTACCTCGCTCCGAATCCACGAGAGCGGTTGCACCTTGAATCCACAAGGCCACGCGAGTCCACGCGTCGATTTTGGGAAAATCGTTGTTTTTGGGTGGTGATGATCCGCCGAATACTTAGATCAAAGATAGATAGGAAATACCATCTAAGTATTCATTAGTTTGATTCAACTCAAGATGTGAGTATGAAAACCTAGAATCAAACTAATCAATATAGATGAAGAAACATAGAGTAATATCTAATGATTCCCTTTCTTCTCTATATGTGGATCTCATGCCGTATAAGATGATATTTGAATATGACGGCTATTTTTCTTTTTATCGGCTTGCCCTAGAAAAATGAATCATAGGGTCTATTTATCGGTTAGAAACCCTAGGAAGGAGATAAGAATAAAAAACCTACCATTTCTGGAATTTTTACGGACGGCGATCCGGATCGGATTTCTGCGATCCGGATTGAAGTAGCAAGAAAGACGGTTTCCAGAAAAACGATGGTTCGGGATCCGGATCGAAATGGCTGATCCGGATCGTTCATACAGTTTCACCAAACATCAACGTTCGGGATCCGGATTGCAATTCCTGATCCGGATCGTGCAAGTAAAAAGGTAAAACTAGTGTTCGGGATCCGGATCATGGGATGCTGCGATCCGGATTGAACCAGTGTATGAACGAACACCCTTCGGGATCCGAATTGGAATGTCTGATCCGGATCCTGAACATGTCCCATGTCCAGTTTTTGATTTTTATGCAATGAAAAATTCTTCCAGGTGTTTCTACACTACAAGAAGTATTCGGATCACCAAAAATCTTTAGTTAAACATACCTGATCCTTTTGAATTCTTCTATCTTGAGATTGAGTTAAATGATCCAACCTTCTTCACCTTCAATCTTCAAGACTTGAACCTTTCACGAAATTACGCCAACTCAAATTCCGTAACAGAAGGATCAGCAACAGGAGCACAGGAACCGGAGAAGAAGTCCCTGGGGAAAAGACACCACGACGGGTGTGAGAACTACTTCCCACAGTAGTTCTCAGTGGGTGCCGTCAACAAGCCCAACGGTCTGCCCACTAAGTCTACTAGAGGCAAAAGATAACAGTGCAATGAAATCAGAACAAGAAAAGATGGGGCTACTCTACAGCTACCATGCCTCTATCTAGATGCTCAAAAAGTGGAACAGATGAAAGTAAACGTGACCACTCGCACCCAAGGTGCTCAATTGACCCAATCGAACTGGCTGCCTCATAGGGCCCAGTCAAGCCTGTGCCTGTCGACTAGGAACGCACCTGCCCACTACCACACATCCACATGAGGATGGGATTTACGTGGGGCGTCCTGTCCGACTAACTCACCCCTCGCGCAAAACTGCCTCAACAGGCCCACCATCGTATCCACAGCGGCATCTCAGGGGGCGCGACTCCAACTGAAGAAAACGGCGCGGCATAGAGTATCAAACATTGGCATGAGCAGGCTAAGTCAAAATCCACGCTCACTCTCAGAACGGTAGGACTCAAGATCCCCAAATATCTCGCACAACAGTCGGAGAACTCTCGACGACTCAGCTGATCAGCTCACATGAAACACGAGACACTAGCCTCTCCAACAGCTCGCAGCACAAAGCACACTGGCTGGAGGTACTCCACAGCCAGGAACGACCCACAACTCAGGCTAACAATACTGGTCGGACAACACTCAACGACCTGGGACCACCGTCAACCACAACGGTTCCCAACAACACTGACCGGAAGATACTCGACGGCCCGGGACTACCGCCTGCTCAACGGCTCCCTCCCACGACAGCACAACAGGGATACAAGACCTCCCGGGACTACCGTTTACCCAAACGGCTCCCGGCACTGATAAGCAACCCACTACAACTACCAGACTTCACTCTGCTCCCAAGCACGAGTGCAAATGCATCCCACACTAAAAGTAAGTCCCGACCTCTCGGCGCACTACCCGGGCGAGGATAACACTATGTCCAGGAATAGAAAAACAGTGTGGGCGTCCAAACATAAATAACACTAGCCCAAGTGAAGGTTTTCTACTGGTCTGGGTACACATGCAACAAATGACGGGGGTGCTAGGTCAAGTTCCAAGATAACTAAATGAACTGATGATAAAAGGAATAACAATTCCTACAATATGGCATGCTATACAAGAAAATAAACTATCATGTATAGTCCTACATCAGTAGAATTACTGTACAGTCCATAAAACTTGGAGATAAGGCCACCCACCTCGGTTTGCCACCAATTGCTTGTAGACACTTGCAATTGGCCTCCACGCGATTCGCACACAAAACGATGCCCGCTGCCGGAGTCCGCACACAAAACGGAGCACGCCGCCGGAGTCCGCACGCAAAACGGAGCATGGTGCCAGAATCAGCACGCCAAACGGAGTTTCGCACGCAAAACGGTGCACGGTGCCAGAGACCGCACGCAAAACGGAGTCCGCATGCAGAACAATGCACGGTGCCGGAGACCGCACGCAAAACGGAGTCCGCACGCAAAACGGTGCACGGTGCCGAAGACGGCACGCAAAACGGAGTCCGCATGCAAAACGGTGCACGGTGCCGGATACCGCACGCAAAACGGAGTCCGCACGCAAAACAGAGCACGCCGTCGAAGACCGCACGCAAAACGGTGTAGTAACACGGTCCCTAACACAGATAAGAGCAAGAGGGTCAATTTACTGTCCAAAAGAACGCCCCAAACTGTGCCAAAAATACCGCAAAAACAAAACGGGACCTACCCGACTGCACCGTGCCGCCCAGCCGCTCCGTTTGGAACACCTCGCGCGCTCCGCGAGGTCCACGGCGCGCCGTTGCACCACCCAAAAATTCCCTCCTCACTCCCTCTCTCGCTCGGGTGGAGAAGAAAGAAAAGAAAAAGGAGGAGAAATGGCGCTCGGGGGAGAAGAAGAAGAAGAAGAAAAAGGGAAAGGGGGGTGGTCCACGGACCCGGTCCACGGGTCCGGTCCACGGCGCCAACCAATGGGGAGCCACGATGCGCGGTCCACCAGGCCGGGGCGCGTGCACCGGGTCCACGCACGCGCCCCGCCGCCACGCGGCGCGCATCAATACGCGCCACGCGGGCGCAGCAAGGCGCCCGCCACACGGGCGCGGTTACACTGCGCCACCCCAGGCGCGGGACACGCGCCCATTACACGGGCGCGCGTGCCCCCGCACCCGCGCGGGCGCCAACGGGGGCCCGCCACGTGGCGGCCCCCGCGCGCCCCGTGCCGAGGGCGCGCTTCCCAGCGCGCCTGTCGCGCCGTACGCGCGCGCCTCGAACTGCGAGCCTCTCTCCTCGGGATCCGCACCACGCCACACCTCGATTCCCGTGCCGCGTCGCCTCGAAAAATGTGCAATTCATCCGGGTTCCAAAACAAACATTAAATAGTCCATTCTCAATGATTTCGCGCTCTGAATCCAAAAACGATGTCCGTTTCTCCAAATTCTCATTCGAAAATTTGCCGATTGCCCCCGGAAAGCCCACTTGATCCGATTTTCGCGCCGGGTCCATTCCAAAAATCCGATTTGCCAAAATCCAACTCTAAAAAATTTCCCGAAGGCAACCGGGGAGGTAAACTTTATCCAAACTTCGCCCGGAGTCCAAATTTGACATCTGCGTCGCGCGAAATCACCCCTAAACACACGACGGGTCCTCCAATTTTCCACGGGATCCCTTTTTGAGCCCGAAGTCCAACACTTGTGTCCACATTGCGCGCAAACACCACCGACACACCACGCAGGCCTCCAGTGATGCAACTAAATTCCAAATTGCATCACAAATCCATTTCTTGGGCCCGACACTCGCACAAACACTCCCAACGGCCACTAAAAGCTGCCCAACAACCAGCAAACACAACACGGGGGATTCCGGGACCTCACACCCGGTGCCAAGCACCAATACCCAGAACTCGCCTCTGGCGGCAGATCCCTATCCAAAGGAACTGCAGCGCCACGCTCCATACACAATGCCTACTCAAACGAGGCGTTAAAACCTATAACGGAGGGACTGAATGAACTGAAAGGTATCCTGGCGCAATCCACTCCCAGCCACATATCCGATGCGCCTCGTCCCTCGAACTTGGAGTGCGCAGTTCAAAAACTGCATAAACTCTCTAGCACATGGAGGCTCTCATTTAATCACACCACCACCACCAACCACGACTCTGCCTCCAAAGGCTCCAAACTCAATCTCACGAGTCGGGGTGGTTTATCTGCCGAATCTGGCTCAATAGATCTGTCACGCCCCGGGGGTTCGAACCGCGCGGAAGAGGAGCCACCGATGCCCCTAATTCAGCCATATATTTTTTTTGTAAACCATTACTCCCCGGCGCGTGTCCAGACCCGCCGCATACACAAATTCACTCTGCAAACGGGCAGAGTCTCCTTTGTATATGCACGGCATCTCAACTACAAAGTGTCTCACAAGGCGTAGCACATACAATCTCTAACCACATCAGTTGAGGTCTCGAAACATACAACCAACCAATTCACATGATCTACTAGTAGCAACTTAGAACATAGAGGCCGATGTTTTGAAAGGATAAATAATCACAAGGTTTTGAAAGCGGCATCCACACGATGCCATCGTTTTTAGGAAAAACCGTTTGAAAGCCACATAAATCCACAGGGTTTGAAAAATCCGGTGCCCACACGACACCCACGTTTTAAAAGTAGTTTTCGCAAACGGTTTTCTTTGCTTTTCATTGTTCAAAATGGCCAAGTAAGAAAGAATGTAACAATCATTCGTTTATTCGAACAAAGGAAGAGGCAACATCCACTTCGACCCCACGGGGGTGTCGCAATCCACAACTAGCTAGCATGAGTAATAAAAGAAAAGGGAAAGAAGAGTCACTGTGTCTGAAGTCACTAAGAGTCAGAACAGCACCCTCGCGGCCTCACCGGTGCCCTAGCACTCGCCCCTGGACGAACCTGTCACAGAGTGGGAAGTCAGTGACTAGAAATAGTATGATAAGCATAAGAGAAACAAATTAGGGCAAACCACAAAAACCGGAGCAACCATCCCTCTCATGTATCGTCCGCGTTAACCACACCCTGTATCGAATCAACACCGGGCACCTTTCCCGACCACCGCACCGGGCCCCTTCCCCGATGTCCACCGCCGAGCACCTGCCTCGGCCGCCGAGCACCTGCCTCGACATCACCGCTCACACCCCCCCCCCATGAGGTCCCCCATTCCTAGCACCACCGTCGCGTGGGGTACAAGGGTCAACGTACCACTTTTCCGGAAAAGTACACCCTTGCGGTGGCCAAACCGCCGGTGTGCGTGTAGCAAAACTTGAGCCTCAGATTGATATTAAGTATAATAATATAACAGGGTTAGTGCATAAACAGGAGGAGACTAACAATTTAACCTTGCCCCAACAAACTATTTCTATCAGTAAATTCCTATTCCCACAATCCCCGGGAATGTACCCACCTTGTGCGCGACGTCCTGGGCTCGACTCGTCCGCGTCCGTGCTCCAGTCGCCAATGACATCCCGCACTCCTGAAGGAACAAGGGCAAGTCAAGACTATGGGGTCCGAAACTCACACCGACTCCCGACTTCGTGCGGCGGAGTTCCCCGCACGGCACCGGCCCATGCGGCGCACACTCCGCCTGTGCACAGCCCCGCGCGGCACCAGCCCGCGCGGGTGCCCCACTTGCGGGCGGCCCCGCGCGGCCATACGCCGCGCGGGCGCGCTGCCCGCGGTGCGGGGCGACCCCGCGCGGCACCAACCCGCGCGGGCGGCCCCGCGCGGCCATGCGCCGCGCGGGCGCGCTGTCCGCGGTGTGGGGCGACCCCGCGCGGCACCAGCCCGCGCGGGCGCCCCTCTTGCGGGCGGCCTCGCGCGGCCATGCGCCGCGCGGGCGTGCTGCCCGTGGTGCGGGGCGACCCCGCCCGGCACCAGCCCGCGCGGGCGCCCCTCCTGCGGGCGGCCCCGCGCGGCCATGCGCCGCGCGGGCGCGCTGCCCGCGGTGCGGGGCGACCCCGCGCGGCACCAGCCCGCGCGGGCGCCCCTCCTGCGGGCGGCCCCGCGCGGCCATGCGCCGCACGGGCGCGCTGCCCGCGGTGCGGCCAGCCCGCGCTGGCGCCCCTCCTGCGGGCGGCCCCGCCCGGCCATGCGCCGCGCGGGCGTGCTGCCCGCGGTGCGGGGCGACCCCGCGCGGCACCAGCCCGCGCGGGCGCCCCTCCTGCGGGCGGCCCCGCCCGGCCATGCGCCGCGCGGGCGTGCTGCCCGCGGTGCGGGGCGACCCCGCGCGGCACCAGCCCGCGCGGGCGCCCCTCCTGCGGGAGGCCCCGCGCGGCCATGCGCCGCGCGGCGTGCTGCCCGTGGTGCGGGGCGACCCCGCGCGGCACCAGCCAGCGCGGGCGCCCCTCCTGCGGGTGGCCCCGCGCGGCCAAGCGCCGCGCGGGCGCGCTGCCCGCGGTGCGGGGCGACCCATCTCGGAACCATCCCGCGAGGGCGCCCCTCCTGCGGGTGGCCCCGCGCGGCCAAGCGCCGCGCGGGCGCGCTGCCCGCGGTGCGGGGCGACCCCGCGCGGGCGCCCCACCCGCGGCCGTCCCCGCGGCGGCGGTGCTCGCCGCTCCCCCCGATCCGAGGCGGTACCCTCTCTCTCCTCAAACCACAAAACAAAAAAGGGGGGAAACAAAAAATAAAACGCACCCCTACTCACCTTGGTCCGCTAGCGGGAAGGTCCTTGGCTCGTTCGCCCAAAACCCCACCGGCCCCTTTTTCCCTCGCGAGTCTCCTCTTTGCCGTATTCTAAGAGAGGAGAACGAAAGGAGGGAAAAATAAGAAACCCTAATTTCCAAACGCCCCAGCCCAAAAGGTTAAAACATTTACCTCGAGATTCGTGCGGATCGCCCGCATGCATCCTGGGGCGCTTACGGAGGGTTGGAACTTCGAAATTTAATTCTGGGCGAACCGGGAGTCGTAATCCAAAACCGATCGCGCCTGCGCGCTCCGTTCCGCGAGCTCTACCGCCTAAAATTATCCGCGGGCCCCGACGGTCTGTCCGGAAAAACACTAAAAATAAGGCCCCCGGTCGGACGTTACAAGAAGAGGGGTAACGAGAAGAGTTAAAGATAGGCCGGGTCTTACAAGATCGATCATGCCTCACAGCTCCTCTGCTTTCAACTATCCACCCTGCCTCGGTGCCTCGGCACTAAACATTGGCACAGAGGGGGTTACTCAGTGCTCCGACCACTGTGTCACCAAGACCAGCTGCTCACTCACTCTGCCGCTGATAAGCCTCTGACAATCCTGTCATCTGGGTCCGAAACTCTCTGACCTCAATCCGGGTATCCGGCCCAAAACCAACCGCTCAAGCTCAACTGCTATGACAGGAAGTACACGGGTCAAAACCTAGCGTCGGGGAGACACAGCTCAACACGACGAAACCACAAAACAGCACACAACAGCGCTCGACCCAATCCAGCGAAAGTCTAAAGCATGTCACCCGTTCCACAGCATTAGGTTGTCTGCAGCCAACATAATCACTTAGGAGAATAAACATGCCAATCACTCTTCCCATCCCTTGGGAGAGGTATAAAACTCAATCAGGACTCTCGCTATAAGTCACGACTCTCACGAAGTCAACCAAGGGTCAAACCACAAGCCTAGGGTTTCTAAGTCCACCACGACCTACAACCTAGGCTCTGATACCACTCTAATCTGTCACGCCCCGAGGTCGAAACTGCGACCCGGGCTCGCCAACAGATCTGCCACCTATGCCAGCCTGCATAGGCGAAGCGTCCTACCTGCAAGAAAAGTACTACAGCTAAACATAATATCAGAGCTATAAATAAAAGAATCTGCTGTATAACTAAAATCAATCACTGTACAACTGGAAATGATGCAACAATGTCCACCTCCCAAAAATGATAGTCGTACAAAATCCTCATATACAGAACTCATAGCTCAACAGGGAGGTATCTCCAATAAATACAACAGTGTACAGGCTCTCAATACATATCATCCTCACTACAACAGTCTCTCAAAAGAGGAAATAAAACAACTAATCTACTGAAGCTCTCCTCTGAAGGGGTACCGCTACTCTCCAAACATGGGTAGGGATCTAGCTCGCGACTCCCTCGCCTCGATCAAAAACCGCAGAATCAGCAACACCCTCTAAGACTCTGCAAAACAAAGGAGAGAAAGGAAAAAGAAGGGGGAAAACCCCCAATGGGTGTGAGAACTACACCAAAGGAGGGAGTTCTCAGTGGGTACCACTGCCAGAACCGACGGTCTGCCCACCAAGTCTTCAAGAGACAAAAACTAACCAAAGTCGTAAAGACTGATAAAAAGAAGCTGGAGCCTCTCAACAGCTATCATGCCTCTATGCTTGCTATGCCTACCATGCCTACTATGCCTGCCATGCCTGCCTATGCCTGCCATGCCTGCTATGCCTGCTATGCCTGCCTATGCCTGCCTATGCCTGCCATGCCTGCTCTGCCTGCCATGCCTGCTCTGCCTGCCTATGCCTGCCCTGCCTGCCTTTGCCTACTATGCCTGCCATGCCTGCCTGCCTGCCATGCCTGCTTGCCTACTATGCCTGCCATGCCCGCTTGCCTGCCAATGCCTGCCCATGCCTACTATGCCTGCCATGCCTGCCTGCCTGCCATGCCTGCCTATGCCTACTATGCCTGCCATGCCTGCTTGCCTGCCTATGCCTACCCTGCCTGCCATGCCTGCTCTACAACGGTCAACAACTCACAATGACCTTGGGACCACCGTATCCCCAAACGGTTCCCAACAACACTAGCACTGGTCCAAACACCGTCACTAGACTCCACTCGGTCCCCCTGACACGAGTGCAACTATAAAGCAAATGTCTGTAATAAGCCCAATCTAATGCCACCAGTAGAACTGGTACTGCCTGCTGTGCCTGCCAAATCGGGTATGCCAGCCTACGCATAACACCGATAGGGGATGGGAGTCTAAAGGACTCGAGGTCTGAAAATCGCACACTCCGGAGTGGCACTCGAGGGGAGCGACCCACATGAGTAAAGTGCCTCAGTAACAAGTATCATAAATCAGCAGGACTGGATCATAACTCGGATCAAAGTGGGAAACTCTGTACACTAGAGAAATCAGATACCCAATCTGGTGCATAAATAAATGTCCGGTCAACCGCCCAATATCCGCGGTTGCCGCAAAGCCCCACAACTAATCCAACCTGTCCCAGACACCAAGTCCCGACTACACTACCCAGAACCCCTGCTCGAACCTGAGCAACACAGACCACTTGACTAACAAAGAAGGAGAAAAGGATAACATGGTTTCTCCTAAGTCAAGTTCCAAAAGTAGTGCTGCGGTAAAAGATGGCCTAACTACATGTCCATGCACGCATGCTTTATTCTCAGAAATAATAAAAGTGGGTGAAGTATATATTAGTAAAGCATGCTAAAACATTCCTACTATGGTATACCAATCTCACCCAAGTGGGCCATTCCTTGCTTACCTCTCGCTCATATCGGTTGTACATCAACTACCCCCGTTATCAATCATAGAGGGGTGATATCCCCACATGTGCACTTACATTCACCATGATATAAAAACCTTATACAGTTACTAAATTAAGCTTACCCACCTGAAGTGCTCAATCCAGGGCAAACCTGGAGTCGGTGAAGAGCGTGGCCACTTGCACGCACAATCAGCTGAACCCATAACCACGGTACATGTCGGGCAAACCTCGGCTCCTAGCAGTGTTCCAAAAATACTCGCGAACCCTCCTGGGTACAACAAAAGGTCCAAGGTTACACTTTATGCTAAAATATCCAAGTATACACCATCTGCTGGAACCAGCCTCGAAGATGTGCAATTTTCACCTCCAGAACGGACTCTGAAAAATCCACCAAAAAACCTGTCGTGTTTCTCGCGTCGATACCTTCGAAACGAGTACCTACACGCCAAAGTCCGAGCCCCGTAGGCCGAATTACAAATTCCACAATACAGGGCGCTCACAAACACACAACCATACACCACTGTATCACATGCACCAAAGAACGGGAAAAGTATACCTTCGGGCAGTTCCCGGAAAAATCCCAGAAAAATACGGTGATGATCCTCGCGTCGAGTAGATGAAAAAAGTGTATAGGCTCGCCTCGATCCGACGCTCGTACAACAAGTTGCGCGCAAAACGATGCAGACACAGTCCGCGCGCAAAACGATGCGCGCCACCAAACCTGCACACGAAACGGTGAACGCCATTAAACCCCGCACGAAAAACGGTGCGCACCAATAAGACCTGCACGCGAAATGGTGCACGTACCTCGAACTGCACGCAAAACAGAGCACGACGCCGGAGTCCGCACGGAAAATAGAGTCCGCACGCAAAACGGTGCACACCGCCGGAGTCCGCATGCAAAACGGAGCATGGTGCCGGAGTCCGCAGGCAAAACGGAGTCCGCACGAAAAACGGTGCATGCTGCCAGAATCCGCACGCAAAACGAAGCACGGTGCCGGAGTCCGCACGCAAAACGGTGCACGCTGCCGGAATTCGCACGCAAAACGGTGCAATAAAACACGGTCCCTAACACAGATAAGAGCAAGGGGTCAAATCCAATGTCCAAAAGGACGCCTCAAAATTGTGCCAAAATTACCGCAAAAATAACACGCGGGACCTACCTCGACAGCGTCGCGTCGCCCAACCAGCCCAAATGGAACACCTCGCACCCTCCGCGTGGTCCACGGCGCACCGTAGCACCCCACGAAATCTCCTCCCTCTCTCTCTCTCACGCTCGGTTGGAGAAGAAAGGAAAAGAAGAGGAGAAATGGTGCGGGGGAGAAGGAAGAAGAAGAAGAAAAGAAGGAGGAGGGGGATTGGTCCACGGACCCGGTCCACGGCGCCAGCCAATGGGGAGCCCCAACCCCCGGTCCACGAAGCCGGGCGCGTGCACCGGGTCCACGCACACGCCCCGCCGCCACGTGGCGCGCACCCAAGCGCGCCACGCGGGCACGCAGCATGCGCGCCACACGGGCGCGTTACACCGTGCCACCCCAGGCGCGGGACACCAGCGCGCCACACGGGCGGGCGCCCCCGCGCCCGCGCGGGCGCCAACGGGGGCCCGCCACGTGGCGGCCCCTGCACTGACCCGCGCGGAGGCGCGCGTTCCCAATGCGCCCCAGCTGCGCGCATTGCGCAGCGCGCCGCAGGCCTCGAGCCGCGCGCCACCGCCACCTCGGGATCCGTGCCGCTCCTCGGGATCCGCGCCGCACCTCGAAAAACATGCGCGTCAACCGGGCTCCGAAAAAAGCAAGTAAATAGTCCATTCTTAACGATTTCGCGCGCTGAATCAAAAAACGATGTCCATTTCTGCAAATTCTCATCCGAAAATTTGCCGAATGCCCCTGGATAGCCCACTTGATCCGATTTCCACGCCGGGTCCAATTCTGAAGTCCGATTTGCCAAATTCCAACTCTAAAAATTCCCGAAGGCAACCGGAGAGGTGATCCTTTATCCAAACTTCGCCCCGAGTCCAATTTTAATATTCATTGTGTAGAGTTCCGGAGCTTCGGGCAGTGTGCCGACTCCACGGGGCAGCCTGGTATTGTGGAAATACCTTCAGCAGTTTCTGTTTGTATTTACAGAGAGGTTCGGGTGGTCCCGGAGCGACGCGGAAGTCTTTTTGAAGGAAAGTGAGTTGGCGTCGGCTTTAGAGCTTGCGGGTCGAGCTGGGGCTTCTTGGATGGTTTTGATGTGAGTTGAACCCTTGGGACATGTGTAATATGTTTTTACAGGGGTGTTCGGTTGGTTTCGGGGTGATGCGGAAGTCCCGAGGCGAGAAAGTGAGTTGACGGGGCGATTCTGGAGATTTTCGAGCTGTTTCTGGGAGTTTTGGGTGGCTGGTTCCGGAACCAGGTGCTTGGTTCCGGAACCAGGGGCTGTGTACCGGTACCAAGTGGGTGGTACCGGTACACAGGCACAGGGGGAGCCCGATATGGCCCGGACTTGCACAGTAAACCGAGGTATGGGCTTCTTCTGTTCCAACTACTCCCGCGTTGATTTTTATACCCCTCAACACAGCTCCCTCACCCTTATCTCATCCCTTATCCATCCTCCTCCATTCCTTGCTGCCTGAGAAGAAGAAGAAGAGGAGGAAGTAGAGGAGAAGAAGCAGGGAGTCCTGGTTCGTGCTGCTTGAGGGTGTTGACCGGGTCAACCTGCGCACGCGAGGAGCAAATTGAGGTAAATTGATTGTTGGAGATTGTGGATTTGGACTCTTTGATTCTCCTCTTGGGTTTTATTGTTGGATTTGAATGGTAATTTGAGTTAATTTCTATCCTTGCTCTCTCCCTGTGCTCTCGGGCTGCATGCATGCAGAGGGATTACTGTGCAAATCCGCAACTCTACGCATGCTTGATTCGTGGACTGGAGTGATCGGATTGAGCTGAGATTTTTATGGTGGCCTAGCTGGGTGCTGTGGAGGTTGTTTGGAGCTCCGTGGATTTTTCCGAGACGCGCGACGGTGCGCGCGCGCGCGAGAGGCGCAGTTCAGTTTTTCGTCAGATTGCGCCCGTTTCTTCACCGATTTCGGCGCGGCCTTCGGAAAGCATTTGAGGTGGGTTGGAATTTCTTCTAAAAATCGTGGAATGCCCTCTAATGCTTCAGAACGCACTTTGATCATGTCAAAACTGTATATTTTAGCTGTTAAATGATCTGATAGTTGCCTAGAAAATTATAGAAATATTATCTGAACCCCAGAGTATTTTTAGTGGACTCTTGACATTATATGACACTAGACTGTGTACTTGGTTGGCCTCATTTAAGCTCCCGAACCGTTTTAAAAATCCGAATGCTTGTTTTATTGGAAAACCGACTTTTAAAAATGGTTTTAAAATGTCTGAGGGTTCTAGTGATGCTGCATGGGTTCGGGGAGCATGTTCTCTCGTGCCGGGGGGCCGAGGAGAGTTTGGTTGTTTATTAGAGCCTTTCTGCGGCTTTTTGAGTTTTACTAGTGTCATTGGGGGTTCTATTTGAGCACTTCAGATTCAGTCGTGGAGTTTACTCCGACCTTGACATGAGTGTGTGTCGTGTATCCACTGTGTTTCCGATCTATTTGATCGTGGATTATAGCCTGCTGAGCCTGGCATGTTTGCCAGTTATGAGATACTTTAGATACTTGAGTTCGGTGGGGTCGCTCCCCTCGAGCTACGCCCCGGGTGCGATGATGATACCGAGCCTGACGAGGCTGCGATGAGTTACTGAGAGTCCTTGAGGGATACCCTACGTAAGTCCGTTCCTCCGGGATGTGCGGCAGTAGATGAGCGCAGGCTTGACTTTATCTTGACTGGTCCAAAGAGGACAGTCATTGAGATTTGGGTGAGATGTGTGAGTGAGTTGCACTGCTTGTTCATAGATGAGTGTTTTTCCTTTGAGCATATGTAGAGGCATATAGAGATAGATTTCCAGTTTTCATATCTATCTATCTATCTATTTGTTTACCTTTTTGTGCCTCCGGTGGACTTAGTGGGCATACCGTGTGCTTTGAGGACGGTACCCACTGGGAACTACCTTTGCAGTAGTTCTCACACCCGCTGCGGTGCATGTTTTCCTGAGGCAGCTGCTCCGACTCCTTCCCGTGCGGAGTCTTCAGATCGAGGTAAGGGCGTGGCCGACTAGTCGCTTACCCGAGTCAGTTTAGTGGAGTGGTAGCAGTACCCTTTTGAGTTTCCACTTTTGTAGAGTGAGATTTTGAGAGGTATTATCTTTGTATCTTGAGGACAGCTTGTATCTTGGATTTTATTTACTCTAGTACAGTTGTTCTTTTTCCTTTCTATAGCATGTACTTACTTTTGCTCTGATATCTGTTAGCTATAGATTTATTTGCAGGGTAGACGCTTCGTCTGTACGGCAGTTTCCGTACAGATGGCGGATCTGTTAGCGAGCCCGGGTCGCAGTTTCGACCCCGGGGCGTGACAGATTAGAGTGGTATCATAGCCTAGGTTTATAGGTCATTGAGGACTTAGAGACCCTAGGCTTTTTGGCTGGACAGTAGGTTGACTATCGAGAGAGACGTGATTTCTGCGAGAGTCATGATTGAGTTATAACTCCCCCAGGGGTTTGGGGTGAGTAATTTTGCATGTTTATTCTCTAAAGGGGACATGTCGGCTGCAGACGACATTACGCTTTAGAATGGGTAACATGTATAGACTCTCGTTTGATTGGGTTGAGCGATTCTTGGTCCTGATGTTCGGTTTTGATTTCAGGATTTGCGATGCCTCCGAGACGTCGAGCTACGACGAGGGCTCACCCAGCCGCAGACGAGGAGCCTGAGCGGCAGGAGGCTCCACCGGTTGATCAGGGAGAGGTTCAGGCGCTGCGGGCCCAGGTGGCCTATTTGTCGGAGGCGTTGCAACGCCAAGATGAGGCGTCCAAACGCCAGGAGGAGACAGCCAGGCGCCAGGAGGAGACAGTTAGGCGCCAGGAGGAGGCAGCCAAGGGCCAGCAAGAGAATGTGGAACGGTTGGTGAGGTTACTCGAGCAGAGGGCACCTCCAGCGACGCCCCCAGTAGCTACCTCGGCGACCTCGTCACAGATTGCTCCTTTGACGGAGGCAGAGCAGAGAGAGCTCACGGATCGACTGTCTTATATTAGCCAGTTCCATCCCCCGCGGTTCTCTGGTCTGAGCTCGGAGCCGTGGGAGGTCGAGAACTGGATAGCAGCTATGGAAAAATTATTCGAGAATCTTTTCATCAAGGAGGAGTATCAAGTGCACCTGGGAACTCACTTTTTGGAGAAAGACGCCGAGACTTGGTGGCGTCGGGTTCGCCCTGTTGGACCGCCGGGCGTACAGTTGCTGACTTGGCACGAGTTTCGAGCTTTACTGCGCGGGGCTTACTTCCCCGACAGTGCAAAGCAGAAACTCGAAGGAGATCTTCGACGGCTACAGCAGGGTAGCCGACCCCTACAGGAGTATATACGAGAGTTTCAGCGCTTACTGAACAGTGTTCCATACGTCGCCCCAGATGAGCCGCAGAGGGTTGATCTATTTGAGAGAGGATTGCACCAGGATATCTACCATCACGTCCACTCCCATCGGTCACCTACCTTGGACGCAGCTATTGAGCAAGCTCGATGGGTCTCCCGAGGGACCGTTATTATGACAGAGAGGGGCGAGGCGCCAGGGACCAGCTCCGGGGAGAAGCGCCCCACACCTCAGGATTTTGGGCAGTCAAGCAGACCGAGGCCCCCGAGACCACCGCAGCCACAGATTCAGCCTCGAGGCCGCGGGTCACAGAGGAGGCAGGGCCAGGGGGTCATCGGCCGCCTAGACAGCAGCAGCAGCAGCAGCAGCAGAGGCGTTCCGATCAGTGTGTGATTTGTGGCGGGCCTCACGCACCTCAGCAGTGCGAGCAGCGACAGGGCAGATGCTATCGATGTGGACAGCCGGGACATATAGCTTGGACTTGCCCGAGGGCAGGGTCATCAGCACCGTCGACTACATCGACTTCTCCCTTGCCCCTACAGGCAGTGGGAGCTTCGCCGAGCTTCACCCGGGGGGATCGTGCCACCTCCTCACGACAGTCTGAGAGACGACCTCCAGCGAGCGGGCGAGTGTACGCCGCTCAGGTCGAGGATTCCACAGCAGCGGATCAGGTAGTAGCAGGTATTGTTCTTATCTCCTCTACCCGTGCTCGAGCACTTTTTGATACTGGAGCATCACATTCATTCATCAGTAGTACATTTGCATCTTCGCATGGGTTTGAGATTGGGCCATTGACTCATGCATTAGAGGTCCAGGTTCCGGGTTGTGTATTGCATGTAGATGAGTGCTGTTGGTCCTGCCCAGTGCAGTTAGGACCGTGGATTTTACCCATTGACCTGTTGGTCTTGCGCCGACTTCAGGATTTTGATGTGGTTTTGGGTATGGATTGGTTATCCCGGTTCTATGCTACTATTGATTGTAGATTGAGGACTGTGACCCTTCGGGAGCCGGGTCAGGAGGAGTATGTGTATAGGGGATGTCAGAGTGCATTGTTTGCAGTGACAGTGTCTTCCGCCAGAGCCCGACAGATGTTGAGTAGAGGCTGTGTCGCTTTTCTTGCGACTGTTGTAGAGGCGCCTACGGCGATGCCCGGACTCGAGGACATCCCTGTTGTCTGCGAGTACCCGGATGTTTTTCCCTCGGAGTTATCATCTATGCCGCCGGATCGAGAGATAGAGTTTGTGATTGATGTAGTCCCTGGAACTACATCAGTCTCTAAAGCGCCCTACAGGATGGCCCCAGCAGAGTTGAGAGAGCTAAAGGCTCAATCGCAGGATCTTTTGGATCGAGGGTTCATCAGACCTAGCGTCTCTCCGTGGGGAGCGCCGATTCTTTTTGTGAAAAAGAAGGACGGATCACTTAGATTGTGTGTGGATTATCGAGAGTTGAATAAAGTGACCGTTCGGAACAAGTATCCTCTCCCCAGGATTGATGATTTGTTTGATCAGCTTCAGGGAGCTACGGTCTTCTCCAAGATCGACCTTCAGTCCGGTTACCACCAGCTTAAGGTGAGGGCCGAGGATGTGTCCAAGACAGCTTTCAGGACTCGGTATGGGCATTATGAGTTCACAGTGCTACCGTTTGGATTGACTAATGCCCCAGCCGCATTTATGGATCTAATGAACCGAGTGTTTCAGCCCTACTTGGATCGTTTTGTAGTTGTGTTTATTGATGACATTCTGGTTTACTCCCGAAGTGACACGGAGCACGAGGAGCACTTGAGGATAGTGCTGCAGCTTCTGAGAGAGAAGAAGTTGTATGCCAAGTTAAAGAAGTGCGCTTTTTGGCTTCGGGAGGTTTCTTTTCTAGGCCACGTAGTTTCAGCCGCAGGAGTGGCAGTGGACCCGGCGAAGATTGATTCAGTTCGGGATTGGCCTAGACCCACGACGGTGACAGAGGTGCGCAGCTTCTTGGGCCTTGCAGGGTACTACCGTCGTTTTGTAGAAGGCTTTGCGAAGCTTTCTACTCCCCTCACTCGGTTGACTAGGAAGGGGATCAAGTTTGTGTGGACAGAGCAGTGTCAGCAGAGCTTCGAGGAGTTGAAGCAGAGGTTGATTACAGCGCCAGTCCTTTCACTACCAGTTATGGGAGAGGGATTCGTGATTTACAGTGATGCCTCCCACAGCGGCCTAGGATGTGTGTTGATGCAGCATGTAGGGTAATCGCTTATGCTTCGCGCCAGCTAAAGGACTATGAGAAAAATTACCCTACGCATGACTTGGAGCTAGCCGCTGTTGTCTTTGCTTTGAAGCTTTGGCGGCACTATCTTTATGGCGAGCATTGTGAGATCTTCACCGACCACCAGAGTTTGAAGTATTTGTTCACCCAGAAGGAACTCAACTTGAGGCAACGCCGGTGGCTAGAGCTGCTAAAGGATTATGATCTGAATATTCAGTATCATCCCGGCAAAGCCAATGTGGTCGCAGACGCCTTGAGCAGGCGATCAGGGCAGTCCTTGAGTTTGTTGATTACCCAGCAGATGCCCTTGAGAGAGCAGTTGAGGCGCTTGGATATAGAGGTGGTGTCCCCTGGGGTTTCTGCAAGACTTATGTCCATGGTCTTGCAGCCTACTCTGTTGGACAGGATTAGAGAAAAACAGAGTGAGGACCCCGAGCTTGTGAGGATTCGAGATCAGCTTCGGCAGGATCAGGGTGGGGACTTTTCTGTGGATACAGCGGGAGTACTCAGGTACAGGGATCGCTTCTGTGTGCCCGTGGACTCAGAGGTTCGAGAGCTGATTTTGAGGGAAGCTCACTATACACCTTACACCCTCCATCCTGGGGGAACTAAGATGTATAGGGACTTGAGGGCACAGTTTTGGTGGCGCGGCATGAAGAGAGATATTGGAAGGTTTGTGGCTCGTTGTTTAACTTGTCAGCAAGTTAAAGCTGAGCATCAGGTTCCAGCTGGCAAGTTGCAGAGCCTTTCAATACCTGAATGGAAGTGGGACCGTGTCACTATGGATTTTATTGTGGGATTGCCGAGGACTCAGAGTGGTTCTGATGCCATATGGGTGATTGTTGATCGTTTGACCAAATCAGCCCACTTTCTGCCGATGCAGTTGAGTTGGTCCTTGGAGAGGTTAGCACAGTTATATATGGACGAGATTGTGAGACTACACGGGGTGCCGGTATCGATTGTGTCTGACAGGGACCCGAGGTTTACTTCACAGTTTTGGAGGAGTTTGCACAGAGCCTTGGGGACCCAGCTTCAGTTTAGCACCGCCTTTCACCCACAGACTGATGGACAGTCGGAGAGGACCATTCAGACTCTGGAGGACATGTTGAGAGCATGTGTCCTGAGCTTCAGTGGCAGTTGGGATCGACACTTGAGATTAGCCGAGTTCGCGTATAACAATAGCTTCCAGGCGAGCATTCAGATGGCGCCTTACGAAGCATTGTATGGACGGAAGTGTCGATCGCCTCTATTTTGGAGTGACGTGGGTGAAAGGAAGACCTTGGGGCCAGATCTGCTTGTGGAAGCTGAGGAAAAGGTCAGGATCATTCGGCGACACATAGAGACCGCTCAGAGCCGTCAGAGGAGTTATGCAGACAGGAGGCGGCGAGACTTGGAGTTTCAGGTGGGAGACCATGTTTTTCTGAAAGTCTCGCCATCTCGAGGAGTTCGCCGATTTGGAGTACGCGGAAAGCTTAGTCCGCGGTTTATCGGGCCATTTGAGGTGCTAGAGCGCATTGGCCCAGTTGCATATCGAGTTGCGCTACCGCCGCGGTTGGCAGGCACCCACGACGTATTTCATGTATCCACCTTGAGGAAATATGTGTTTGATCCCTCACATATCCTGGACTTCACATCCTTGGAGCTAGACGAGGACTTGAGCTATCAGGAGCGACCGGTGCGAATTCTTGCTCGAGAGACGAGAGAATTACGCAACCGGATCATACCTTTTGTTAAGGTTTTATGGAGTCATCATGAGGAGCGAGAGGCCACATGGGAGCCTGAGGATGAGCTGAGAGTTTCATATCCCCACTTATTTGAGTCGCCCTCCTGAGTTTTGATTTTTGTGGTTTCGAGGACGAAACCTTCTGAAGGAGGGGAGAGTGTAGAGTTCCGGAGCTTCGGGCAGTGTGCCGACTCCACGGGGCAGCCTGGTATTGTGGAAATACCTTCAGCAGTTTCTGTTTGTATTTACAGAGAGGTTCGGGTGGTCCCGGAGCGACGCGGAAGTCTTTTTGAAGGAAAGTGAGTTGGCGTCGGCTTTAGAGCTTGCGGGTCGAGCTGGGGCTTCTTGGATGGTTTTGATGTGAGTTGAACCCTTGGGACATGTGTAATATGTTTTTACAGGGGTGTTCGGTTGGTTTCGGGGTGATGCGGAAGTCCCGAGGCGAGAAAGTGAGTTGACGGGGCGATTCTGGAGATTTTCGAGCTGTTTCTGGGAGTTTTGGGTGGCTGGTTCCGGAACCAGGTGCTTGGTTCCGGAACCAGGGGCTGTGTACCGGTACCAAGTGGGTGGTACCGGTACACAGGCACAGGGGGAGCCCGATATGGCCCGGACTTGCACAGTAAACCGAGGTATGGGCTTCTTCTGTTCCAACTACTCCCGCGTTGATTTTTATACCCCTCAACACAGCTCCCTCACCCTTATCTCATCCCTTATCCATCCTCCTCCATTCCTTGCTGCCTGAGAAGAAGAAGAAGAGGAGGAAGTAGAGGAGAAGAAGCAGGGAGTCCTGGTTCGTGCTGCTTGAGGGTGTTGACCGGGTCAACCTGCGCACGCGAGGAGCAAATTGAGGTAAATTGATTGTTGGAGATTGTGGATTTGGACTCTTTGATTCTCCTCTTGGGTTTTATTGTTGGATTTGAATGGTAATTTGAGTTAATTTCTATCCTTGCTCTCTCCCTGTGCTCTCGGGCTGCATGCATGCAGAGGGATTACTGTGCAAATCCGCAACTCTACGCATGCTTGATTCGTGGACTGGAGTGATCGGATTGAGCTGAGATTTTTATGGTGGCCTAGCTGGGTGCTGTGGAGGTTGTTTGGAGCTCCGTGGATTTTTCCGAGACGCGCGACGGTGCGCGCGCGCGCGAGAGGCGCAGTTCAGTTTTTCGTCAGATTGCGCCCGTTTCTTCACCGATTTCGGCGCGGCCTTCGGAAAGCATTTGAGGTGGGTTGGATTTTCTTCTAAAAATCATGGAATGCCCTCTAATACTTCAGAACGCACTTTGATCATGTCAAAACTGTATATTTTAGCTGTTAAATGATCTGATAGTTGCCTAGAAAATTATAGAAATATTATCTGAACCCCAGAGTATTTTTAGTGGACTCTTGACATTATATGACACTAGACTGTGTACTTGGTTGGCCTCATTTAAGCTCCCGAACCGTTTTAAAAATCCGAATGCTTGTTTTATTGGAAAACCGACTTTTAAAAATGGTTTTAAAATGTCTGAGGGTTCTAGTGATGCTGCATGGGTTCGGGGAGCATGTTCTCTCGTGCCGGGGGGCCGAGGAGAGTTTGGTTGTTTATTAGAGCCTTTCTGTGGCTTTTTGAGTTTTACTAGTGTCATTGGGGGTTCTATTTGAGCACTTCAGATTCAGTCGTGGAGTTTACTCCGACCTTGACATGAGTGTGTGTCGTGTATCCACTGTGTTTCCGATCTATTTGATCGTGGATTATAGCCTGCTGAGCCTGGCATGTTTGCCAGTTATGAGATACTTTAGATACTTGAGTTCGGTGGGGTCGCTCCCCTCGAGCTACGCCCCGGGTGCGATGATGATACCGAGCCTGACGAGGCTGCGATGAGTTACTGAGAGTCCTTGAGGGACACCCTACGTAAGTCCGTTCCTCCGGGATGTGCGGCAGTAGATGAGCGCAGGCTTGACTTTATCTTGACTGGTCCAAAGAGGACAGTCATTGAGATTTGGGTGAGATGTGTGAGTGAGTTGCACTGCATGTTCATAGATGAGTGTTTTTCCTTTGAGCATATGTAGAGGCATATAGAGATAGATTTCCAGTTTTCATATCTATCTATCTATCTATTTGTTTACCTTTTTGTGCCTCCGGTGGACTTAGTGGGCATACCGTGTGCTTTGAGGACGGTACCCACTGGGAACTACCTTTGCAGTAGTTCTCACACCCGCTGCGGTGCAGGTTTTCCTGAGGCAGCTGCTCCGACTCCTTCCCGTGCGGAGTCTTCAGATCGAGGTAAGGGCGTGGCCGACTAGTCGCTTACCCGAGTCAGTTTAGTGGAGTGGTAGCAGTACCCTTTTGAGTTTCCACTTTTGTAGAGTGAGATTTTGAGAGGTATTATCTTTGTATCTTGAGGACAGCTTGTATCTTGGATTTTATTTACTCTAGTACAGTTGTTCTTTTTCCTTTCTATAGCATGTACTTACTTTTGCTCTGATATCTGTTAGCTATAGATTTATTTGCAGGGTAGACGCTTCGTCTGTACGGCAGTTTCCGTACAGATGGCGGATCTGTTAGCGAGCCCGGGTCGCAGTTTCGACCCCGGGGCGTGACACATTGCGCGCGAAACCACTTCTAAGCATTCAATGGGGCCATCTGACTACTCTCGTGATCCAATTAACACACCGAGTCCATCAAAAGTGTCCAATTGGTGTACAAACGCCACCGACACGCCACAAAGGCCTCCAGAAGCGGCTGGTCAACCAGTAATCACATCGGGGAAAACCAGGTCCTCACATCCTTCCCCACTAAAGAAAGTTTCATCCTCGAAACTGGCTCAATTCCACTAGGAGTCACAAACACCAAGGGTAAGTACTCAACATCATCATCTCCAGCTCCAAAGTCATCACTCACTCCCCGTGATTACTCCCCAACAACAACAACAGCAACATCCAGTACGGCATAGCCCGATTGCGCAACCTCTAATCTCACGAGCCAGAATTCGCAACGGGCGTCCCTCGTACTCCAAACATTCCTAGATCTCAAATGGGGCGAGTCAATCACGGGCGAGGAATCCGAAAACATAAACTTCCGGAGCTGAGACATGAAACACAACAGGGGTTCCATCCGAAGTTGGGGGAAACAAGATAATCGCCAGTGCAACACGCACCAAACCACAACCTGTGTCAACTCAACCAAGGCAATCCGAAACACACCCCCGCACTCATCGAAGAAATAAAAAAGCCCTCACAAACAAGGGTCCTCACTCGGTCAATCCCGAATCCTGACCATCCGAGTGAACTACTCAGCCACAGTCTACCATCAAAAGGAACCCTCATGGACACAACTACACGCCATGTCTGCCTCAACAGTCCACACAGCGCCAGCTGTGGAATCATCAAGCTCAACCCCAGCCAGCTCTCCTGGCACTGCCCAGTCCAAGAAGCTCCTTACCTTGACAATAATTGTCGATCTCGGCCAATTCCCAATTAGCATCCAAATTGGTCGGATTTCCACCGCCACTCCTATGGCTCGAACAAAGTGACCCAAGAAGGTATGCTTCTGAAGCTACAACTTGTACCTCAATAACTTGGCATACAGCTTCATCCACACAGGCATGGTAGCACATCCACAAGTGCTCCACGTACTCCAAGTCGCTCTGGGAGTAAATCATAATATCCTTGGGGAAACACGACTCCCAATCCGTCCAAGTACAACTGGGACGCACAATTTCTCAAATCTTCAAGACAACAGGGCATTACTTATTCCATTTGGCCTTACTATGAGCTCATAATGCCCCTACCGTGTCCTGAACGCCATCTAGACAAATTCCTCGGCTGTCTGATTCTGAGTAGGTACGCGCATCATACAATAACTGCCGGAGTATAACTCCATCAAAAGGTCCTAGATACCACCCGGACCTGTCTACACTCGAACCATAAAAGGACCCTCACAGTCGGGTATCAACGACGTGGCATCACCACCGTGTACCAACGGCGTGGCACTAGGTCAAACAGACCCCTCGATCCATCAGATCCTGCGACTGTGCCAACAGCTCTCTCAGCTCTACCGGCGATATCCAATAAGGTGCTGTCGAGGGTGGCGCGGTCCCCCGAACCACGCCAAACACAATCTCTTTTCTCCCTAACCGGCGGCATCGTCAACCGCTCAGGTGAAATCACACCCGGGACCTCGTGGGCAACAGAGATATCCTTGAATCCCGATGTCGCCAAAAAGCACCTCTCACACTATCGCTATAACCTGTGTGCTATACCTATCTCAACCATCAAGCCTCCTCTCGTCTGCCTCACAAAAGGTCAAAGTCCTCTCTTTCTGCAGTCTAACATCCTGTGGCACTATACCAATCCAAATCCAAGCACTGGGTCGAAACACCGAACCGCCACAATTACCAGTAAGCCTGCTGGTACAACTCGCGGCCTCAGCTGCATTGGACATGATCCACAAGCCTCCTCCACATGCACAGCACTAACAGGAACCTGTACCTCGAGTGCACGTGGTAACAAATCTGCCTCTAGTCCAAGCAAGAATGCATCATGCTCTAACTCCGACTGCTGTGATGAAATCACACCTGCGACAACTCGATCCACCCCCGTGGCGCCCTCCAATCGGGCGGCACAGATTCATCCCCTCGATGCAAGTGGTGGTCGCTCAATCTGCCTGAAAATCAGGACTATCCACAAGGGAGTAAGACCTCCGTCTCTGCTCACATTGAGGCGACGAATAGGGTCCTCCGCGGACAGCAAATCCACGCTACCGCTGCGCTACTCTGATACAGACGCTGGTACCGCCATCGGGGTCCACCCTATCCCTGATATCTTAGAAATCCAATACCTTAGAAAAAGAAATCAGAAATGCCTCTGCCGGCCGATCTGTCCTCCATCACCCGGCGCCAAGCACCAATGCCCAGAACTCGCCTCTGGCGGCAGATCCCTATCCAAAGGAACTGCAGCGCCACGCTCCATACACAATGCCTACTCAAACGAGGCGTCAAAACCTATAACGGAGGGACTGGATGAACTGAATGGTATCCTGGCGCAATCCACTCCCAGCCACATATCCGATGCGCCTCGTCCCTCGAACTTGGAGCGCGCAGTTCAACAACTGCATAAACTCTCTAGCACATGGAGGCTCTCATTTAATCACACCACCACCACCAACCACGACTCTGCCTCCAAAGGCTCCAAACTCAATCTCACGAGTCGGGGTGGTTTATCTGCCGAATCTGGCTCAATAGATCGATCATGCCTCACAGCTCCTCTACTGTCAACTAACCACCCTGCCTCGGTGCCTCGGCACTAAAAATTGGCACAGAGGGGGTTACTCAGTGCTCCGACCACTGTGTCACCAAGACCAGCTGCTCACTCACTCTGCCGCTGATAAGCCTCCGACAATCCTGTCATCTGGGTCCGAAACTCTCTGACCTCAATCCGGGTATCCGGCCCAAAACCAACCGCTCAAGCTCAACTGCTATGACAGGAAGTACACGGGTCAAAACCCAGCGTCGGGGAGACACAGCTCAACACGACGAAACCACAAAACAGCACACAACAGCGCTCGACCCAATCCAGCGAAAGTCTAAAGCATGTCACCCGTTCCACAGCATTAGGTTGTCTGCAGCCAACATAATCACTTAGGAGAATAAACATGCCAATCACTCTTCCCGTCCCTTGGGAGAGGTATAATACTCAATCAGGACTCTCGCTATAAGTCACGACTCTCACGAAGTCAACCAAGGGTCAAACCACAAGCCTAGGGTTTCTAAGTCCACCACGACCTACAACCTAGGCTCTGAAACCACTCTAATCTGTCACGCCCCGAGGTCGAAACTGCGACCCGGGCTCGCCAACAGATCCGCCACCTATGCCAGCCTGCATAGGCGAAGCGTCCTACCTGCAAGAAAAGTACTACAGCTAAACATAATATCAGAGCTATAAATAAAAGAATCTGCTGTATAACTAAAATCAATCACTGTACAACTAGAAATGATGCAACAATGTCCACCTCCCAAAAATGATAATCGTACAAAATCCTCAGATACAGAACTCATAGCTCAACAGGGAGGTATCTCCAATAAATACAACAGTGTACAGGCTCTCAATACATATCATCCTCACTACAACAGTCTCTCAAAAGAGGAAATAAAACAACTAATCTACTGAAGCTCTCCTCTGAAGGGGTACCGCTACTCTCCAAACATGGGTAGGGATCTAGCTCGCGACTCCCTCGCCTCGATCAACAACCGCAGAATCAGCAACACCCGCTAAGACTCTGCAAAACAAAGGAAAGGAAGGAAAAAGAAGGGGGAAAACCCCCAAAGGGTGTGAGAACTACACCAAAGGAGGGAGTTCTCAGTGGGTACCACCGCCAGAACCGACGGTCTGCCCACCAAGTCCTCAAGAGACAAAAACTAACCAAAACCGTAAAGACTGATAAAAAGAAGCTGGAGCCTCTCAACAGCTATCATGCCTCTATGCTTGCTATGCTTGCCATGCCTGCTATGCCTGCCATGCCTGCCTATGCCTGCCATGCCTGCTATGCCTGCCTATGCCTGCCATGCCTGCCTATGCCTGCCTATGCCTGCCTATGCCTGCCATGCCTGCTCTGCCTGCTCTGGCTGCCTATGACTGCCTATGCCTAACATGCCTGCTCTGCCTACCATGCCTGCTCTGCCTGCCCTGCCTGCCAATGCCTACTATGCCTGCCATGCCTGCCTGCCTGCCATGCCTGCTTGCCTACTATGCCTGCCATGCCCGCTTGCCTGCCTATGCCTGCCCATGCCTACTATGCCTGCCATGCCTGCCTGCCTGCCATGCCTACTATGCCTGCCATGCCTGCTTGCCTGCCTATGCCTACCCTGCCTGCCTATGCCTGCCATGCCTGCTCTACAACGGTCAACAACTCACAATGACCTTGGGACCACCGTATCCCCAAACGGTTCCCAACAACACTAGCACTGGTCCAAACACCGTCACTAGACTCCACTCGGTCCCCCTGACACGAGTGCAACTATAAAGCAAATGTCTGTAATAAGCCCAATCTAATGCCACCAGTAGAACTGGTACTGCCTGCTGTGCCTGCCAAATCGGGTATGCCAGCCTACGCATAACACCGATAGGGGATGGGAGTCTCAAGGACTCGAGGTCTGAAAATCGCACACTCCGGAGTGGCACTCGAGGGGAGCGACCCACACAAGTAAAGTGCCTCAGTAACAAGTATCATAAATCAGCAGGACTGGATCATAACTCGGATCAAAGTGGGAAACTCTGTCCACTAGAGAAATCAGATACCCAATCTGGTGCATAAATAAATGTCCGGTCAACCGCCCAATATCCGCGGTTGCCGCAAAGCCCCACAACTAATCCAACCTGTCCCAGACACCAAGTCCCGACTACACTACCCAGAACCCCTGCTCGAACCTGAGCAACACAGACCACCTGACTAACAAAGAAGGAGAAAAGGATAACATGGTTTCTCCTAAGTCAAGTTCCAAAAGTAGTGCAGCGGTAAAAGATGGCCTAACTACATGTCCATGCACGCATGCTTTGTTCTCAGAAATAATAAAAGTGGGTGAAGCATACATTAGTAAAGCATGCTAAAACATTCCTACTATGGTATACCAATCTCACCCAAGTGGGCCATTCCTTGCTTACCTCTCGCTCATATCGGTTGTACATCAAATACCCCCGTTATCAATCATAGAGGGGTGATATCCCCACATGTGCACTTACATTCACCATGATATAAAAACCTTATACAGTTACTAAATTAAGCTTACCCACCTGAAGTGCTCAATCCAAGGCAAACCTGGAGTCGGTGAAGAGCGTGGCCACTTGCACGCACAATCAGCTGAACCCATAACCACGGTACATGTCGGGCAAACCTCGGCTCCTAGTAGTGTTCCAAAAATACTCGCGAACCCTCCTGGGTACAACAAAAGGTCCAAGGTTACACTTTATGCTAAAGTATCCAAGTATACACCATCTGCTGGAACCAGCCTGGAAGATGTGCAATTTTCACCTGCAGAACAGACTCTGAAAAATCCACCAAAAAAACTGTCGCGTTCCTCGCGTCGATACCTTCGAAACGAGTACTTGCACGCCAAAGTCCGAGCCCCGTAGGCCGAATTACAAATTCCACAATACAGGGCGCTCACAAACACACAACCATACACCACTGTATCACATGCACCAAAGAACGGGAAAAGTATACCTTCGGGCAGTTCCCGGAAAAATCCCAGAAAAATACGGTGATGATCCTCGCGTCGACTAGATGAAAAAAGTGTATAGGCTCGCCTCGATCCGACGCTCGTACAACAAGTTGTGCGCAAAATGGTGCACACACAGTCCGCGCGCAAAATGATGTGCGCCACCAAACCTACACTCGAAACGGTGAACGCCATTAAACCCCGCACGGAAAACAGTGCGCGCCAACAAGACCTGCACGCGAAACGGTGCACGTACCTCAAACTGCATGCAAAACAGAGCACGATGCCGGAGTCCGCACGCAAAACGGAGTCCGCACGCAAAACGGTGCACGCCGCCGGAGTCCGCATGCAAAACGGAGCACGGTGCCGGAGTCCGCACGCAAAATGGAGTTCGCACGCAAAACGGTGCACGTTGTCGGAATTCGCACGCAAAACGGAGAACGGTGCCGGTGTCCGCACACAAAACGGAGTCCGCACGCAAAACGGTGCATGCTGCCGGAATCCGCACGCAAAACGGTGCAATAAAACACGGTCCCTAACACAGATAAGAGCAAGGGGTCAAATCCAATGTCCAAAAGGACGCCTCAAAATTGTGCCAAAAATATCGCAAAAATAACACGCGGGACCTACCTCGACAGCGTCGCGTCGCCCAACCGGCCCAAATGGAACACCTTGCACGCTCCGCGAGATCCACGGCGCACCGTCGCACCCCACGAAATCTCCTCCCTCTCTCTCTCTCTCGCGCTCGGTTGGAGAAGAAAGGAAAAGAAGAGGAGAAATGGTGCGGAGGAGAAGGAAGAAGAAGAAGAAAAGAAGGAGGAGGGGGATTGGTCCACGGACCCGGTCCACGGACCCGGTCCACGGCGCCAGCCAATGGGGAGCCCCAAACCAGCGGTCCACGAAGCCGGGCGCGTGCACCGGGTCCACGCACGCGCCCCGCCGCCACATGGCGCGCACCCAAGCGCGCCACGCGGGCACGCAGCATGCGCGCCACACGGGCGCGTTACACCGTGCCACCCCAGGCGCGGGACACCCGCGCGCCACACGGGCGGGCGCCAACGGGGGCCCGCCACGTGGCAACCCCTGCGCTGACCCGCGCGGAGGCGCGCGTTCCCAATGCGCGCCAGCTGCGCGCATTGCACTGCGCGCATTGCGCAGCGCGCCGCGCGCCTCGAGCCGCGCGCCGCCGCCTCGGGATCCGTGCCGCTTCTCGGGATCCGCGCCACACCTCGAAAAACGTGCGCGTCAACCGGGCTCCGAAAAAAGCAAGTAAATAGTCCATTCTTAACGATTTCGCGCACTGAATCCAAAAACGATGTCCATTTCTCCAAATTCTCATCCGAAAATTTGCCGAATGCCCCCGGATAGCCCACTTGATCTGATTTTCGCGCCGGGTCCAATTCTGAAGTCCGATTTGCCAAATTCCAACTCTAAAAATTCCCGAAGGCAACCGGAGAGGTGATCCTTTATCCAAACTTCGCCCCGAGTCCAATTTTAATATTCATTGCGTGCGAAACCACTTCTAAGCATTCAATGGGGCCATCTGACTACTCTCGTGATCCAATTAACACACCGAGACCATCAAAAGTGTCCAATTGGTGTACAAACGCCACCGACATGCCACAAAGGCCTCCAGAAGTGCCTGGTCAACCAGTAATCACATCGGGGAACACCAGGTCCTCACAAATAAGTAGTGCAGCAGTAAAAGATGGCCTAACTACAAGTCCATTCAAGCATGCTTTTGTCCTTGGAAACAATAAAAGAGAGTAAAACATATAGTAGCAAAGCATACTACAATATTCCCACTATGATATACCAATCTCGCATAGATAGGCCACTGAATAAACATGTATGATCTCTATATCATCTAGTGTGGGATAAATATAATCTGTCTATTGCATGTTAAGTCTCTAGTTCAACAAGCATGTACAATTATCAGGTAAACATCAATCCACATGATCTAGGCCGTTTCCATGCTTACCTCTCGCTCATATTGGTTGCACATTAAATTAGGCATGCTATCAATCATAGAGGGTGACATTCTCACAGGTAAGCTTGTCTTAACCATACATGAACATCCACTGTTACACCTCCCATAAGGCATAACATGCATATAAACCCAGCCATTCCCTCTAACAGTTGCAATTACTAAGTTTACCCACCTAAAGCGCTTAAACCAAGGCAAACCTGAAGTCGGTGAAGAGTGTAGACGCTCACAATCCAAAATCTGCTAAAGCTGCACCCTCGGTACATGTCGCGCAAGCCTCGGCTCCAATCAGCTGAAAATACCCGGAATCCACTATCTCCAATTCCAGCAGGTTCAGAAATACTCGCGAACCCTCCTGGGGACAACAAAAGGTCCAAGGTTACAGTTTATTCCCCAAAATATCCAAGTATATACAACATCAGAAAACAGCCCCGAAGATGTGCAGTTTTCACCTACAGAACGGATTCTGAAAAATCCGACAAAAATACTGTCGCGATTGCCGCGTCGAGACCTTCGAAACGAGTACCTGCACGTCAAAATCCGAGTCCCGGTGGCCGATTTACAAATTCCACAACGCACACAACACAACTCAATTCACTAATCATACCCCAAAACGTACACAAAACAGCATTACTGTTTTTCCCAAACAGCACACAGAGGGGCATTCTCACCTCTAAGCAGTGCTCCAAAAATTCCAGAAAATTCACGGTTGCGATCCTCGTGACGAGTAGCCCCAAAACGAGTATTTATACGCCCCATTCCGACACCTGTAGGCCAAGATACAAATTAAACAACGCGGGGCGCCGGTACTCCACAATACTGCAAAACTGCGGGATACAACCCCAAAGAAGCTTAAATCTCACCTTCGAAAAGTCCTCAGAAAAATCCAATAAAAATATGAGCGCGTTCCTCTCGGAGAGTAGATGCCAATCGAGTCCTTAAACGCCTCATTCCGATGCTCGTAGGTCGAGATAGAAAATCGACAAGCCTCCGCTGTCCAAAATCTCGCAGCAGAAAAGGGGTGGTCACAGAAACACCTCGGGATCAGTACCGAAAACTTGAAATGAGGAGAAGTGAACAACACGGAAAACGAAGCCTACCTCTCGTGAACACGTTGCCGTGAAAATAGACTCAAAATTCCATCGGGGTGATCCGGTGTGCCTCGCGGATTGAAGAGCGATGGTAATAGCCAAAAATCCAAAGTGCTGTGCGCCGCGTCGCAGATAGCGTCGATGGCACGTCCTCCAAAAATCCCGAAAATCCTTCGAAGGGTGGAGGAGATGAAGTAGAAGGCTCTGCGAAGAAGGGGAGCTCCAGAAATGCCAGAAAAACTCGCACAATAGGCCCATGCTACCTATTTATAGGCTGAAATCCGGATGAAAAAGGCACATTGGGGGACAATTTCCGGGCGCCCGAAAGATTCGGGCGCCAACAGTGACGCCCGATCAGCCGTCCAACGTGCGCCCGGTTCACTGAGATTGCGACACGTCACCCCCGCACAGCGTACAGCCAAATCCCTCCACTAGCCACGTGCCGCGTGGTCCACCCTGCAGCCGACGCGTAGCACGCCTATGCGCGGGAAACCCCGGTCAGCGCGCGCCCACGTGCACCTGCCCCGCCGCCTGCACCTCTGCCATGCACGCTTCCCGAGGCTGCTACACCAGTTCCGTGGACCGGGTGCACGTGGACCGGCCAACCAGTTGCAGCCACGTGGCCCCGCCCGGTCCACAGCACTCCACGCTCCTCCGTGGACCGCGACCACCGCACCAACCAGTAAAACCATGCCACGTGTCCAAAGCAAACCAGTAGGAAGCCCCCACGTGGCACTCCAAACCCCGCAACACCGCGGCTGCCCGCGCACGCACGCTGCCCGCGCCAGCGCCCGCGCGCTGCCCACGCCTGCTCCGCCTGTAACGACCCGGCCCACTAGCAATAATAACTTGTTGGGCCCAAACCACAGTCCAAAATGCTTAAGCCCAGTTATTATTACTAGTGTCCAAGTTTCATATAAACCCAATCACAATTCCATCCACATCCGATGTGGGACTATTGGGGCCATCACAGACTCCCCCCGTTTAGGCCTGACGTCCTCGTCAGCCCAAACACACACACAACAGCCCAAGATCACCAGGCAATGTGAGATTTGTCTCGCTAGCCCTGTCATCTAGACCTCGGCTCAGACGAGACACGCCGCTCACTTCCGGCTGGTTATTGTCTCTGATACCAAATGTAACGACCCGGCCAACTAGCAATAATAACTTGTTGGGCCCAAACCACAGCCCAAAATGCTTAAGCCTGTTGGGTTATATGAAATATAGATCTAAATAGGGGAAAAAACACCTAGAGGGGGGTGAATAGGTGTAAACAATAAACACTCAAAAAATCATTGCGCAATAAAACCCAATGCGGAAATAAAAATGAACACGCAAGATTTTTACGTGGAAAAACTCCAAACCGGAGTAAAAAACCACGGGACCGATAACACGGGGAAATCCACTAGAATTGACACACGTACAAGGTGATTTAACGTACTCACAGACGACTCAACCTTTTACCATACGCTCCTAGTTGATCTTCTCCGCTCGTTCCGCAACGCGTCTCGAATCCACGATCTGCGTCCAACGCCGAATCCACGGCGTCCAACGTCGAGTCCACGACGTCCGACCGAATCCACAGTCTTCACCCAGTAACACGCTTCGAATCCACGAACGTACCTCGCTCCGAATCCACGAGAGCGGTTGAACCTTGAATCCACAAAGACACGCGAGTCCACGCGTCGATTTTGGGGAAATCGTTGTTTTTGGGTGGTGATGATCCGCCGAATACTTAGATCAAAGATAGATAGGAAATACCATCTAAGTATTCATTAGTTTGATTCAACTCAAGATGTGAGTATGAAAACCTAGAATCAAACTAATCAATATAGATGAAGAAACATAGAGTAATATCTAATGATTTCCTTTCTTCTCTATATGTGGATTTAGGCCGTATAAAATGATATTTGAAAATGAACCAGTGTATGAACGAACACCCTTCGGGATCCGGATTGGAATATCTGATCCGGATCCTGAACATGTCCCATGTCCAGTTTTTGATTTTTATGCAATGAAAAATTCTTCCAGGTGTTTCTACACTACAAGAAGTATTCGGATCACCAAAAATCTTTAGTTAAACATACCTGATCCTTTTGAATTTTTCTTTCTTGAGATTGACTTAAATGATCCAACCTTCTTCACCTTCAATCTTCAAGACTTGAACCTTTCACGAAATTACGCCAACTCAAATTCCGTAACAATCTCCCCCTTTGGTGGTTTCGTGACAAAACACAGATCCACTAAAGAAAATTCAAAAAGATATTTTTGTTGCTATCACCATACAACAAAAATTTACAATGGAGATCCAAAAATTTTAAAAACATGAGATAAACTCCTAAAACAGACTCTAGACTTAGACATCTGTACTCTCTACACAAAGAAATCATTCTTGACAAAAAGAATCGTTAGATATCTCAAGAATTGAAACATACAAAACCAAGTACAGAGATAGAGTTTATCTGATCATCATGACATTTGAGAATTCAGATATGTAAGAGAATCATAGTCAAAAACCAACATATCTTCTATGCATTAAAAAACCAAATGTCACAAAGTGTTAGTCCAACATCAACTTGTTAGTCATATTACATGCCCAAATAGTTAGTCGAATAGTTAGTAGAGACATGCACAGAAATCACAAGATAAAAAAACCAAAGTTGAAGTTGAAGTGATACTTACCTTGATGTGTGATGTTCACACACAGTTTTCACATTATCATTGTTGTTCAAGTTCTCTCTAAACTCTCTCCCCCTTTTTGTCACAAACTAAGCCAAAATTACAAAAATTTAAGGAGAGTTAAAAATTCCAAAATCAAGAAAAACCTGAGAACTAAAACTAAAGCAAAGTAAAAACATTAAAACTGAAATCCTGCACAAAAAAATTAGAAAGAAAGTTAAGCCATTCCGAATCAGAACTAGTGTGATTGGTACAATCCAACTTCTTCAAAATTGCATGAAGCATTTTTGACATTGTGGAGCACTTTCTTTTCATCTTATGTTGCTCAGAGATAATCTGTTGGAGATTTGTAGACACACAGTCTTGTCCAGCAGACAATCTTCGCTGTTCTTGTCGAATTGAGGACCATACATTCGCTTTTGCTGTGTGTCTCCAGGACGTTGAAGGATGTAGTATTGATCCAGACGGTGCATCTTGACCTTCAGTCCATGGAGATTCTCTAGGGAGAGAGCGAGCTCTGGCGAGGGGTCTATCAATCTGAATTCCAGTTCCCCTCGAATTCTTTCGCCTAGTGTACTGCTTGGTTGTTGAGGAAGATTTCATCAGCTTCTTGTTTTTCAAATACAGCTTATCCTCTTTGTCAACAGCTTGTTGCGCTTGTTTACAAATCTCTTCCCAGTCTTCTTCATCTGATTCTGAATCATTTTGACAAACTTTCCTTGTCTCTCCTTGATATGGGTCATCTTGTTCTCTTTTTATAGAAGATGCACTAGGTCCAACCATTGCTACCAAAAGGAAGATTATCCAGGCGAACGCCATTGGTGCAAGTGCTTAATAGAATTAAAGTCCTGTGAAGACCAACTCAAGAACACATGAAAAAAATTGTTAATTTTCAAAAATTTGAAAAATTGTACCCAAACAATCATAATCATGTAGAGAGACTAAGAATCAAATTAGTTTTGCAAAAGGAATTTTAAAAATAGATCAATTGCATGTTTTTCAAAAATTCCTATTATATGCCCTAAAACAGAATTTTCAGAAATCGAAGCCCAAAATTTTGTTAATCAGGAGAAAACCTAGCATATAATCAAAACTAATCTACCCAGAGTTCTTATTTCAAAAGAAATTTGATCAAAAACCATCCACAAACGAAATTGATACAAGAAATTCATCACGTTTTGAGGAGGAATAAGAAAAACTATGGAAAACCGAGATTTTGATCAATAAAACTTACTTGGAATCGAAGAACTTGGGTTAGGAAAGCTCCAAGGTGCAAGGATTCTAGAGAGATAGGCTCTAGAGACTTGAGAACAAAAGATTAAGGTAAAAGAAATCAAAACCCTTTCGTTCTATTAAAAACCCTAGCCGTGATCCGGATCGGATCAAGATTTCGATCCGGATCGGCTAGCCGCAGGAAGAAGCTTGCGTTCGGGATCCGGATCACTTAACCCGATCCGGATCGGCTGCAACTTTTTCATCAGAAAAATTTAGAAAAAAATCCATAAAATCCAGAAAAAGTATGTAAATATTTTAGCACATCAACTTTAAACAAAAAACATCGTTTCATGTCAAGAGAAATAAATTATGTTAAATCTATCAATAACATTCAAATAATGACATGACAATTTATAGAAATTAAAACTTTTAAAGTTGATCAAGATCAAACACATCTATCATGATCTTATGAGTACGGCGTTTATCAAATCATTAAAATGGTAAAGAAAATGAATTACCAAGATCAATAGATGTTTGAAATCCCAAATAAATTATATAATGTATCTAGTCAATCTGTTGAAGAGAGTGGCTCTTTGAGCATCTTTCTTTAAAATCCCACCTTATACCAACCTTGAAATTTGACAGAGTCAAGTATTTCAATCATGCATTTTACTTAATCAAAAAATAGAACAACCATGCTTGGTATACATGTGGTAGCTGCACACAGTACTCGGACGACCGAGGTGGTAGCTCTTTCCTCCATGTGGTGGTAGTTTTCACACTCCTCATTGGGATGTAACTCTTTCCACATCTTTTGAGCATTTTACTTTTCTTTGACTCCCCCTCAATTGGCTATCAATTAATTTAAAATATAAAGTATTCAACCAAGGATTGATCTCGAATTCATACTCAACTAAATAGTCAAATAAGATAACAACAATACCAAGAGATCATTGAGAGAGAAATTGACTTTGATCAAATAAAAATGGTTTAATTTAAATAAATGATCAATGCATCAACTGAATTATTATGATATCCAAAGCATAATAGATTTCTAATTATATGAAAGGATGCAAGTAAAGTCAATAATACACATGCTCAATTAATGTACTATGTATAAACATAGATAAAGAACAAAAACACAAAAACAAAACCTAACCTAAGCAAAAGTTTCAAAAAGAAGTTTATTTCAAGGAAAGCATTCCAATTGCTTTACGCAAATGAATAAAACGTTTTGATCCAAAGGTTTCGTTAAAATGTCAGCTAATTGATCTTCAGTTGAAATATATGAAAGTAGAAGAGTATTTGATTCAACTAGCTCTCTAAGAAAATGATATCTAAGTTCAATGTGTTTTGTTCTAGAGTGCAACACAGGGTTTTTGGAAATGTTTATAGCACTAGTGTTGTCACAAAGAATTGTTACCGAAGTTGCTGAAATCCGGAAGTCGCTCAACACACTTTTCATCCAAATGAGTTGGGTTGAACAACTACCCGCTGAGATGTATTCCGCTTCGGCAGTCGAGAGTGCTATGCAATTCTGCTTTTTACTGTGCCATGCAACAAGGCAATGGCCAAGATAGAAGCATGCACCACTCGTGCTTTTCCGATCATCCACTGATCCTGCCCAATCGGCATCTGAGTATCCAACAATATCCAAACTAGTTCCCATAGGATACCAAATTCCGAAATTAATTGATCCTTTGATGTACCGGATGATCCTTTTCACCGCTTTCAGGTGAACCTCCTTTGGTGCTGATTGATATCTCGCGCAAATCCCAACACTAAGGATATATCCGGGCGACTAGCCGTGAGGTAAAGTAGACTTCCAATCATACTTCGATACAGTTTCTCGTCTACATTCTCACTATGTGATTCACTTCCAAGTCCCTTGTGGCTAGTTCCCATTGGAGTCGGAAAATCCTTCGAATTTTCTAAGTCAAACTTTTTAACCAACTCCATTGCATACTTGGATTGACACAAGTGAATACCTTCATCATTTTGTTTAATTTGCAATCCAAGAAAATAAGTCAATTCGCCCATCATGGACATCTCAAATTCGCTTTCCATGGTCTCCGTGAATTTAGAAGCATCATTATCTTTTGTTGCGCCAAATACAATGTCATCGACATATATTTGTGCTACAATGAAATTGTTTTGATAATGCTTCACAAAGAGAGTCCTGTCAGCTCCCCCTCGAGTATAGCCCTTCTCCAAAAGGTGCTTTGTCAGCCTTTCGTACCATGCTCGCGGTGCTTGTTTCAGACCGTAAAGAGTCTTTTTCAAACGAAAAACATGATTAGGTTGTTTATGGTCTACAAAACCTTTCGGTTGAGCCACATAAACTTCCTCATTTAAAAACCCATTTAGAAACGCGCTCTTAACGTCCATTTGAAATAATTTGATTTTAAAATGACAAGCAATAGCAAATAGTATACGAATGGACTCGAGTCTAGCTACAGGGGTGAAAGTTTCATCAAAGTCTATACCTTCTACTTGAGAGTAGCCTTGAGCAACTAATCGTGCCTTGTTCCTGATGATAGTACCATCCTCATTTTTCTTATTCTTGAAAATCCATTTGGTACCTATCACATTGTGTTGCTGTGGAGGCTTTGTTAATTCCCAGACTTTGTTTCGCTCAAATTGATGGAGCTCTTCCTGCATTGCTTTAATCCAGTAGTCATCCTGAAGAGCTTCATCTATATTCTTTGGTTCGATTAAAGATACGTAGCAAGCGAATCCACAAACCAACTGCCTCCGAGTTCTAACTCCTTCTTGTGGGTCTCCAATGATGTTGATTCAGGATGATCCTTGAGATGCGTAAAGTTTGAGGTAACGGAGTACTCGGAGGTACATGAGACGATTCCTGCACATCAGATAAGCTTGAAGAACCATTAGATGCATCATTAATATTGGAAGTATTATTATGAGAAGATGCAATGGCAGGTGTATCATCATCTAGAGAGATATCGAGGGTAGATTTTTCAGATGCAAAGTGAAAAGCTTCATCTACTTTAACATTTATCGATTCTACGATCGTCTTAGATTCCAAGTTAAATACTTGATATGCTCTACTGTTTGTAGAATACCCCAAGAAATCCCTTCGTCACTTCGAGAGTCAAACTTTCCAAGATTTTTCACGGTCACATAAAATGTAACACCGACTCCCGAAGATGCGAAAATATTTGATGTTGGGTTTTCTACCGCACCATAGTTCATATGGTGTATTTAACGTTCCCGGGCGCAAATAAACTCGATTAATTACATAGATTGCAGTGTTCACAGCTTCAGCCCAAAAATGTAGCGGTAAATTCCGGCTGTGAAGCATAACACGTGCCATCTCTTGAACAACCCTGTTTTTGCGCTCGACAACACCATTCTGTTGAGGTGTATAGGGTGCTGAGAATTCATGCTTAATACCGTTTGAAGTGCAAAAGTCAATGAATTTAGAGTTAACGAATTCTCCACCTCTATCACTTCTAACACGAATGATCTTTTCATTCTTTTTAATCATAATACGATGGCAAATCTCGTGAAAAGAATCAAAAGTATCAGCTTTCTCTTTTAAAAATGCTACCCAAGAATACCGAGAGAAATCATCAACCAATAAGAAAATATACCATTTACCTCCCAAAGATGGTTGACGGGTTGGCCAAAAGAAAGAAAAATAGTTTACATAAACTACACAACATTTAATCGTAGAGCGATTAAAGACAAGGAAGGATTTCACCTTTGCATACCCAAACCTTTTGAGTTTTGGAGTATGTTGGCAATGGTTGAGAAATTTTCCTTGATGAAGACGTTTTGTATGATTGATCTTTTTCTTTTGTCATCGTCTTGTTTGAAGTACTACCAATGTTCTTTTCTTTTGAAAAGTCCGTCTTTGAATTCCGGGGAGTGAACTTATTGGTAGCAGTTGCAAGATGTGGTTGATTTGATCTTTGAGCTCCAATCTTGCAATTTCTTTCAATGTGCCCTGCAAAATTACAACGAAAACATACCTTTGTGCTTGACGATTCCGAAGAGGATGAAGTAGGCTTGTTGTCGTTGGTTGTCGTGAATTCCGGTGTCGGAGGAGGAGATACCGACTGAGGCACAAAGACTGTCCCAACCGAACTAAAATTGTCTTCAGTTCGATTGTATCCGAGGCCGAGCTTGTTTGTTTGACCAAGACCAAGAAGTTTATCCAACTTACTCCTTCCAGAAGAAAATTGCTGTAAGTCATCCTTGAGTTGGAAAATGGTCTCTGTCATTTCCAATTTTTCCCGTCGGGCCTCGCCGTAGAGCTTCAAGAAGTAATTCGCTTTGTTCACCATATCTATATAATTCTTCTCGAGTTGCTCATTGGACTCTTGAAGGGAAACATTTGCTTTTATCAGATTATCCCTTTCCACTTCAAGATCGGTCGAGAGAGAAGTTACCCTTTTTACTCTTCTTCGAGATCCTGCAATCTCCTCTCAACCCCTTGTTTTGCTTAGCCGGTTTTTTTGATCCCTCAAAAGTCTGTGGTAGGCTAAAGCAAAATCTTCACCTTCCGAATCATCCGATTCATTGTCCGTGCATTCTTTTCAACAGTGGAGTTGGACATGTCGGATGTACTTGCCATTAAGCACATGAAGGTGAAGATGTGGACGCGTGGAATGCCGTTGAGCTTTTCTTCTTCATCACTTGGATGATCATTTGACGTTGAGTTGTCATCCTAAGTGACGGCTGCACTCCTTTTCTTCGACGGATCTAGTTGGACACTCGTTGAGATATGGCCGTATCCTCGGCACTTGAAGCATTGGACTGTCCCCTCTGAACTTTTCTTATCCTTTGAAAAGTTCTCTTGCTTCTGACTTGTAACTTGAGTACCCTTGCCTTCTTCGACTTTCCGAAGGATGGAGATTTACTTGAATTACCCCTTCCGAAAAGTTGCGGCGAACTTCCTTGTCAAGAGAGCGAGTTGCTTCTCAATCCTCCATCGGAAAGGTTCTCGTCATCGTCTGAGGAGGATGTATCCGCGTCTTCTTCCTTATTGTTTTTCAAAGCATAACTGAAGACCTGAGAAGAGGATGCTTTTCCAGGAAGAATAGTTCGTAGGTAAAGGTCTATTTCATAGTTTGTAAATGAACCAACGATTCTTTCGACACGCATTTTGCGTGGTGTTGATAGTTTCAATGGCTGTAACTTTGGGCGAAATGTTCAGGACGAGTTTCGTAATCTTCTTACAACCTTGAAGTCTGAATATTCTTCCAGGTTAGCAAGAATTGACACGATTGCTTGCAATCGGTCCCGGTCCGTGAAAGATCATTCTTCTGCCATAAAATGGAGTCAAATCTGTCAGAAGCATTGCAGCTTTTGAATCTTCACGAGGTTCA
>CM055070.1:21249504-21273633 GCA_029204045.2 Tillandsia leiboldiana
TCAAGATTTCGATCGGATCGGCTCTCGACCGCAGGAAGAAGCTTGCGTTCGGGATCCGGATCACTTAACCCGATCCGGATCGGCTGCAACTTTTTCATCAGAAAAATTGTAGAAAAAAATCCATAAAATCCAGAAAAAGTATGTAAATATTTTAGCACATCAACTTTAAACAAAAAACATCGTTTCATGTCAAGAGAAATAAATTATGTTAAATCTATCAATAACATTCAAATAATGACATGACAATTTATAGAAATTAAAACTTTTAAAGTTGATCAAGATCAACACATCTATCATGATCTTATGAGTACGGCGTTTATCAAATCATTAAAATGGTAAAGAAAATGAATTACCAAGATCAATAGATGTTTGAAAATCCCAAATAAATTATATAATGTATCTAGTCAATCTGTTGAAGAGAGTGGCTCTTTGAGCATCTTTCTTTAAAATCCCACCTTATACCAACCTTGAAATTTGACAGAGTCAAGTATTTCAATCATGCATTTTACTTAATCAAAAAATAGAACAACCATGCTTGGTATACATGTGGTAGCTGCACACAGTACTCCGGAACGGACCGAGGTGGTAGCTCTTTCCCTCCATGTGGTGGTAGTTTTCACCACTCCTCATTGGGATGTAACTCTTTCCACATCTTTTGAGCATTTTACTTTTCTTTGCTCCCCCTCAATTGGCTATCAATTAATTTAAAATATAAAGTATTCAACCAAGGATTGATCTCGAATGTCATACTCAACTAAATAGTCAAATAAGATAACAACAATACCAAGAGTCATTGAGAGAGAAATTGACTTTGATCAAATAAAAATGGTTTAATTTAAATAAATGATCAATGCATCAACTGAATTATTATGATATCCAAAGCATAATAGATTTCTAATTATATGAAAGGATGCAAGTAAAGTCAATAATACACATGCTCAATTAATGTACTATGTATAAACATAGATAAAGAACACAAAACACAAAACAAAACCTAACCTAAGCAAAAGTTTCAAAAAGAAGTTTATTTCAAGGAAAGCATTCCAATTGCTTTACGCAAATGAATAAAACGTTTTGATCCAAAGGTTTCGTTAAAATGTCAGCTAATTGATCTTCAGTTGAAATATATGAAAGTAGAAGAGTATTTGATTCAACTAGCTCTCTAAGAAAATGATATCTAAGTTCAATGTGTTTTGTTCTAGAGTGCAACACAGGGTTTTTGGAAATGTTTATAGCACTAGTGTTGTCACAAAGAATTGTTACCGAAGTTGCTGAAATCCGGAAGTCGCTCAACACACTTTTCATCCAAATGAGTTGGGTTGAACAACTACCCGCTGAGATGTATTCCGCTTCGGCAGTCGAGAGTGCTATGCAATTCTGCTTTTTACTGTGCCATGCAACAAGGCAATGGCCAAGATAGAAGCATGCACCACTCGTGCTTTTCCGATCATCCACTGATCCTGCCCAATCGGCATCTGAGTATCCAACAATATCCAAACTAGTTCCCATAGGATACCAAATTCCGAAATTAATTGATCCTTTGATGTACCGGATGATCCTTTTCACCGCTTTCAGGTGAACCTCCTTTGGTGCTGATTGATATCTCGCGCAAATCCCAACACTAAAGGATATATCCGGGCGACTAGCCGTGAGGTAAAGTAGACTTCCAATCATACTTCGATACAGTTTCTCGTCTACATTCTCACTATGTGATTCACTTCCAAGTCCCTTGTGGCTAGTTCCCATTGGAGTCGGAAAAATCCTTCGAATTTTTCTAAGTCAAACTTTTTAACCAACTCCATTGCATACTTGGATTGACACAAGTGAATACCTTCATCATTTTGTTTAATTTGCAATCCAAGAAAATAAGTCAATTCGCCCATCATGGACATCTCAAATTCGCTTTCCATGGTCTCCGTGAATTTAGAAGCATCATTATCTTTTGTTGCGCCAAATACAATGTCATCGACATATATTTGTTGCTACAATGAAATTGTTTTGATATGCTTCACAAAGAGAGTCCTGTCAGCTCCCCCTCGAGTATAGCCCTTCTCCAAAAAGGTGCTTTGTCAGCCTTTCGTACCATGCTCGCGGTGCTGTTTCAGACCGTAAAGAGTCTTTTTCAAACGAAAAACATGATTAGGTTGTTTATGGTCTACAAAACCTTTCGGTTTGAGCCACATAAACTTCCTCATTTAAAAACCCATTTAGAAACGCGCTCTTAACGTCCATTTGAAATAATTTGATTTTAAAATGACAAGCAATAGCAAATAGTATACGAATGGACTCGAGTCTAGCTACAGGGGTGAAAGTTTCATCAAAGTCTATACCTTCTACTTGAGAGTAGCCTTGAGCAACTAATCGTGCCTTGTTCCTGATGATAGTACCATCCTCATTTTTCTTATTCTTGAAAATCCATTTGGTACCTATCACATTGTGTTGCTGTGGAGGCTTTGTTAATTCCCAGACTTTGTTTCGCTCAAATTGATGGAGCTCTTCCTGCATTGCTTTAATCCAGTAGTCATCCTGAAGAGCTTCATCTATATTCTTTGGTTCGAATTAAAGATACGTAGCAAGCGAATCCACAAACCAACTGCCTCCGAGTTCTAACTCCTTCTTGTGGGTCTCCAATGATGTTTGATTCAGGATGATCCTTGGAGATGCGTAAAGTTTGAGGTAACGGAGTACTCGGAGGTACATGAGACGATTCCTGCACATCAGATAAGCTTGAAGAACCATTAGATGCATCATTAATATTGGAAGTATTATTATGAGAAGATGCAATGGCAGGTGTATCATCATCTAGAGAGATATCGAGGGTAGATTTTTCAGATGCAAAGTGAAAAGCTTCATCTACTTTAACATTTATCGATTCTACGATCGTCTTAGATTCCAAGTTAAATACTTGATATGCTCTACTGTTTGTAGAATACCCCAAGAAAATCCCTTCGTCACTTCGAGAGTCAAACTTTCCAAGATTTTCACGGTCACATAAAATGTAACACCGACTCCCGAAGATGCGAAAATATTTGATGTTGGGTTTTCTACCGCACCATAGTTCATATGGTGTATTTAACGTTCCCGGGCGCAAATAAACTCGATTAATTACATAGATTGCAGTGTTCACAGCTTCAGCCCAAAAATGTAGCGGTAAATTCCGGCTGTGAAGCATAACACGTGCCATCTCTTGAACAACCCTGTTTTTGCGCTCGACAACACCATTCTGTTGAGGTGTATAGGGTGCTGAGAATTCATGCTTAATACCGTTTGAAGTGCAAAAGTCAATGAATTAGAGTTAACGAATTCTCCACCTCTATCACTTCTAACACGAATGATCTTTTCATTCTTTTTAATCATAATACGATGGCAAATCTCGTGAAAAGAATCAAAAGTATCAGCTTTCTCTTTTAAAAATGCTACCCAAGAATACCGAGAGAAATCATCAACCAATAAGAAAATATACCATTTACCTCCCAAAGATGGTTGACGGGTTGGCCAAAAGAAAGAAAAATAGTTTACATAAACTACACAACATTTAATCGTAGAGCGATTAAAGACAAGGAAGGATTTCACCTTGCATACCCAAACCTTTTGAGTTTTGGAGTATGTTGGCAATGGTTGAGAAATTTTCCTTGATGAAGACGTTTTGTATGATTGATCTTTTTCTTTTGTCATCGTCTTGTTTGAAGTACTACCAATGTTCTTTTCTTTTGAAAAGTCCTTCTTTGAATTCCGGGGAGTGAACTTATTGGTAGCAGTTGCAAGATGTGGTTGATTTGATCTTTGAGCTCCAATCTTGCAATTTCTTTCAATGTGCCCTGCAAAATTACAACGAAAACATACCTTTGTGCTTGACGATTCCGAAGAGGATGAAGTAGGCTTGTTGTCGTTGGTTGTCGTGAATTCCGGTGTCGGAGGAGGAGATACCGACTGAGGCACAAAGACTGTCCCAACCGAACTAAAATTGTCTTCAGTTCGATTGTATCCGAGGCCGAGCTTGTTTGTTTGACCAAGACCAAGAAGTTTATCCAACTTACTCCTTCCAGAAGAAAATTGCTGTAAGTCATCCTTGAGTTGGAAAATGGTCTCTGTCATTTCCAATTTTTCCCGTCGGGCCTCGCCGTAGAGCTTCAAGAAGTAATTCGCTTTGTTCACCATATCTATATAATTCTTCTCGAGTTGCTCATTGGACTCTTGAAGGGAAACATTTGCTTTTATCAGATTATCCCTTTCCACTTCAAGATCGGTCGAGAGAGAAGTTACCCTTTTTACTTCTTCTTCGAGATCCTGCAATCTCCCTCTCAACCCCTTGTTTTGCTTAGCCGGTTTCTTTGAATCCCTCAAAAGTCTGTGGTAGGCTAAAGCAAAATCTTCACCTTCCGAATCATCCGATTCATTGTCCGTTGCATTCTTTTCAACAGTGGAGTTGGACAATGACTCGGATGTACTTGCCATTAAGCACATGAATGGTGAAGATGTGGACGCGTGGAATGCCGTTGCGCTTTCTTCTTCATCACTTGAGGATGACTCATTTGACGTTGAGTTGTCATCCTAAGTGACGGCTTGCATCACTTTCTTCTTCGACGGATTCTTAGTTGGACACTCCGTTGAGATATGGCCGTATCCTCGGCACTTGAAGCATTGGACTTGTCCCTCTGAACTTTTCTTATCCTTTGAAAAGTTCTCTTGCTTTCTTGACTTGTAACTTGAAGTACCCTTGCCTTTCTTCGACTTTCCGAAGGATGGAGATTTACTTGAATTACCCCTTCGAAAATTGCGGCGAAACTTCCTTGTCAAGAGAGCGAGTTGCTTCTCAAAGTCCTCCATAGAAAGGTTCTCGTCATCGTCTGAGGAGGATGTATCCGCGTCTTCTTCCTTAGTTGTTTTCAAAGCATAACCTGAAGACTTAGAAGAGGATGCTTTTCCAGAAGAATAGTTAGTAGTAAATGTCATTTCATAAGTTTGTAATGAACCAACTAATTCTTCGACACGCATTTCGTCCGGGTGTTTGATAGTTTCAATGGCTGTAACCTTTGGGCGAAATCGTTCAGGAAGAGTTCTTAAGATCTTTCTTACAACCTTAAATTCTGGAATATTCTCTCCCAGGTTAGCACATGAATTTACGATATCTTGCAATCGTGTATAGTAGTCCGTGAAAGATTCATTTTCTGCCATAAAAATGGAGTCAAATCTGCTCATAAGCATTTGCAGCTTTTGAATCTTCACGAGGTTAGTTCCCTCATGTGTAACCTGAAGAACATCCCAGATTTCTTTCGCAGTCTCACATGCCGAGACGCGAGAGAATTCAGTTTGAGATAAGGCATTAAAAATAGCATTAATTCCCTTGCCATTGTAAGAAGATGAGTCTAACTCTTCCTTGGTCCATTTCGACCTAGGTTTTAAGGTGCGAACATCAGAAATAATCTCAGTTGGATTAGACCATCCTAATTCAATTGATTGCCACACCCTTTCGTCGATGGAAATTAAAAAGGCTTTCATCCGTACTTTCCAGTACGCATAATTTGTTCCATCAAAGAAAGGGGGTCGATTGATGTTTCCACCTTCAACCATTGTTTACAACCCAATTCCCGCTCTGATACCACTTGTTGGGTTATATGAAATATAGATCTAAATAAGGGAAAAAACACCTAGAGGGGGGTGAATAGGTGTAAACAATAAACACTCAAAAAATCATTGCGCAATAAAACCCAATGCGGAAATAAAAATGAACACGCAAGATTTTTACGTGGAAAAACTCCAAACCGGAGTAAAAAACCACGGGACCGATAACACGGTGAAATCCACTAGAATTGACACACGTACAAGGTGATTTAACGTACTCACAGACGACTCAACCTTTTACCATACGCTCCTAGTTGATCTTCTCCACTCGTTCCGCAACGCGTCTCGAATCCACGATCTGCGTCCAACGCCGAATCCACGGCGTCCAACGTCGAGTCCACGACGTCCGACCGAATCCACGGTCTTCACCCAGTAGCACGCTTCGAATCCACGAACGTACCTCGCTCCGAATCCACGAGAGCGGTTGAACCTTGAATCCACAAGGACACGCGAGTCCACGCGCCGATTTTGGGGAAATCGTTGTTTTTGGGTGGTGATGATCCGCCGAATACTTAGATCAAAGATAGATAGGAAATACCATCTAAGTATTCATTAGTTTGATTCAACTCAAGATGTGAGTATGAAAACCTAGAATCAAACTAATCAATATAGATGAAGAAACATAGAGTAATATCTAATGATTTCCTTTCTTCTCTATATGTGGATCTTAGGCCGTATAAAATGATATTTGAATATGACGGCTATTTTTCTTTTATCGGCCTCTTTTTGGATTCCCCCTAGAAAAAGAATCATAGGGTCTATTTATAGGTTAGAAACCCTAGGAAGGAGATAAGAATAAAAAACCTACCATTTCTGGAATTTTTACGGACGGCGATCCGGACCGGATTTGGGCGATCCGGATTGCAGTAGCAAGAAAGACGGTTTCCAGAAAAACGATGGTTCGGGATCCGGATCGAAATGGCTGATCCGGATCGTTCATACAGTTTCACCAAAAATCAACGTTCGGGATCCGGATTGCAAATCCTGATCCGGATCGTGCAAGTAAAAAGGTAAAACTAGTGTTCGGGATCCGGATCATGGGATGCTGCGATCCGGATTGAACCAGTGTATGAACGAACACCCTTCGGGATCCGAATTGGAATATCTGATCCGGATCCTGAACATGTCCCATGTCCAGTTTTTGATTTTTATGCAATGAAAAATTCTTCCAGGTGTTTCTACACTACAAGAAGTATTCGGATCACCAAAAATCTTTAGTTAAACATACCTGATCCTTTTGAATTCTTCTTTCTTGAGATTGACTTAAATGATCCAACCTTCTTCACCTTCAATCTTCAAGACTTGAACCTTTCACGAAATTACGCCAACTCAAATTCCGTAACAAAGCCCAGTTATTATTACTAGTGTCCAAGTTTCATATAAACCCAATCACAATTCCATCCACATCCGATGTGGGACTATTGGGTGCGTCACACCGCCGCCTGCCCGCGCCCGCGCCGCCGTGCTCCGCCGCTGCCCGCCGCCGCCGACGCTGCCCCCGGCCGCCGGAACAGTGCCTACAGCCTCGAAATCCGTGCACGTCATCCGAGCTCCGAAAAATACAAGTAAATAGTCTATTTTCATCGTTTTCGCGCGCTGAATCCAAATCCGATGTTCGGTTTGCCTAATTCCAACTCTAAAATTTGCCGAAGGCATCCGGAAAGGTATTCTTTGGTCCAAACTTCACGCTGAGTCCAATTTTAATATTCGCTTCGCGCGAAACCACTCCTAAACATCCGACGGGGTCCTCCGATCACTCACATGATCTATTTTAAGCCCGAAGTCCATCACTTGTGTCCAAATTATGCACAAACACCACCGACACACCATATAGGACTCCAGAAGTTGCTGTTCAACCAGTAATCTCGTCGTGGGGATCCAGGTCCTCACAACGTAAAATCCCCAAAATCGACAGATGGATGCAGCACTGCGTGGGGATCAACTTTGCTGAAGACTTCCCGTCGGTTTGAAGCTCGAAAATGCCAAAAACTTGCTAAGGAAGGCGGCTCGGGCTATATATAGGCCGCAGAAAAACAATTGGAAAAATTCCCATCATGTCCAAAGATTCTGGCACTCCCGAAGATTCGGGCGCCCGAATCTGGTCGCAGAGGAAAAACACTGTAGCTGCCCGGAAATTTCTCATGCCGCCACGTCACCTGCACAGCAAACAGCTGTGCGGGGCGCGCCGGGAGTGGCCACGTGGCCCTCCCGGTGACCGACAGTGTCCCGCACAGAAAACAGCTGTGCGGGGCGCGTGTGGTGCCGCCGCGTGGCGCCACCCCGGTCAAACGGGTAGGTGGCGCCCGCCAATGGCGGGGCGCCACCTGGCCTGCACAGTGTCGCGGTCACACGTGCGGGCAGGCGCAGCCTGACCGCCTGCCACGCACGCGCCCCGAGGCGCCCGCCCGCGACCCCGTGCGCCGCGCCTCGTGAGCCCGCGAGTAGCACACCGACACCTGTCCCCTGCACCCGGTCCAGGCACCCTACTTCGGGTTCCGTGGACCGCGCCGCGTGCACCGACCAACCGGGGACTGCCACGCGTCCACCCGCCTTGGTCCATGCACCGCCGCGCCACCCAGTAGACCGCGCATCACGAGCCCGCCAATCAGGCGGCGCCACGTGTCCATGCGCCGGGTCCGTGCACCCAGCCGCTCCCCTCTGTGGACCGAGTGCTGCGGACCGGCCAATAACAAGCCGCCACGTGGCAGCCGGCGGTCCACGGCCCCTCCCATGCACCGAATTTTAGCGAAAACTTCCGGGAGTTCGTTTTTGGGCATCCGGACTCAGAAACAAACAAGCAAATAGCCGTTTTCAAGCGTTTTTCCGCGCTGAATCCAAATCCAACCTCTGTTTGGCCCAAAACCCTTTCAAAAATTCGGCAAATGCAGCCGAAGGCCAATCCAGCTGTAGATATCACACAGGGTCCATCTGTGGCATCCCTTTGATGCACTATGGGCCAGACACACCAACACTAGGTGTTCTACACCACAGTTCATGGGAGAAGCAACACGGGGATCGGGGTCACCACAATATATATCTGCCTTACCTATATTGACTCTTACTATCCGCTAGTTATTGTATGCCAGTAGGTACGATTTGCTATTTCTCGGCTCGTCGTGCCCACTTGGATACATGTACAGTGTATCTCACACTCCCTGGGTGATCATTTTTCAGGTCGGTCGGGTGCTGGGATGTCGGGACGTGTTGGTGAGGTTATCGAGACAGCTTTGACCCGTGGACAGCCGCTGTAATTTTATCAATTGTATATCATGTAATTTAATTGTAAAGTTATTGTAATAAGTTGTTGTAAATATTTAATTATCTTTAGAAGTTCGTAGTTTAGACTACTCTGATATGGACTGCAAGTGCTGAGCCGTGCATGTATAGAAATGGCTCAATCCAATGGGGATTGGAAATTTTCTATACATGTGGCCATCTGTCGTGCCCTGGCTGGTTTTAAACTCTGATTGAAAAAAAATAAAAATTTAGACTCTGTTTTTTGAACTCGGGGCGTGACAGATTTTATGGTATCAAAGAACTAGGAATACGACGCCTAGGTTTGGCTAGGAACGAACCCTAGGATGACTTGTGTTCACGTGAGAGCGCTGGGTTGTTGCTTAAGTCTTTATAGTAGGAAACTGAAGTTGTGGGTCGACCATACTGATTCAATCCTTGTGATTGTAGATATGGCCCACACAAGGCGTGGTGTTGGCGGCAGTCGTGGCACTGGCTTTGGTCGAGGTTTCGGCCAAACTCCTGGTGAAAGTCGGGGGCCTGAGAATCCCGACAGGCTGCAGCAGTTGGAGAAACAGCTCATCGCTCTGACTGGGATGGTTCACCAGTTGGTTCAGCTGCAGACCGTTGTTCCTGCTGCACCTGCTCCACCTGCTGCACCGCCTGTTCCTGAGCCTGAAGAGCTCCCTGTTCTGCCTGCACCTATTGATCCTGTGCTTCCGCCTGTACCAGTTACTCCAGATACTGCCGCTGCGGCTGAGGTCGAACCGGAGGTTGCTATCGGCGGCAATCCTGTTCTTGCCGCTGGGATGGTTCCTTTGCCTTCCCAGCCTGGTACTCCTGTGGCGGATAGGGCGGAATATAAAGCAGAAAGGGGAAGAAAAGGACTTTCTCTGGAAACGGGGATGGACCGTCGCGAAGCTGGAAACCGCCAAGATACCCTAGAAGCCAGAACCAGGCAGCAAGTTCCCGAATGAGCAACCAACAGCAAGGAACCCGGCTTTGCATCTTCTACGGGGGTGATCATCGACCTCACGCCTGCGAGCATCGCCATGGTCGGTGCAACCAATGCGGCCAGTCTGGGCATATCTCAGCAAACTGCCTACAGAGATCTGCACCGGCACAGACGGCATTGTTTGTACCAGCCATTTCTGCCAGGCCGTCGAATTCTACCAAGAGTATAGCTGTGTCTAGTCGCCCTCCACTTCCTCGTCAACCTGAGAGATCGCGCCAGGTCTCAGGAGGTCGCGTCTTCGCGTTAACTCAGCAGGAGGAGCCACCGGCAGAAAACCCGTCCGGTGTTTTTGTTGTTGACGAGTAAAGGGGTTGTAGTGGTTGAGGTTCGGAGGTTTTTGTCAAAGAACTTATTAGTAGTATTTTGTTTAAGTTTCGGGGACGAAACTTCTTAGAAGTTGTGGGTAATGTAGTAATCGTAATTTTGAAACTAAATTTTAAAGTTTAAATAATTTCCTGAATTGTTTAATTGGCAAAGATGTAATATTAATAGAGTAAATAGGACCCTGAAATATCGACTTTTGATCGGAGTCTGATCTCGAAAATCTGAGATAACCAATGCGACCGTCTGGTCGAAACAGGTAAGATTGATATTCACCTATTTCCGATCCGACGGTCGGATCTTCCGCAAAACAGCGAAGAAGAAGCGGGGCCCACAACTTAAGTTGTGAATAGTAACCCCTGATTTCGGTCCCCTCTCGACCAAACGTCGGCCGATTCACTGTCTGAAGTCCGAACATAGCAGTATAAGTAGTCGATTCTAGCTAATTTTGATGTTCTGAACGCAATGCCACTGACGAAATTTGCGTTTGATGATCCGTGCGTCTCTAAATGCGCGAAATACGCCAAAAATTTGGGTAATTTCACTGAAACCTTAATATTTTTATGAGTCAAATGGTGAGAGGCTTTTAGGTAAGGGTTCTTATCGCATTTGTGATCCACGGATGGGAGCTAAGTGTTAGAGGTAAGCTATGCAAGGGGTTTTTTGCAAAATGCTCAAAGTTATGCATTAAAGGTAAGTTGGCTTTTGGTCTTCTTTGGAGGGAGCACGAGGGGTCAGATTTAGTTATTGGGCTCCCCTCACTCATCTGCATACTCCAAACAAGTCCCAAGGTGCGGGGGTGGGCACGGAGACACATTCCTTCATCCTTGGCCGAGCTCGGGAGAAAAGAAGGAGGAGTGCACCCAAAAGATTTCAAGTTGGTCCCTGACATTGCTGAGGAGTTCTCCTGCTTCCTGAGAGTAAGCTTGAGGTAGTTTGGAGGCTGCACAACGCGGAGAAAGAACCGGCTTCATCCTTGTCTTCACCAACTCCGGCGAGGTAGGTTCTCTTCCTCCTTTGGTTTTTAGCACCTGAGACCATGGAAGTAGTCTCTGTAGGTTCTAGGCATGCCCCATGACAAATCCCAGCTTTCGGGATGTCCCCGGTTGCCGGCGGGAGAAATATCACCGCCGGAACCCTAAATAGCTCCGCCGCTGTCGTGCGCCGCAACTGTTGGCTCAAACGCCGAATCACAATGATGGGATTAGACTGTAGGACCTTTATATCATCTCCACAAAATTTGGTGGGGTTTGGTTAAGTGTGCGCATCGCAGAATTAAACCCTACTTTTCGGGTTGTTGTGCTTCGGCCGAGCTCTTTGCTCCAGCGCCGGACTCGCTCCCCACTGCCAGTCACTTGACCGAGAAGCTTCCTAGGACCAAGATGAGTCCATCCATGCTTTTGCATGGGGCCCATGCAGCCGGGGTGGAGTTCCACCATTAATGGTGGAAGCTCGGGCCGGCTTGCTCCGCCGCCTCCGCCGCCGCCGTGTCCTGTCATCGGGCATGGGTCCAAGGAGCTTCGTGGGGTCGAGAAGCACCTGTAGGTGCTGTTGCATGTGGCCCAGAACCCATAAATGGGAAATCACCATTGTTGGCCCATGGTGCTCGAAGCTTCATCTTCTTCTTTTTGTTTTCGGCCAACCGAGGGTGCAAAGATGCCCGAGCTTGAATGAGAAATGCTCCTGCTGCCTTGTGATGCTTTCCAACCAAGTTAGATCCTCCCAGATCTGAGTTTGCCAAGGTTGCTGTTTTCGAGATGGTGGGTTGCATGTTAACTATTAATGCCCACCAATTGTTTGAAGAAATGCCTGAAAGAGCTCGATTTTGGTTTTGGCCATTTGTGACCATCCAGGAAGTGAGCAATTGACTCCACATAATCCCCTGAGCTTGATGCTCACTTCAGTTGCAATTTTGACTGAGTGGATCAAAGTGTGGAGTATTCATGGCCATTAGAGAGCTAGGGACTTGGATCTGTTGATCCAGCAGCAACTAGGCTGCACTTGAGTGAGCCCTAGAGTCCCTGAGATGTTCTGAGCATGATGCTCAAGTTGCTTGGCTGTTTGCACAAGCAGAAATTAAAGTTCTAGCAATTAGAGGCTTTTGTGAGTTTGTGGTTGGGTATGTGTGAGTTGTTCCCTGATCAGCATTTGTGATTCAGGTTGGCACAGTCTGACTCTAGTCTTGGAGCATTCTGTTGGAGTCAATCGTTCGCCTGCAGACAGGTGGGTTTATCTTCGGTCCGGGCTTTATCATCTCGGCCCTCTGGGGTATCGTAATTGGTCGGACCCCTATTCTTGTAGTAGCCAAATCTTATACTTGAGCCTTCTTCTTTTGATTGATCATTATCAGTTTGACTTTATATATCATCAGTTCATATATTGCCATGCCTGGTTTATCCTTAGCTAGCTATCAGTTATTCATTATGATTTATAGTATTATCCTGGACTTTTGCCATGCCTGATTGGTCACTAGCTAGCATTCGTAAATGATCATGGTTAACAGTCTATCTTGATTATTCCTGGACATATGCCATGTGTGATTGGACATTCATTCTATCTTGCATTTATTATTGCATGTGTTGCGATCAGTTTGGCTTTCAGTTATTGCATCCATGTAGGGATTTCCGGCTTGTTGCCGATTACCCGGTCTGTGGACCGTGAGCTTGAGCATTCGCATGATGATCGCCCGCACTGCTGTACTTCACGAACATCAGCGGGGTCGCGCCCCGTGTGTATGTTCTTTACCGGTAAAGTGGTCTGGTGAAGGACCAGTGACCCCCAGGTTAGTGCCCAAGGGTGCCGGAGTGTAGACTCCTAGGTTAGTGCCCGAGGGTGCCAGGATATGTCTTCTAGGTTGGTGCCAGGTTCGGCGTTTTCCCTGAGATCTTGTTGACCAATATAGTGGCTTTGATTGGGTATTTGGTTAATTCTACCATTGATGCATTGTTTACCTGCTTAGCATGCTTAGTAATTGTACTCTGCTGATTACCCAGTTTCTTGATTCAGTCCCTATGACACGCCCCGGGGGTTTAATGAAGCGGAAAATAGCACAATAATTCTTTTTTTTTTTAAAGGGACCTCCCACCGGTCACGTGCACAGACCCGCCACATACGCTAGCATTCTCGGTGTTGCTAACCAGATCTCCCTAACGTATGCACGGCGTACAAAAACCACAACTGTACTTTAACCACACCAGTCAAGATGAAGACTAAAAGAGGAACTATTAAACATTAAACATTCACATTGACCAACAAAAGTTTGAAAGGATAAAGCCACGGGTTTGGAAAATGGTGTCCAAACGACACCTGGTTTTTAAAACGTTTTCGCAATCTCTTTTCCGAACGGCATTACAGCTTTGAAAGGATAAAATCACGGGTTTGCAAAACGGTGTCCTCACGACACCCAATTTTTAAAAAGATTTCACAATCTCTTTTCTGTATTTTAAAACGGCCGTCCAAAACGCATAACTAAAAGCATAAATAAAACGGTCAATCATAGAGTCACAAGTCCACCCCAACATCCACATCATCCACGAAAATAAAAGTCACATGCATAAAGTCTAACCAATTGAAATAAACAACTAAGAAAAAGGGAAAAAGTCACCGGCCAAGAATAAAGCTAAATCCTTCTAGTCGCAGCATCACCACAGTCCCAGATTCCACCCGTGACTGAACCTGTCACAGTGTGGGAAGTCAGTGACATGAAGAATAATGACAAAAGTGACGCTAAAAGATACAGGTAATAAACCAATCCGTAAAGACCAGAGCATCTACAATCCCCATCCTGCACTCAATCATATCCCCCCTAGAGAATATCGAACTGCGCACCTGCCATGTCGGTCTGGGGACCTTAGGCAAAAGAAAACCACACCGCTCTCACCTTGGTGCTTGTAAACCCCCCACTGCACAAGTGCAGCCTTAAATCACCGCGAGGGGCCCCTACTAACATCACCTCGTAGGGTTCACGGGTCCGCAGAACACCTTTCCGGAAAAGTACACCGACACGGTGGCCAAACCGCTGGTGTGCGTGCAAGCGCCATGAGCATGGTAACCATAATAAAACGAGTGTCCACCTGCGACACTCGTTGCTCCAAAGTAAAAGTACCGATACATGTGAATAGTATGGGGTTAGTCATCAACTCATAATATTATAACTGTAATCACAAAAGACGTCAATAACGAGGAAAAGGGAAAACTTGACGTGCCTAATTTGACGACATCCCCTTTTTCAAAAGAGAGTACCCACCTCAGAAAGCGTCGACCGAAACACCTGAAAACATCCCACGCCTTCTCACGACTCCCGGACCTAAAAAGTCCCCAAAAGAATCATCAGTAAACTAAACCGTGCCCCGCGAAAATAGTAGGCCCGACCTCTGTCCGGAAAGAAGACGGATAACACCAAAACCCAACCAGACACGGCGCAAGAAAAAAACGGCGCAAAGACAACGTGGCGCGGTGCATGCGAGAGCCCCGCGTGGGCACCTTCCCCGCGCGGTGCATGCGGCATCCCCGCGCGATGAATGCGGCAGCCCCGCGCGGGCACCTTCCCCGCACGGTGCATGCGGCGCGGCGCGGTAACAGCCCCGCGAGGGTACTTCCCCCGCGCGGGCGCGCGCGGCGCTAGCGGCAGCCCCCCGCGGGCACCAGCCTCGCGCAAGCAGCTGCCCCGCGCGGGCGCGCTAGCGGCGCGGCAGTAGCAGCTGCCCCGCGCGGGCGCGCAAGCGGCGCGGCAGCAGCCCCGCGCAGGTCGCCTCCCTCGCGTGGGGGCGCTCGGCGCCAGCGGTAGCCCCGCGCGGGCGCGCAAGCAGCGCGGCAGCAACAGCTGCCCCGCGCAGGCACCAGCCCCGCGCGGCGCGTGCGGCGCTTGCAACCATGCGCGCGGCGAGGTGCGTGACCCCCCTTCAGCGTCGCGCGGGTAGCGCGCGCCCTATCCGCGAGGCGGCGGCGCGGCGGCGGCGGCTAGGGCATTCCAGCGTCGCGCGACAACAAGACCCAACACGCAAAACCCTAACAGCCCCGAAAATGCAAAACCAAGAACAATAAAAACGTGAGAGAGATAAAAACCGCTAACCTTGCTCTAACGGAGAAGACGACCCGATCTCGTTTCTCGCGGTAGTGAGAGTCCGGATCCGCTCCCCGTTGACGGTGATGTTTCGTTCTCGGCCTCCGGCACGTTGATCGAAGAAGATGGAAGAATCGACCTCTTTCTCTTTCTTTTCTCTTTTCTTTCTCCTCTCCTCGAACTAGGGTTTGCGATTCTTGAAGAATATTAATTAAATAAATAAAAATTATATTTCTCTTCTACGTACAAAATAAAACCCTTATTCGGTATATAAGAGAAAGATTCCCATCTCCTGGAAAAGCGTGCCGAACATCAAACGTCCCGAGTCAAATAGCACAGATCCCGATTCACACAACGAACACCGAGACCTTCAAAACCCCATTTCGGGAGATCCGCAAATCGGATTTCAGATCCGATCGCTTTGCCGTTCACTATTTTTCGAGCTCTATCACATAAAAATCCCCGCAAGCACCGACGTTCTACCCAAGAAAACTCGATAAATAAGTCCCCTAACAACTAATTTATTCAAAAAGAATTAAAAAGAAAAACAAGAAATGTCGTGATACAACACCCTATACCAGCATGCTCTTGTTTTAGTATTCAGTACTTGATATGCTCTGCACTATATTCATGATTATTCGGCGTTTTTCCCTGAGGTCTATTTGACCAAAATGGTGGCTTAAATTAGGTATTTGCTTGTTCTACCGTTGATGCATAAATTGCCTGCTTATTATGTCCTTCATCATACTCTATGATTACTTAGTTCCTGTTCCTGTTATAAATATCATCCTATGATTGCTTAGTAATTATTAAGCCTGCTTTTAAATACAGTACCATGATATATATCTGCCATACCTATATTGACTCTTACTATCCGCTAGTTATTGTATGCCAGTAGGTACGATTTGCTATTTCTCCTCTCGTCGTGCCCACTGGGATACATGTACAGTGTATCTCACACCCCCTGGGTGACCATTTTTTAGGTCGGTAGGGTGGTGGGATGTCGGGACGTGTTGGTGAGGTTATCGAGATAGCTTTGACTCGTGGACAGCCGCTGTAATTTTATCAATTGTAAATCATGTAATTTAATTTTAAAGTTATTGTAATAAGTTGTTGTAAATATTTAATCATCTTTAGAAGTTCATAGTTTAGACTACTCTGATATGGACTGCAAGTGCTGAGCCGTGCATGTATAGAAAAGGCTCAATCCAATAGGGATTGGGAATTTTCTATACGTGTGGCGATCTGTCGTGCACTGGCTAGTTTTAAAATCTGATTGAAAAAAAAAAAAATTATAGACTCTATTTTTCGAACTCGGGGCGTGAGAGACGGCGAGACCTTCAAGAACACATAATCTCCAACCTAAAACTCCAAGTCTCGTCACCGAGTGTCAGCATAACTTCGTTGTCGACTCTGAACTATAATAAGGTGACGTCGTGAATTTATGATCTTTTCCTCAGTTTTTGTAAGAAAATCATGCCACAAAATTTTTCTTTCACCCACACCTGTCACGTCCCGAGACCGCCAATTTGGACAGTTCGGGCGCGCCAACAGACCCGCCAATCGGGCATGACCTTTCAAGACCCAAAAGGAACGGTTTATTCCAACAATCACAGTTTAGTGTAGTGGAAGAGTAAACAATCAGAGAACTAAACTATGAATTTAAAAACTTCCATTCATTCAAACGAACAGTTAGAAGAAAATGAAAGTACAATACTTGAGCGAAATATAAAACTTTACTTGTATTACAACTCTCTTTAACATCTTCAATAAAAATATTACAACTCTTTTTTTTTCTAAAATAAACTTAAAACATTTAATTACAATGTTCCTCACATACAATTCCGCTCAAAATAGAAATGCTCCAAAATGATACGGGCGACTCTATACTGCTAGGTCGCTACTCTGCCGGGCCCTTACCCCTATCGCGTGCCTCGCTTGATGTACCTGGACTTGTGGGTTCCCAGTGGGTTCAACCACCGAGAGAAAATGCCCTGCACCGCTTGGTCTAATGGAAGCAATATAATAGAGAATAAATACAGTATTTGTCACGCCCCGGCGTCGAAACTGCGACCCGGGCTCGTCAACAGATCCGCCGCCCATACGGAAACCCCGTATAGACGAAGCGACAAACCTGCAAAAAGAGTCAACTACAGTATACAGATATCAGAGATATAAATGAAAATCTACTGTATAACTAAAATCCAATCCCTGTACGACTGAAAATAATACAATATCCATCTCCCAAATATGATCATATAAAAGTCCTCTGAAACAAAACTCAAAAAGGAGATATCTCCAATAAATACATCAGTGTACAAGCTCTCAATACAAAAATATCCTCACTACATCAGTCTCTCAAAAGAGGAAAAAGAAATAAACTAGTCTACTGAAGCTCTCCTCTGAAGGGGTACCGCTACACTCCAACGACGGGTAGGGAACTAGCTCGCGACTCTCTCGCCTCGGTCAGAAGGATCAGCAACTGGAGCAGCAGGAATAGGAGAAGAAGTCCCTGGGGAAAAGACACCACGATGGGTGTGAGAACTACTTCCCATAGTAGTTCTCAGTGGGTGCCGTCAATAAGCCCAACGGTCTGCCCACCAAGTCTACCAGAGGCAAGAAGTAACAAAAGCAGGACTGAAGGGGGAAAAGCTGGAAAAAAAATAACTCTACAGCTACTATGCCTCTATCTAGATGCTCAAGTAGTGGAACAGATGATAATATGATGCATCTACTGACTCAGAAGTATAGTCACCCAATCTACACTGACTGCCTCCTCGGGTCCAGTCAAACCTGCGCCTACCTACTGCCGTTACATCCCGGAGGACCGGACTGACGTAGGGCGTCCGTAGCTGCCAAAACTGGCCCAGCCAGAGGGACTGTGTCGACAAGTCGCGATACAAAAGTAACAAATCCACCCCGTGCGTGGCTCTCGGGGGGCGCAACCCCACCAAGGAAAAGGTATCCGCGCACTCTGTCGCTCAAGTGGCACTGCAGGCTATAGTCGAAATCCACGCTCACGCTCTGAACGGAAGGACTCAATCCTCAAACATCTCGCACAACTGTCGGAGCACTCTCGACGACTCAACTGATCAGCTCTCTCGAATCTCAAGACACTAGCAAGCTCCACCAACTCATAGGACAAACACACTGGCTGGAGATACTCCACAGCCGGGATCGACCCACAACTCAGGGCTAACAAAACTGGTCGGACAACACTCAACGACCCGGGACCACCGTCAACCCCAACGGTTCCCAACAACACAGGCCGGAAGATACTCGACGGCCCGGGACCACCGTCTACTCAACGGCTCCCCACGACAGAACATCAAACTCATAGAAGACACCAACCAGGGCCCGAAAGTTCCGGGAGACCAACACCTACAACCCTATCAACAAGAACAGGTTCCAGGCTCGGCCCCCGTGGCTTTCATCCCGACAAAGGAACGGCCCCTAGAACCCAGACCACTCGAATCCTTTCGAGTGGGGAGAATTACAGGAAAAAGGTGATATTTGTTACTGAAACCCATTTTCACTCAACCCACGTAGGGCGAGGACTAAAAGTAGTTCCCTTTTTGAAAAACTATCTTGATTTAAGGAAAAACCCATTTTTAATGATTTTAGTTTTTTAGGAAAAACAGTTAGAAAGCAACTATTTTATACCCAAACCCCGAAGGGCTGATGCCTTTGTCCAATCAAAGAAGAACAGACTTCAGCGACCCTTCGATGCTTGGAAGAAAACATCGATAGACTAAAATCATGTGTATGTCAAAAAGGTTATGGGTTCTAGGTCCAGCTAACACAAACACACAACTGCCACTAACACAGTGGCGACAGCACAAACAGGGATACAAGACCTCCCGGGACTACCGTTTACCCAAACGGCTCCAGGCACAAATAAGCAACCCACTACAACTACCAGACTCCACTCTGCTCCCAAGCACGAGTGCAAATGCATCCCACACTAAAAGAAAGTCCCGACCTCTCGGCCCACTACCCGGGCGAGGATAAGATTATGTCCAGGAATGAAAGAACAGTGTGGATGTCTAAACATAAATAACCCTAGCCCAAGTGAGGGTTTTCTACTAGTCTGGTTACACATGCAACATATGACGGGGGTGCTAGGTCAAGTTCCAAGATAACCATCATTAACATATGACAAAGAGCAAGGAGGTCACGAGGACCTTTGTCACGCCCCGGGGGTTCGAATCGCGCGGAAGAGGAGCCACCGATGCCCCTGATTCAGCCATATATTTTTTTTTGTAAAACATTACTCCCCGGCGCGTGCACAGACCCGCCGCATACACAAATTCGCTCTGCAAATGAGCAGAGGCCCCTTTGTATATGCACGGCGTCTCAACTACAAAGTGTCTCACAAGGCGTAGTACATACAATCTCTAACCACATCAGTTGGGGTCTCGTACACATACAACCAAACAATTCACGTGACATTCTAGCATTCACTTAGAGCATAGAGGCCGGTGTTTTGAAAGGATAAATAATCACAAGGTTTTGAAAGCGGCATCCACACGATGCCCTCGTTTGTGAAAACAGTTCGTAAACACATAAATCCCACAAGGTTTATAAAGCTTGGTGCCCACACGACACCCACGTTTTAAAAATAGTTTTCGCAAACGGTTTTCTTTGTTTTTCATCGTTCAAAACGGCCAAGTAAGAGAGAACGTAGTATTCATTCAATTATTCAAAAAGAAAGGAAAGAAAAGGGCAACATCCACTTCGACCCCACGGGGGTGTCGCAATCCACAACTAGCTACCATGAATAATAAAAGAAAAGGGAAAGAAGAGTCACTGTATCTGAAGTCACCCATAAATCAGATCAGCACCCTAACGTCCTCACCGGCGCCCTAGCACTCGCCCCTGGACGAACCTGTCACGAAGTGGGAAGTCAGTGACTAGAAATAGCATGATAAGCGTAGTAAACAAAGATAAGGCAAACCACAAACACCGGAGCAACTATCCCTCCCATGCACCTTCCACCTTAACCACACCCTGTATCATTACGACATCGGGCACCTTCCCGATGCCCACCGCCGAGCACCTGCCTCACAAAGCAACATCGGGCACCTTCCCCGATGCCCACCGCCGAGCACCTGCCTCGGCCGCCGAGCACCTGCCTCGACGTCACCGCTCACACCCCCCACCCATGGGGGCCCCCATTCCTAACGCCACCTTCGCGTGGGGTACACGGGTCAACGTACCACTTTTCCGGAAAAGCACACCCTTGCGGTGGCCAAACCGCGGGTGTGCGTGTAGCAAATTTGAGCCTCAGATTGACATTGAGTATCATAACATAACATAACAGGGTTAGTGCATAAACAGAAGGAGACTGACAATTCCACCTTGCCCCAACATGCTATTTCTAACAGTTAAACCCCATTCCCGAAACCCCCGGGAACGTACCCACCTTGTGTGCGTCGTCCTGCGTTCGTCCAGTCCGCGTCTGTGCTCCAGTCGCCCACAGCGTCCCGCACTCCTGAAGGAACATAGGCAAATCGAGACTTAGAAGTCCGAAACTTACAACGACTCCCTACAGCGTGCGGCGGAGTTCTTCGCACGGCACCGGCCCGTGCGACGAACACCCTGTCAGGGCGCAGCCCCGCGCGGCACCAGCCCGCGCGGCGCCCCTCCTGCGGGCGGCCCCGCGCGGCCGAGCGCCGCGCGGGCGCGCGGCCCGCGGTGCGGGCGACCCCGCGCGGCACCAGCCCGCGCGGGCGCCCCTCCTGCGGGCGGCCCCGCGAGGCCGAGCGCCGCGCGGGCGCGCTGCCCGCGGTGCGGGGCGACCCCGCGCGGCACCAGCCCGCGCGGCGCCCCTCCTGCGGGCGGCCCCGCGCGGCCGAGCGCCGCGTGGGCGCGCTGCCCGCGGTGCGGGGCGACCCCGCGCGGCACCAGCCCGCGCGGGCGCCCCTCCTGCGGGCGGCCCCGCGCGGCCGAGTGCCGCGCGGGCGCGCTGCCCGCGGTGCGGGCGGCCCCGCGCGGCACCAGCCCGCGCGGGCGCCCCTCCTGCGGGCGGCCCCGCGCGGCCGAGCGCCGCGCGGGCGCGCTGTCCGCGGTGCGGGGCGGCCCCGCGCGGCACCAGCCCGCGCGGGCGCCCCCCTCCTGCGGCGGCCCCGCGCGGCCGAGCGCCGCGCGGGCGCGCGGCCCGCGGTGCGGGGCGGCCCCGCGCGGCACCAGCCCGCGCGGGCGCCCTCCTCCTGCGGGCGGCCCCCGCGCGGCCGAGCGCCGCGCGGGTGCGCGGCCCGCGGTGCGGGGCGGCCCCGCGCGGCACCAGCCGCGCGGGCGCCCCCTCCTGCGGGCGGCCCCGCGCGGCCGAGCGCCGCGCGGGCGCGCGGCCGAGCGCCGCGCGGGCCCGCGGTGCGGGGCGGCCCCGCGCGGCCGTGCGCCGCGCGGGCGCGTGGCCCGCGGTGCGGGGCGGCCCCGCGCGGGCACCAGCCCGCGCGGGCGCCCCTCCTGCGGGCGGCCCCGCGCGGCCGAGCGCCGCGCGGGCGCGCGGCCCCCGGTGCGCGACGGCGCCGGGCCTCCTCCCTCCTCGTGACCAACAAAAGAAAGAAAGAGGGAGATTTCCCCCGAACGAAACGCGTCCGAGACTCACCTTGATGTGCGAAAGAGGAGGAAGAGAGGGATCGTCCGCTTGCCTCCACCGGTCCACCCTTGCGGTGTGCTTGGTTTCTCTTTGCCGGCGGCTACGAGGGAGGAAGAAAAAGAAAAGAGGCGGCCACCAAAAGAAAAATAAGAGGAACCCTAATCCTCTTTCCCTCACGGCTACATATATATACTAAGAGAATTAGGGTTTACCTTAAAAGAGGTGTGCGGCTGCCAACACGGATCCCGAGGCGTCTAAGGGGGACCCCAACTTCGAGAATTAATTCTGTCAGACCGGGAGTCTGAAAAATAAACCGATCGCGCCCACGCGCATCCGTTCCGCGAGCTCTACCGCCTAAAATTATTTGCGGGCCCCGACGGTCTGTCCGGAAAAATGCCAAAAATGAGGCCCCCGGTCAGGCATTACAAGAGAGGTGACCAGAAGGGTTAAGGAAAAGCCGGTCTTACACCCACTTACCGCTAAAAACAGTTTCGTCCCCGAACTTAATCTTCCCCAGCGGCGAACAGGTCCGGTAGCACTCCCTCATCTTTGACTCGGGTTCCCAAGTTGCCTCACGCTCTTCTTGATTGCTCCAAAGCACCTTTACGTAGGGAATCGTCCGACTACGCAGCTTTTGTCCTCCCTGGCTAGGATCCGCACTGGTACTTCCGCAAACTTAGATCCTCCTTGAGTTCAATCGCGGAGGCGTCAAGCACCTCGCGATGGGTCGGGGAGGTATTTCCGAAGCATGGATACGTGGAACACATCATGAACGCGGTCAAGGTTCGGCGGTAGGGGGCGAGGCGGTAGGCACGGGCCGATGCGCTCCAGAATCTCAAACGGCCCTGATGTACCTGCGGGCTCAGCTTGCCCTCAACCCAAACCGCCTTCACCCCCTTCGACGGCGACACCCGCAGTAACACGTGCTCTCCCACCTGGAATTCAAGTCGCGACGTCTCTGGTCCGCGTACCTCTTTTGCCGGCTCTGGGCGGTCGCCAAACGTCGCCCTGATGAGGCGCACCCTTTCCTCTGTCTCGGCCACTAGGTCCGGCCCCAAAAACTTCTCTCACCCCAGATCGTCCCAGCAGATCGGGGATCTACAGCGTCTGCCGTACAACGCTTCGTACGGCGCCCATCTTAATGCTCGCTTGGTAGCTGTTGTTATAAGCGAACTCTGCAAGGGGTAGGTAGCGCGACCATCCGTCTCCCAAATCCAGCACGCACGCCCGAAGCATGTCCTCGAGTATCTGGATCACCCGCGCGGATTGCCCGTCCGTCTGGGTGGTGAAAGTCTGAGCTGAGTGTAACTTGGTCCCCAGGCTCGTTGTAGACTCTTCCAAAAGTTCGCAAACGAACCCGTGTCCTGTCCGAGGTGATCTCGTTGGCACCCCGTTAGCAGCCTTACAATCTCGCTGAGGTAGACCTGTGCCAGCCGGTCACGTGTCCAGGTCGTGTGGATGGGTAAGGAAGTGAGCTGACTTCGTTAGCCGATCCACGACAACCCCAGATATCGTCGTGTCCCTGTGCGAACGGGGGAATCCGGTGACGAAGTCCATTGGGACTTCGCTCCCACTTCCATTCGGGCACGGGTAGAGGTTGCAATTTCCCCGCCGGCCGCTGATGCTCGGTCTTCACCTGTTGGCAAATCAAACAGTGAGCCACGAACAGCGTCACATCTCCCTTCAATCTTGGCCACAGAAGGCCTGTCGGGATATCCCGGTACTCTGGTGCCTCCAGGGTGCGCCACGTAGTGGGCGCAATGTGATTCAGTAGGTTCTTTCTTTAGATCCGGCAGATCGGGCACGCAGTCCGCCCTCGGAACGAAGGGTGGTCCGTTCCACTGCAAAGTCTCGTCTTGCTCCGGTGAATCCTATCTCGTTCCAGTGTAGTCGACGCACGCACCTTGGCTTCCCGAATCTTCCACTAGGGTCGGCCCGCGATGTTCGGGTCAAACGTTCGCTCAACGTCCCTGCTGTGTACCACTCAACCTCTCGTGAAAATTCGCGTAAGTCGTTATGCTGGTGATCGCTCCGCCCGCCGACGTTCATTCTGCGTCCCTTCGGCTTAGAGCGTCGGCTACACATTTGTTCCCCGGGTGGTTACGGATGGTAAAGTCGTAGTCCTCAGTAGTCCAACCACCTCCTTGCCGTAGGCTAGCTACGTCTGGTGAAAAGGTACTTAAGGCTTTGGTGGCCGAGAACAGTTGCATGCACACCTTAGAGGTAGTGCTCCACAGTTTCAAACGAGAACTGCGGCAAGCTCCAAGTCAGGAT
>CM055070.1:21273733-21306364 GCA_029204045.2 Tillandsia leiboldiana
TCCATCTCTCTCTTTCCCTCTCTTTCTCTCACCAGAAATACGAAAAAGAGACCTAGGGGGAACACACAGGGCAGAAGCTGGGGTTGGGGTTTGTGACTCACATCCAAGGCAAGGGAAAAAAATGTAGAGAACTCAAAAGGAAGTTTTAGAAGAAGAAAGATTTGGCTAGCAACTTGAGAGAGACGATGTAGGGAAATTTAGGGTTTCAGGTTTTTGGTTCTAAACAAAAGATAATTGAGATTTCTTATGGTTGTCTAAAACTATTTTTGTAAGGCACTGGACGTTTTAAAATGCAAAGTCGGCTATCAATTGGTTTTTTTGCCGTTGAGGGGTGTTGATCGAGCTGGGACCGTTTTTGTGCAAATCGGTGCGACAAAGAGTGGACGAGGTGTGTTTTGGAGTCTTGAGAGAAAAAGAGGTGGCGTGTGTGTGAGGCGAAGTGCGGTTCCGAGGCGCGGCGCACGAAAGGTCACACGCGGTGCAGCGTAGAGGCGGGCGGGGGCAGCCAGTGGCGACACCCCGTTGGGCGCGCCACGCGACCGACGCCCGAACACGCATCGCGGAGGTGCATTGACGCGCAAGCGCGGGTGCGAGGTGGTGCGGTACACGTGGCATGCTCAGGTGGCCGCGACGCGTGAAGCCGGCGCCCCCGCTACACTTATGACCTGAGGGTGCAACCCACCTTATTGGAGAGGATAAAAAGAAAAATAAACATATGATGAAAAGCTCCAAAAGGTGCGGTCTGACATTGAGGACGGATTTTAGTGTGGACTCAGAAGTGGTACTGAAATTTCGGGGTCGGTTGTGTGTGCCCAACGATAAGGAGATTCGCAATGACATCTTTCAAGAAGAACACCGGTCCCCGTATACGATTCACCCGGCGGACCAAAATGTATAAAGATCAGAAAGAGCATTACTGGTGGTTAGGTATGAAGAAGGATATTGGGGGCTATGTGGCTCAATGCATAGTGTGCCAACGAGTCAAGGCGGAGCAAAGACTCCCAGCGGGCAAGTTGCAAAGTTTACCAATACCCATTTTGGAAGTGGGAGAATATCGCGATGGATTTCATCGTGGGCTTGCCCAGATCACAAGCGGGCCTGTCACGCCCCGGGGGTTCGAATCGCGCGGAAGAGGAGCCACCGATGCCCCTGATTCAGCCATATATTTTTTTTTTTGTAAAACATTACTCCCCGGCGCGTGCACAGACCCGCCGCATACACAAATTCGCTCTGCAAATGAGCAGAGGCCCCTTTGTATATGCACGGCGTCTCAACTACAAAGTGTCTCACAAGGCGTAGTACATACAATCTCTAACCACATCAGTTGGGGTCTCGTACACATACAACCAAACAATTCACGTGACATTCTAGCATTCACTTAGAGCATAGAGGCCGGTGTTTTGAAAGGATAAATAATCACAAGGTTTTGAAAGCGGCATCCACACGATGCCCTCGTTTGTGAAAACAGTTCGTAAACACATAAATCCCACAAGGTTTATAAAGCTTGGTGCCCACACGACACCCACGTTTTAAAAATAGTTTTCGCAAACGGTTTTCTTTGTTTTTCATCGTTCAAAACGGCCAAGTAAGAGAGAACGTAGTATTCATTCAATTATTCAAAAAGAAAGGAAAGAAAAGGGCAACATCCACTTCGACCCCACGGGGGTGTCGCAATCCACAACTAGCTACCATGAATAATAAAAGAAAAGGGAAAGAAGAGTCACTGTATCTGAAGTCACCCATAAATCAGATCAGCACCCTAACGTCCTCACCGGCGCCCTAGCACTCGCCCCTGGACGAACCTGTCACGAAGTGGGAAGTCAGTGACTAGAAATAGCATGATAAGCGTAGTAAACAAAGATAAGGCAAACCACAAACACCGGAGCAACTATCCCTCCCATGCACCTTCCACCTTAACCACACCCTGTATCATTACGACATCGGGCACCTTCCCCGATGCCCACCGCCGAGCACCTGCCTCACAAAGCAACATCGGGCACCTTCCCCGATGCCCACCGCCGAGCACCTGCCTCGGCCGCCGAGCACCTGCCTCGACGTCACCGCTCACACCCCCCACCCATGGGGGCCCCCATTCCTAACGCCACCTCCGCGTGGGGTACACGGGTCAACGTACCACTTTTCCGGAAAAGCACACCCTTGCGGTGGCCAAACCGCGGGTGTGCGTGTAGCAAATTTGAGCCTCAGATTGACATTGAGTATCATAACATAACATAACAGGGTTAGTGCATAAACAGAAGGAGACTGACAATTCCACCTTGCCCCAACATGCTATTTCTAACAGTTAAACCCCATTCCCGAAACCCCCGGGAACGTACCCACCTTGTGTGCGTCGTCCTGCGTTCGTCCAGTCCGCGTCTGTGCTCCAGTCGCCCACAGCGTCCCGCACTCCTGAAGGAACATAGGCAAATCGAGACTTAGAAGTCCGAAACTTACAACGACTCCCTACAGCGTGCGGCGGAGTTCTTCGCACGGCACCGGCCCGTGCGACGAACACCCTGTCAGGGCGCAGCCCCGCGCGGGCACCAGCCCGCGCGGCGCCCCTCCTGCGGGCGGCCCCGCGCGGCCGAGCGCCGCCTGCGCGGGCGCCGGCCCGCGGTGCGGGGCGACCCCGCGCGGCACCAGCCCGCGCGGGGCGCCCCTCCTGCGGGCGGCCCCGCAGAGGCCGAGCGCCGCGCGGGCGCGCTGCCCGCGGTGCGGGGCGACCCGCGCGGCACCAGGCCCGCGCGGCCGGCCCTCCTGCGGGCGGCCCCGCGCGGCCGAGCGCCGCGTGGGCGCGCTGCCCGCGGTGCGGGGCGACCCCGCGCGGGCACCAGCCCGCGCGGGCGCCCCTCCTGCGGGCGGCCCCGCGCGGCCGAGTGCCGCGCGGGCGCGCTGCCCGCGGTGCGGGGCGGCCCCGCGCGGCACCAGCCCGCGCGGGCGCCCCTCCTGCGGGCGGCCCCGCGCGGCCGAGCGCCCGCGCGGCGCGCGCTGTCCGCGGTGCGGGGCGGCCCCGCGCGGCACCAGCCCGAGCGGGCGCCCCCCCTCCTGCGGCGGCCCCGCGCGGCCGAGCGCCGCTGCGGGCGCGCGGCCCGCGGTGCGGGGCGGCCCCCGCGGCACCAGCCCGCGCGGGCGCCCTCTCCTGCGGGCGGCCCCCGCGCGGCACGAGCGACGAGCGGGTGCGCGGCCCGCGGTGCGGGGCGGCCCCCGCGCGGCCCAGCCCGCGACGGGCGCCCCCTCCTGCGGCGGCCCCGTCGCGGCCGGAGCGCCGCGCGGGCGGCGGGCCGAGCGCCGCGCGGGCCCGCGGGTGCGGGGCGGCCCCGCGCGGCCGGCGCCGCGCGGGCGCGTGGCCCGCGGTGCGGGGCGGCCCGCGCGCGGCACCAGCCCGCGCGGCGCGCCCTCCTGCGGGCGGCCCCGCGCGGCCGAGCGCCGCGCCGGGCGGCGCGGCACCCGGTGCGCGACGGCGCCGGGCCTCCTCCCTCCTCGTGACCAACAAAAGATAGAAAGAGGGAGATTCCCCCGAACGAAACGCGTCCGACTCACCTTGATGTGCGAAAGAGGAGGAAGAGAGGGATCGTCCGCTTGCCTCCACCGGTCCACCCTTGCGGTGTGCTTGGTTTCTCTTTGCCGGCGGCTACGAGGGAGGAAGAAAAAGAAAAGAGGCGGCCACCAAAAGAAAATAAGAGGAACCCTAATCCTCTTTCCCTCACGGCTACATATATATACTAAGAGAATTAGGGTTACCTTAAAAGGTGTGCGGCTGCCAACACGGATCCCGAGGCGTCTAAGGGGGACCCCAACTTCGAGAATTAATTCTGGTCAGACCGGGAGTCGGAAAAATAAACCGATCGCGCCCACGCGCTCCGTTCCGCGAGCTCTACCGCCTAAAATTATTTGCGGGCCCCGACGGTCTGTCCGGAAAAATGCCAAAAATGAGGCCCCCGGTCAGGCATTACAAGAAGAGGGTGACCAGAAGGGTTAAGGAAAAGCCGGGTCTTACACCACTTACCGCTAAAAAACAAGTTTCGTCCCCGAAACTTAATCTTCCCCAGCGGCGAACAGGTCCGGGTAGCACTCCCTCATCTTGACTTCGGGTTCCCAAGTTGCCTCACGCTCTTCTTGATTGCTCCAAAGCACCTTTACGTAGGGAATCGTCCGACTACGCAGCTTTTTGTCCTCCCGGGCTAGGATCCGCACTGGTACTTCCGCGAAACTTAGATCCTCCTTGAGTTCAATCGCGGAGGCGTCAAGCACTCGCGATGGGTCGGGGAGGTATTTCCGAAGCATGGATACGTGGAACACATCATGAACGCGGTCAAGGTTCGGCGGTAGGGCGAGGCGGTAGGCTACCGGGCCGATGCGCTCCAGAATCTCAAACGGCCCTATGTACCGCGGGCTCAGCTTGCCCCTCAACCCAAACCGCTTCACCCCCTTCGACGGCGACACCCGCAGTAACACGTGCTCTCCCACCTGGAATTCCAAGTCGCGACGTCTCTGGTCCGCGTAACTCTTTTGCCGGCTCTGGGCGGTCGCCAAACGTCGCCTGATGAGGCGCACCCTTTCCTCTGTCTCGGCCACTAGGTCCGGCCCCAAAAACTTTCTCTCCCCCAGATCGTCCCAGCAGATCGGGGATCTACAGCGTCTGCCGTACAACGCTTCGTACGGCGCCATCTTAATGCTCGCTTGGTAGCTGTTGTTATAAGCGAACTCTGCAAGGGGTAGGTAGCGCGACCATCCGTCTCCCAAATCCAGCACGCACGCCCGAAGCATGTCCTCGAGTATCTGGATCACCCGCTCGGATTGCCCGTCCGTCTGGGGGTGAAAGGCTGAGCTGAAGTGTAACTTGGTCCCCAAGGCTCGTTGTAGACTCTTCCAAAAGTTCGAAACGAACCTCGTGTCCCTGTCCGAGGTGATCGTCGTTGGCACCCCGTGCAGCCTTACAATCTCGCTGAGGTAGACCTGTGCCAGCCGGTCACGTGTCCAGGTCGTGTGGATGGGTAGGAAGTGAGCTGACTTCGTTAGCCGATCCACGACAACCCAGATAGCGTCGTGTCCCTGTTGCGAACGGGGGAATCCGGTGACGAAGTCCATTGTGACTTGCTCCCACTTCCATTCGGGCACGGGTAGAGGTTGCAATTTCCCCGCCGGCCGCTGATGCTCGGCTTTCACCTGTTGGCAAATCAAACAGTGAGCCACGAACAGCGTCACATCTCCCTTCAATCTTGGCCACCAGAAGGTCTGTCGGATATCCCGGTACATCTTGGTGCCTCCAGGGTGCGCCACGTAGGGGGCGCAATGTGCTTCAGTCAGGATTTCTTTCTTTAGATCCGGCAGATCGGGCACGCAGATCCGCCCTCGGAACCGAAGGGTGCCGTCCGTTCCCACTGCAAAGTCTCCTTCTTGCTCCGGTGAAATCCTATCTCGTTCCAGCTGTAGCTGCGGATCCGCACCTTGGCCTTCCCGAATCCTCTCCAATAGGGTCGGCGCGACTGTTAGGGTCAACAGTCGCTCAACCGTCCCTGCTGGTACCACTTCCAACCTCAATCGTGAAAATTCCGCGATAAAGTCGTTCTGCTGCGTGATCGCGCCCGCCGAAGTTCCTTCTGCTTGTCCCTTTCGGCTTAGAGCGTCGGCTACCACATTTGCTTTCCCCGGGTGGTACTGGATGGTTAAGTCGTAGTCCTTCAGTAGCTCCAACCACCTCCTCTGCCGTAGGTTAAGCTCCTTCTGGGTGAAAAGGTACTTAAGGCTTTGGTGGTCCGAGAACACGTTGCAATGCACACCGTAGAGGTAGTGCCTCCACAGTTTCAGAACGAAGACCACTGCGGCAAGCTCCAAGTCATGGATCGGGTAGTTCTGTTCGTAATCCTTGAGTTGTCTTGAAGCATAGGCAATGACTCTTCCTTGCTGCATTAGTACTCCTCCCAGTCCTATTCGCGATGCATCGCAGTAGACTTCGTAGTCTTCTCCAGGGGTTGGTAAGGCAAGCACAGGCGCTCTTGTTAACCGTTTCTTAAGTTCTTCAAAGCTCTCTTGGCATTGGACCGTCCATATGAACTTTACTCCTTTCCGGGTTAGGCGGTTCAGAGGGGTCGCAATCTTCGAGAAACCCTCCACGAAACGTCTGTAGTATCCCGCAAGGCCCAAGAAGCTGCGCACCTCTGTCACTGTGGTCGGCTGGGGCCAGTCGGTCACCGACTCCACCTTCTTGGGATCCACTGCGACTCCTGCTGCTGAAATGATATGCCCTAGAAACCCCACTTCGCGAAGCCAGAATTCGCATTTCTTAAGTTTTGCGAACAGCTCCTGCTCCCTAAGGGTCTGTAGAACAATTCGAAGGTGCTCCTCGTGCTTCTCATCGGTGGTGGAGTAAATCAGGATGTCGTCGATGAAGACCACAACGAACTGATCCAGGAAGGGTCTGAAAACTCGGTTCATCATGTCCATGAACACCGCTGGGGCATTGGTAAGCCCGAACGGCATTACTGTGAACTCGTAATGGCCATACCGAGTCCGGAATGCCGTCTTCGGAATATCCTCGTCTCGAACTCTGAGCTGGTGGTAGCCCGACTGCAGGTCGATTTTTGAAAAGACAGTTGCACCCCGCAGCTGGTCAAAGAGGTCATCAATCCTAGGTAAGGGGTACTTGTTTTTCACTGTGACTTTGTTGATTTCCCGGTAGTCGATGCACAACCGCAAGCTCCCGTCTTTCTTTCGTACAAAGAGTACAGGTGCGCCCCAAGGGGACACACTCGGTCGGATAAACCCCTTGTCCAGAAGGTCCTCTAGCTGCGCCTTAAGTTCCTTCAGCTCCGCGAAGGCCATCCTGTAGGGGGCCTTCGTGATTGGTCGAGTGCCGGGTGGAAGCTCAATGGGAAAGACAACTTCTCGCTCGGGGGGTAATCCAGGTAGTTCGGCCGGAAAAACATCTGGGAAGTCCCTCACCACAGGGATGTCGGGGAGTGCCGTGGAGGATCCGGCGGCCAGGGCCACCGACACCAAGTAGGCCATACACCCGCCCTCTACCAGCTTCCTGGCTCGGGATGCAGGAATCATGGAAGAAAAGGAAACGCTCTTGCAAGCCAAGTACACGTTCTCCGGAAAATCAGGGTACATCAGTCGTACCTCGCGCTTCTCGCAGTCTATGACCGCAAGGTACCACGTGAGCCAATCCATTCCGAGCACTACATCATACTCTTTCAATGGAATGACTACCAGATCCCAGGGGCACGGAAGCCTTCCCATCCATATAGGGCAGGAAGGCACCATGTTGCGTGCCTCCAAGGATCCCCCCGCGGTGTGTACGGTCATCAAACTGGGTAAGGGTCTCAACTCAAAATCATGGGTCAGTGCGAAGTCTCGGGACATAACGAGAGGGTCGCTCCGGTGTCAAAAAGGGTTCTAGCGCGATAAACAGAAGCAAGAGTGATACCTGCGACGACGTGCTCAGACGGGTGCGTCTCCTGCTGACCCATCGAATAGACGCGGCCTCCCGAAGGCGGTGGCTTTTCCCCTACAGATCGGGGTGCTGGCGGTCTGGGGGCTGACGTCATTGGCGCTTTCCCCCGCCCTGCGTGCTGGGGTGAAGGCACGGAGGCTGCTGAAGATGTGGTGCCTTGGTTCAGGGGACAGTTGAAACGGAAGTGTCCCTGCTTGCCACATCGGAAACAATGGTCCTGTCTCTTGGAGCAATCCATCACTCGGTGCGCCCCGCCGCAGATCACGCATGAGCGGTCCTCCGGGCGTTGTCCCTCTCCCGGCGCTCCCCTGGTCCTTTGCTGGGGCCTCCACCGCTTAGGGGGCCGATTCCCGCTGGAGGAGCCCCCTCCCCCTGAAGCCGTCTGGGTCCGCTTCCTGTCGTCTTGCTGGTGGGAGCCTTCCCTTCGGGCGCGCGTGACGGCAAAGCCTCGCTCCACGATGGTGGCTCGGTCGACCACCTTCTGAAAGGTATGCAGATCCGCCGCGTCCACCACTTGGAAAATGTCAGTCCTCAATCCATCCACAAACAGTTGTGCCTTATGGGATTCGTCCCGAATGACGAACGGGACACAGTTCGCCAGTCTCACGAACTCCCTCTGGTACTCCATTACTGTTTTGGTTCCCTGCCTGATGTGGTTTAGGTCGTCCTCCAGTTGTTTCTTCACGCTGTTGGTAAAGAACGCCCCGAATAGCTGCTGTTTAAAGGTAGTCCATGACGGAAGGGTAGCGCCCGACGCAGAGTCGGGGCGTACGGTCTTCCACCAGATGCGGGCGTTCCCCTCGAGCAAGTGTGCGGCCAGGGGGACCCGCTCATGGTCTTCCATCAATAGGTCCTCGAATAATTTCTCCATCGTATCCACCCATTTCTCCACAACCCAGGGGTCCGTCGTGTCCCCCTCGAACGTTGGCGGATCGTATTTCTTGAAGTCGGCCAGGTTGGCGCGCACACGGTCTCGCTCGTTTGGTAGGTTCGCCCCCTCCTTCGCGACGTTGGCGGTCGCGGCGGGAGTGGGTAACACTACCGTCACACTCGGAGCAATTCCGACGATTGGTGTCGCCGCCGGCCCTGCCGTTGCCGTCGAAGGGGCCACCTCTGGGGCCGAGGCCCGGGTGGGGGCAGCCCCTCCTTCGGTCTCCATCACCGGTGCAGCTGGCCCCGGGAGAGGGCCCGGGGCAACCTCTGCCGTCGCAGCGGCCTGCTGTTGCTGCGTCAGTTGGCGCACGCGGTCGTTCAGGGCTGCCAACTGTTCCGCCATCTCTTGTAGCTGCTGCCTTAGGAGCTGATTCTCCGCAGTCATCGCTTCCGCTGCGTCCGCCCCCGTGTCCTCGGCTGTGGATCTAGTCCTGGCCATGATCTGAACATTTGCACGAACCAGTTACTCCTAGTTTAAATAAGACGGCACGCCACTAGTGCTGGCACTAGAGGGAGAAAAGAAAAGAACACTAATTCCCTCCCCCCTTTTTCCCCCAACGAGCACTCGCGTTTTATTTATCCCGTGTTCACTTTATTACTCAGTAGCCAGAGTATTGCGCCCGTGGATGTTAGGCCCCGACTGTTGTGGTTAAAGTTTACCGCTCTGATACCATCTTAATCTGTCACGCCCCGGGGGTTCGAATCGCGCGGAAGAGGAGCCACCGATGCCCCTGATTCAGCCATATATTTTTTTTTGTAAAACATTACTCCCCGGCGCGTGCACAGACCCGCCGCATACACAAATTCGCTCTGCAAATGAGCAGAGGCCCCTTTGTATATGCACGGCGTCTCAACTACAAAGTGTCTCACAAGGCGTAGTACATACAATCTCTAACCACATCAGTTGGGGTCTCGTACACATACAACCAAACAATTCACGTGACATTCTAGCATTCACTTAGAGCATAGAGGCCGGTGTTTTGAAAGGATAAATAATCACAAGGTTTTGAAAGCGGCATCCACACGATGCCCTCGTTTGTGAAAACAGTTCGTAAACACATAAATCCCACAAGGTTTATAAAGCTTGGTGCCCACACGACACCCACGTTTTAAAAATAGTTTTCGCAAACGGTTTTCTTTGTTTTTCATCGTTCAAAACGGCCAAGTAAGAGAGAACGTAGTATTCATTCAATTATTCAAAAAGAAAGGAAAGAAAAGGGCAACATCCACTTCGACCCCACGGGGGTGTCGCAATCCACAACTAGCTACCATGAATAATAAAAGAAAAGGGAAAGAAGAGTCACTGTATCTGAAGTCACCCATAAATCAGATCAGCACCCTAACGTCCTCACCGGCGCCCTAGCACTCGCCCCTGGACGAACCTGTCACGAAGTGGGAAGTCAGTGACTAGAAATAGCATGATAAGCGTAGTAAACAAAGATAAGGCAAACCACAAACACCGGAGCAACTATCCCTCCCATGCACCTTCCACCTTAACCACACCCTGTATCATTACGACATCGGGCACCTTCCCCGATGCCCACCGCCGAGCACCTGCCTCACAAAGCAACATCGGGCACCTTCCCCGATGCCCACCGCCGAGCACCTGCCTCGGCCGCCGAGCACCTGCCTCGGCCGCCGAGCACCTGCCTCGACGTCACCGCTCACACCCCCCACCCATGGGGGCCCCCATTCCTAACGCCACCTTCGCGTGGGGTACACGGGTCAACGTACCACTTTTCCGGAAAAGCACACCCTTGCGGTGGCCAAACCGCGGGTGTGCGTGTAGCAAATTTGAGCCTCAGATTGACATTGAGTATCATAACATAACATAACAGGGTTAGTGCATAAACAGAAGGAGACTGACAATTCCACCTTGCCCCAACATGCTATTTCTAACAGTTAAACCCCATTCCCGAAACCCCCGGGAACGTACCCACCTTGTGTGCGTCGTCCTGCGTTCGTCCAGTCCGCGTCTGTGCTCCAGTCGCCCACAGCGTCCCGCACTCCTGAAGGAACATAGGCAAATCGAGACTTAGAAGTCCGAAACTTACAACGACTCCCTACAGCGTGCGGCGGAGTTCTTCGCACGGCACCGGCCCGTGCGACGAACACCCTGTCAGGGCGCAGCCCCGCGCGGCACCAGCCCGCGCGGCGCCCCTCCTGCGGGCGGCCCCGCGCGGCCGAGCGCCGCGCGGGCGCGCGGCCCGCGGTGCGGGGCGACCCCGCGCGGCACCAGCCCGCGCGGGCGCCCCTCCTGCGGGCGGCCCCGCGCGGCCGAGCGCCGCGCGGGCGCGCTGCCCGCGGTGCGGGGCGACCCCGCGCGGCACCAGCCCGTGCGGCGCCCCTCCTGCGGGCGGCCCCGCGCGGCCGAGCGCCGCGTGGGCGCGCTGCCCGCGGTGCGGGGCGACCCCGCGCGGCACCAGCCCGCGCGGGCGCCCCTCCTGCGGGCGGCCCCGCGCGGCCGAGTGCCGCGCGGGCGCGCTGCCCGCGGTGCGGGGCGGCCCCGCGCGGCACCAGCCCGCGCGGGCGCCCCTCCTGCGGGCGGCCCCGCGCGGCCGAGCGCCGCGCGGGCGCGCGGTCCGCGGTGCGGGGCGGCCCCGCGCGGCACCAGCCCGCGCGGGCGCCCCCCTCCTGCGGCGGACCCGCGCGGCCGAGCGCCGCGCGGGCGCGCGGCCCGCGGTGCGGGGCGGCCCCGCGCGGCACCAGCCCGCGCGGGCGCCCCCTCCTGCGGGCGGCCCCCGCGCGGCCGAGCGCCGCGCGGGTGCGCGGCCCGCGGTGCGGGGCGGCCCCGCGCGGCACCAGCCCGCGCGGGCGCCCCCTCCTGCGGGCGGCCCCCGCGCGGCCGAGCGCCGCGCGGGCGCGCGGCCCGCGGTGCGGGGCGGCCCCGCGCGGCCGTGCGCCGCGCGGGCGCGTGGCCCGCGGTGCGGGGCGGCCCCGCGCGGCACCAGCCCGCGCGGGCGCCCCTCCTGCGGGCGGCCCCGCGCGGCCGAGCGCCGCGCGGGCGCGCGGCCCGCGGTGCGCGACGGCGCCGGGCCTCCTCCCTCCTCGTGACCAACAAAAGAAAGAAAGAGGGAGATTCCCCCGAACGAAACGCGTCCGACTCACCTTGATGTGCGAAAGAGGAGGAAGAGAGGGATCGTCCGCTTGCCTCCACCGGTCCACCCTTGCGGTGTGCTTGGTTTCTCTTTGCCGGCGGCTACGAGGGAGGAAGAAAAAGAAAAGAGGCGGCCACCAAAAGAAAAATAAGAGGAACCCTAATCCTCTTTCCCTCACGGCTACATATATATACTAAGAGAATTAGGGTTTACCTTAAAAGGTGTGCGGCTGCCAACACGGATCCCGAGGCGTCTAAGGGGGACCCCAACTTCGAGAATTAATTCTGGTCAGACCGGGAGTCGGAAAAATAAACCGATCGCGCCCACGCGCTCCGTTCCGCGAGCTCTACCGCCTAAAATTATTTGCGGGCCCCGACGGTCTGTCCGGAAAAATGCCAAAAATGAGGCCCCCGGTCAGGCATTACAAGAAGAGGGTGACCAGAAGGGTTAAGGAAAAGCCGGGTCTTACAACCTTAGATAATAAAAGGAATAACAATTCCTACAATCTAGCATGCCACACAAGAAATACACTATCATGTATGATCCTACATCAGTAGAATTACTGTACAGTCCATAAAACTTGGAGACGAGGCCACCCACCTGAAGAGTCGAACTGCCAGAAGTTCTACAGCTGAAAATACCAGGAAACAGCAACTTCAAGTCCAACAGGTCCAGTACTATCCACAAACTCTCCTGGGTACAACACAAGGCTACAATTACACTTAAATCCCAAAATCTGCCAAGTATACAACACTGAAATTTCTTCCGCAAAGAAGTCGATTTTTCACCTACAGAAAGAGCTCCAAAAATTCTGAAATAAATATCACAGCGATCCTCGCATCGACACCTTCGAAACGGGTACCTTCGGGTCCAAATCCGAGCACCGTAGGCCAAGTTACAAATTCCACAGTATCGGTGTGCAAAATCCCAAAACCATACAACTGTAAACTCTTGTACAGATAAAAAGGAAAATGTATACCTTCGGGAAGGTCTCCAAAAATTCCAAGAAAAATACTATGATGATCCTCGCGTCGAGTAGATGAAAAAAGTCTATAAGCACGTCCGGATCCGAGACTCGTGCGCGGAGATCTCCTCAAAACAAGGCGCTGCCCTCACAAAATCTCACAGCAAAAATAGGTCGCAGTGAGCATGGAAAAACTCCTCGAAAAACGCAAAACGAGAAAATGTGGAAAAACCAAAATCGTAGCCTAACCTGTTGCGGATCCAACGGCGAAGAAATCGCTCGAAAAGGTGGTCGGAGTAGGCCGGGGGAGCTCGCGCACCGAAACGCGACGAAGGGGAACACTAATGAACGAGCATCGTGCCGCGCCGTAAAAATAGAAACCTTGGGAAGCGTGCCACATAAAATCTTCAAACTCTGCAGATGGATGCAGCACACGAACGGGAACAACTTTGTAGAAGACGCCGAGGTGAGAAGAGGCTCCGAAATGCAGAAAAGAGGAAGAAGAAGCCGCTCGGATTGCTTAAATAGGCTCCTGAAACAATTTGAGAAATGCCGGTTGAGTCCCCACTTCCGGGCGCCCGAAATGATTCGGGCGGCTACAGTGTTGCGCCCGGCCCAGCACTGTTCACGCCCGAATCGCCTAGAGGCATCCACGTCGCCCACAACACAGCGGACAGCCGTGCGGAGCCATCCCCCGCACGACACGTGGCCCAACGGAGAGCCGAAACGTGGCGGCACTCCCGGTCAACGCGCGCCTGGCGCGCCCACGTGCGCGCGCCAGCAACGCCTGCGCACCCTGCCAGGCACGCGCCCCTAGGCGAGCTGCACCAGCTCGGTGCACCGAGCGCGCTACACCGCAGCAACCACACGCCGCCACATGTCACACTCCGGTCCACCGTACACCGCGCTTTTCCCCGTGGACCGCGCCTGCTGCGCCGGCCAACCGGGAGCCGCCACGTGGCCCGCGCCCGGGTGCACGCTCCCGCTGTGGACCGAGCAGCTGCGCCTCAGCCGGCGGCCGCGCTCCGCCGCCCGCCGCCGCCGCCGGCGCCTCTCCGGCCGCCGGAACAGTACACCCTCACCTTGAAATCCGTGCTTTCGCGTCCGGGCCCCAAAAAATGCAAGTGAATAGTCCATTTTCATCGTTTTCGCACGCTGAATCCAAATCCGGTGTCCGATTTGCCTAAATCCAACTCTAAAAATTGCCGAAGGCATCCGGAAAGAGGTTCTTTGGTCCAAACTTCGTGCTGAGCCCAATTTTAATATCCTTTACGCACAAAACCACTTCTAAGCATTCGACGGGGTCAACAGACTACTCTCGTGATCCATTACACACTCTGAGTCCATCACTAGTGTCCAATTGGTGCACAAACACCACCGACGCGCCATATAGGCCTCTAGAAGCTGCTGGTCAACCAGTAATCTCGTCGTGGGGATCTAGGTCCTCACATCCTCCCCCACTAAAAGAAAGTTTCATCCCCGAAACTAAAACAACCCAAACAGGAGTCTCAAAATCAAGGGTAGGGACTCAAAATCACCGTCTCTAGCTCCCCACGTCACCTCTCACTCCCCGTGATTACTCCTCAACAACCACAACAACAACAGCCAGTACGGCATGGCCTGGTTGCGCAATCCTCTCATCTCTCGAGCCAGAACTCACAACGGGCGTCCCTCATACTCCAAGCACTCACAGATCTCAAATAGAGCGAGTAAATCACGAGCGAGGGATCCAAAAGCACATCACTTCGCGCTGAAACATGGGAAAAACCTCAGGGACTCCATCAAAAGCTGGGGGAAAAACAAAATAACCACCAGTGTCACATCCTGTGTCAACACAACCAAGGCAAACCGAAACATACCCATACCATTATCCATGAAGGAAAGAAGCCTTCACAAACTAGGGTCCTCACTCGGTCACTCCCGAATCCTGACTATCCGAGTGGACTGCTCAACCACGGTGTACCATCAAAAGGGACCCTCAGGGAAACAACCACAAGCCCTGATTACCTCAATGGTCCACACAGCGCCAGCTGTGGAGTCAAAAAACTCAACCCCAGACAGCACTCCTACTCCAGGTATCTGCCAACACAGTGGCCCTGTCGGGGTAATCCAAAATGCTCAACAATAACCCAACGGTAATTCCACAGTCACCATAGGAGGCATCATTAAAACTCACGGATCTCTCTCCTAACACTAGAAACACTAGCATTGGCGCTGGTATCAGTCTCATCATCCGATTGCCAAGCTCTCCTGGCGCTGCCCAGCCCAAGAAGCTCCCCACCTCGACAATAATTGTCGATCTCGGCCAATCTCGAATGGCATCCATTTTTGGCCGGGTTTCTACAGCCGCCCCCAACGGCTAAAACAATGTGACCCAAGAAGGTATGCTTCTGAAGCTACAACTTGTATCTCAATCACTGGGCATACCGCTTCATCCACACTGGCATGGTAGCATATCCATAAGGGCTCCTCATGTTCCAAGTCTCTTCGGGAGTAAATCAAAATATCCTCGGGTAACACCATTCCCAGTCCGTCCAAGTACAACTGGGACATACCATTCCTCAGATCTTGAAGTCACAGGGCATTAGTCATTCCATTTGGCCTCACTATGCTCTCATAATGCCCTTACCGGATCCTGAAAGCCCTCTAGGCAAAGTCCTCGGTTGTCTGATTCCAAGTAGGTACTCGCATCTTACAATAACTGCCGGAGTATAGCTCCATCAAAAGGTCCTAGATACCACCCGGACCTGTCTACACTCGATCCAAAAAAGGACCCTCACAGTCGTGTATCAACGACGTGACGCTAGGTCAAACAGACCCCTCGATCCATCAGATCCTGCAACTGCGCCGTCAGCTCTCTCAGCTCTACCGGTGATATCCAATGAGGTGCTGTCGAGGGTGGCGCGGTTCCCCGAACCACGTCAAACTCAACCTCTATCTCCCTAACCGGCGGCATTGCCAACAACTAAGGTGAATTCACACTCGGGATCTCATAGGCAACAAAGATATCCTTGAGTCCCGGTGCCGCCGTAAGCACCTCTCACACTGTCGCTAAAACCTGTGTGCTCTAGTAATCTCAACAAGCAAACCTCCTCTTGTCTGCCTCGCAGAAAATCGATGTCCTCTCTTTCCGCAGTCAAACATCCTGTGGCATTGTGCCAATCAATCTCAAGCACACGGTCAAATACCGAACTGCCATAATTACCAATAAGACTGCCGATAACTCGCAGTCTCAGCTGCACTGGACATGATCCAAAAGCCTCCTCCACATGCACAGCACTAACCGGAACCTGTACCTCAAGTGCACGTGGTAACAAATCTGCCTCTAGTCCATGCAGGAATACAACATACTCTAACTCCGACTGCTGTAATGAAATCACACCTGCGACAACCCGATCCGCTGCTGTGGCACCCTCCAACCGGGCGGCACAGATTCATCCGCTCAATACACGTGGCCGTCGCTCAATCTGCCTGAAAATCAAGGCTATCCACATGGGAGCACGACCTCTGTCTCTGCTCACACTGGGGTGACAAATGCGGTCTTCCGTAGACAACCAATCCATGCTACCGCCGCGCCACTCTGATGTAGATGCTGATGCTGCCATCGGGGTCCACCCGATTTCTAGCATCTTTGGAACCCATTATCCTGGAAAAAGAAATCAGAAATGCCTCTGCCGGCCGATCTGTCCTCCATCACCCGGCGCCAAGCGCCAATATACAAAACTCACCCTTGGCAGCAGATCCCTATCCAAATGAACTGCAGCACCACGCTCTATACACAATGCCTACTCCAACGAGGCGTCAAACCTATAACGGAGGTGTTACGGAATTTGAGTTGGCGTATTTCGTGAAATTGGTTAAGTCTTGAAGATTGAAGATGAAGAAAGTTGGATCATATACCTCAATCTCAAGAAAGAAGAATTCAAAAGGATCAGGTACGTTTAATTAATTAATTTTGATGATCCGAATACTTCTTATAGTGTAGAAACACTTGGATGAATTTTTTATTGCATAAAAATAAAAAACTAGACATTCCATATGTTCAGAGTCCGGATCGGGCTTTACAGTCCGGACCCCGAACATAGGTTAGTTCGTGCAGAATTTCAGTCCGGACCCCGAATGTGGAATTTGCAAGAAATGCATGAACAGTCCGGACCCCGAATGTCGTATTTTCTGGAAATTGTCTGTTTCGCTGAGACAGTCCGGACCGCCCATTCCAGTCCGGACCGTCGTCCTGTAAAATTCCAGAAATAGTTAGTTTTTGATGCTTATCTTCTTCCAATGGTTTCTAACCTATAAATAGACCCTACGATTGATTTAAAAAAAAAACACGAAAAAAGACGGCCGAAATAGAAAAATCCACATATAGAGAAGAAAGGGAATCAATAGATTAAATTCTATGTTTCTTCATCTATATTGATTAATTTGATTCTAGGTTTTCCAAACTCAGATTTTGAGTAGAATCAAATTAATTGATACTTAGATGGTATTTCCGATCTATTTCTAATCTAAGTATTCGGCGGATCATCACCACCAAAAACAACGATTTTCCCAAAATCGGCGCGTGGACTCGCATGGCCTTGTGGATTCAAGGTGCAACCGCTCTCGTGGATTCAGAGCGAGGAACGTTCGTGGATTCGAAGCGTGCTATTGGGTGAAGACCGTGGATTCGGTCGGACGTCGTGGACTCGACGTTGGACGCCGTGGATTCGGCGTTGGGCGCTGATCGTGGATTCGAGAAGCGTTGCGGAGCGAGCGGAGAAGATCAACTAGGAGCATATGGAAAAGGTTGAGTCGTAAGTGTGTACGGTAAATCACCTTGTATGTGTTTTAATTCTAGTGGATTTCGCCGTGTAATCGGTCCCGTGGTTTTTTACTCCGGTTTGGAGTTTTTCCACGTAAAAATCTTGCGTGTTATTTTCATTTCCGCATTGGGTTTAATTGCGCAATGATTTTTTGAGTGTTTATGGTTTACACCTATTCACCCCCCTCTAGGTGTTTTTTCCTCTATTTAGATCCAATTATACATAACCCAAAGAGTGGTATCAGAGCTGGAATAGGGTTGTAAACAATGGTTGAAGGTGGAAACATCAACAGACCCCCGTTATTCGATGGAACAAATTATGCCTACTGGAAAGTACGGATGAAAGCCTTTTTAATTTCCATCGACGAACGGGTGTGGCAATCAATTGAATTAGGATGGTCTAATCCAACTGAAATTATTGCTGATGTTCGCACCATCAAACCTAGGTCGAAATGGACCAAGGAAGAGATTGATTTATCTTCTTACAATGGCAAAGGAATTAACGCTTTATTTAATGCCTTGTCACAAACTGAGTTCTCACGCGTCTCGGCATGTGAGACTGCGAAAGAAATCTGGGATGTTCTTCAAGTTACACATGAGGGAACTAACCTAGTGAAGATTCAAAAACTGCAAATGCTTACGAGCAAGTTTGACTCTATTTTCATGGCAGAAAATGAATCATTCACAGATTATTATACACGATTGCAAGACATCGTAAACACATGTGCTAACTTGGGAGAGAAAATTCCAGAATTTAAAATTGTAAGAAAAATTTTAAGGACTCTTCCTGAAAGATTTCGATCCAAGGTTACGGCCATTGAAACTATTAAACACCCGGACGAAATCCGTGTAGAAGAATTAGTTGGTTCATTACAAACTTATGAAATGACATTTCCTACTAACTATTCTTCTGGAAAAGCATCCTCTTCTAAGTCTTCAGGTTATGCGTTGAAAACAACAAAAGAAGAAGACGCGGATTCATCCTCCTCAGACGATGATGAGAACCTATCTATGGAGGACTTTGAGAAGCAGCTCTCTCTCTTGACAAGGAAGTTTCGCCAAAATTTTCGAAGGGGTAATTCAAGCAAAACTCCATCCTTCGGAAAGTCGAAGAAAGGCAAAGGTTTTTCAAGCCAAAAGTCAAGAAAGCAAGAGAGTTTTTCAAAGGATAAGAAAAGCTCAAAAGGACAAGTCCAGTGCTTCAAGTGCCGAGGATACGGCCATATCTCAACGGAGTGTCCAAATAAGAATCCATCCAAGAAGAAGGCGATGCAGGCCGTCACTTGGGATGACACCTCAACGACAAATGAGTCATCTTCAAGTGATGAAGAGAACAATGCAACGGCATTCCACACGTCCACATCTTCACCCTTCATGTGCTTAATGGCAAGTACATCCGACTCACTGTACAACCCCACTGTTGAAAAGATTGCAACGGACGATGAATCGGATAATTCGGAAGGTGAAGACTTTGCTCTTGCCTACCATAAACTTCTGAGGGATTCAAAGAAACTGGCAAAGCAAAACAAGAGTTTGAGAGGGAGATTGCAGGATCTCGAAGAAGAAGCAAAAATGGCAACTTCTCTCTCAAACGCTCTTGAAGTGGAAAGGGATAATCTGATTAAAGTAAATGTTTCCCTTCAAGAGTCCAATGAGCATTTCGAGAAGAATTATGTAGATATGGTGAACAAAGCGAACTACTTCTTGAAGCTCTACGGCGAGGCTCGACAGGAAAAAATGGAAATGACAGAGACCATTTTCCAACTCAAGGATGATTTAAAGCAATTTTCTTCTGGAAGGAGTAAGTTGGATAAGATTCTTGGTCTTGGTCAAACAAATAAATTCAGCCTCGGATACAATCGAACTGAAGACAATTTTAGTTCGGTTGGGACAGTTTTTGTGCCTCAGTCGGTATCTCCTCCTCCGACACCGGAATTCACGACAAACAACGACAATAAGCCTACTTCATCCTCTTCGGGATCGTCAAGCACTAAGATATGTTTTCGTTGTGGTTTTTCAGGGCGCATAAGGAGAAATTGCAAGATGGGAGCCAAACGCTCAACTCAAGCACTTCTTGCAACGACTACCAAAAAGGTGATTCCTCATAAATCAAATGCAAATTATTCGAAGGAAAAGAGCCTTGGTAGTTCATCTCGCAAGACGACATCATCAAGGAGCAGCAATCAATCTAACAAGACGCTTTCACCAAGGAGAATAACTTCACGATCATTGCCAACACGGTTCAAAAAGGTTTGGGTGCGCAAAGGTGAAATCTTCCCTTGTCTTGTTACTAATATTTCCTTGCATGCGTATGATAATTCGTCTTGGTATCACTACACCAATGTTGGCTTTTAGCGGCACTTTTGTGGTGGCATTTAGGAAAAAAGCCACCAAAAATAAATTTTTGCCGGCAGTTTTTTAAAAATGTCGTTAAAAAAAAATTATATTTATTTTATTTTATTTATTTATTTAATCTTAAAAAAAATTATATTAAAAATACCTAAAAAAATTTTTACTGGCATTTTTTTTAATGGCATTTGCAAAAAATGCCACTAAAACCTAATTAATACTGGCATTTGAATTAATTGCCAGTAATTAATTTGCTAATTGCCAGTAATTAATTTGCTAGAGTCCTATCAACACATTTGGTGAACCGCCAAGAGACCGCGCCATTTTTTTGGTGGGATTTTCTTTTCCCGCGCGCGCACGACCAGACCTAGCTACGCGCTCGCGTTCCTTCCCCCCTCTACCTCTATCTCTGGCGGTTCTCTTCCCCCCTCCACCACGCACCATCTCTGGCCCGTACCGATCAACTACTGCCCCACGCACGCGCGCGGACACCACGACGCTCTCAGCAGGCTGAAGATCGAAGCTCTGTGGAGCGCGCCTCTTCTCCACTACGCGCGGTGTCGACGCTTCGAGCCTCTTCTCCAACGACATTAGAAGCTCGAAGCTCTGTGGAGCGCCACGCACGCGGACACCACGACTGCCCCACGCACGCGAACACCACGACGCTCTCAGGCTGAAGATCGAAGCTCTGTGGAGCGCGCGTCTTCTCCACTACGCGCGGTGTCGACGCTCTCCGGTTCGAGCGTCTTCTACAACCACGCTCGGACCTCTGTCCAGGTTTGAGCCTCTTCTCCAACGACATTAGATTGTTCTGTTTTTTTTTGGTTATTTTGTTTCAGATCTTGCTCACATTAAGAAAAGGCACCTTTTTATTTTATATATTAGGTTGAGTTAGTGGAGGTTACAATAATTCTTTAAGAGGTACAATTATCAGGTACAATTATCAAATCTGATCTAAATTAAGTTTAACAGATTTGAGTTGAGTTAGTGGAGGTTATATAAGTCTTTCAGAAAAAATTGGCCGGAAGTAATTAAGGAACTATTAAATGGCGCAGGTGATTAATTAACCTGACATCTACTGTGTTAAGAGTTTTGTTGGTCTTGGACCAAATAAGTTGAGGGTGTATCAACTTTACTGAGTCAACATTAAAAGATTTGGGGCCTCGCATTTCCTGCCAAATTTAAATAGGTAAATTTTCTTACAAAAGTTCAGAGAAATGTGTATTCTTCTACATGATATGCCTCTGATTTCTAAACTCGTTTAAATACCCTTAATTTTGGTTTTTTCTTTCGGTTTAAACCTCTCAAAAGTTTGATAAGTTCTCAGGCCGCTTGGATGAAACTACTAAATTGCTAGAGATCTCCATCTCATTTTCCTTTTAGGAGTTTCGGCTTTTCTTTGTGCAGTGTGGGAGGGTTGGAGGGATTAAGTTTTTGGTTTCAAAGCTTTTTGCTTGATAGGATTACATACTTGTGCAGAGTACATACGTGTTCTATGTATTATATGTTATTTGTTTGTTTCATTTAATTAAGGATGGATTCGTTTGCTTTTTACCTGTTAATTGGAGCCTTTGGATCATCGCCTAGCCAATCAAGTCCTTTTGGTAGCAAGAGCTGAAACAAAGGTGCCTATAACATAACTAAAGAGACCTATAATTAATTGGAAACATATAGATAGGATATCTAAAACCGCAATATATAATTTTGACGGTTTACTTAATTGAACATAACTAAAAAGTCTTGTGATTGAATTTGCTTATGGATTTGTTTGAGTAAAAGGTAAGTCAATTTAGAGGACTCAATTTTGTTAAGGGGGTGAGGATGTAATACCCCAAGTCTTAGGTTAACATATCTCATAATATGTTCTATATCTAGTTGAATGATTGAATATGAACTAGTCATCACCCCTGTCGCATTAAATTAATTCTGCTACATAGTGACACTTGTATTGATGAATAGTTCTTAATGTTTGCCTTAAGTAGAGTAGAACTCATGCATTACTTTTAATTGATGCAAATGCATAATCACAATTTATTTCATAAGAAAATAGTGGCATAAAAATGATAGTCATAGTTTAACCAGCTAGAAAACTACATTTCTGAAACTTCAAGGGCTTTTTTTACGCAAAATTGACGTACTTGTGCCACCTCATGCTTTTTCTAAGCTGAAAATATCAGCTTAAAATGTGCAAATAATGTCTAAAGAAAAGGATAAGATTGACACCTCATGCACACATATATATTTTAGCTCTTAATAATGATGTCAATGTAACTGAACTTAAAATACTAACTTTTATGCATATACAGGTAATTCTATTGTCAAGAATACCTAAATTACTTGTCTAGGATATGGATAAGACATGGATTCTTAAGCCAAGGTAATGTTCTAATATTTCTAAAGTTATGAATATTAAGTTATGTTAGTATATAAAATTAAGTAATATTTATTTGTACCATTCAATTAATATATTTAGGTCAAGTGATGATTACCAACAAGGATTGAATCAATTCCTCAAATTTGCATTTGACAATGCATCTAAAGAAAGTATGATCCTTTGCCCATGTAGAAAATGCACTAATTGCTTTTGGAAAGAAGAGGAAGTTGTCTATGAACATCTGTTATGTGATGGATTTATGCAAGGTTATACAAGATGGATATTTCATGGAGAGGATATTATCCAAACAAAACCTAATGAGAATGTCAACATTCAGAATGAACAAAGCAGTGATGAAATGAACGATCTTTTACACGATGCATTTTTTAATCCAGAGTTAGATTTAGATGTGGGAGATTTAGATATTGAAGATTTGACAGTGGAGCCAGATGAAGAGACTAAAAAATTTTATAATTTAGTGAAAGATGCTAATCAAGAAATATATCCAGGTTGTAAGAAGTTCTCAAAACTCTCATTTATTGTGAGACTATTACAAATAAAATGCTTAGGGGGATGGAGCAATAAAAGCTTTGAAATGCTTTTAAATTTGTTAAAAGAAGTATTACCAGCAGGTGAAACTTTGCCAAGTACCTTTTATGAGACTGACAAAATCATTAAAGATTTGGGTCTAGGCTACGAGAAAATTGATGCATGCCCAAATAATTGTATGCTATATCGGAAGGAATTTGCTAATGCATCTTTATGCCATGTCTGTGGTGTCTCAAGGTGGAAAACTGTTGAAAGTAAAGTAAAAATTAAAAAATCAAGAAAGAATCGTGAACAAAAGGTTTCTGCAAAAGTATTGAGGTACTTTCCACTAAAACCAAGACTACAAAGGTTATTTATGTCTTCAAAAACAGCAGCAGATATGAGATGGCATAACGACGGGCGTACAAAAGATGGAGTACTTAGACATCCTGCTGACTCTCCTGCATGGAAAGATTTTGACTACAAGCATCAATTGTTTTCATCGGACCCGCGGAATGTTAGGCTAGGGCTGGCAAGTGATGGCTTTAATCCATTTAGCACAATGAGTATTGCTCATAGCACATGGCCTGTTGTTTTAATTCCTTATAATTTGCCCCCTTGGATGTGCATGAAGCAACCATACTTTATACTCTCATTACTTATTCCTGGTCCATCTGCCCCTGGGAATGATATTGATGTGTACATGCAGCCATTGATAGATGAATTAAAGGAGTTATGGGATGAAGGCATCAAAACATACGATGTATCTTGCAAACAAACATTTCAAATGCGTGCCGCAATTTTGTGGACCATTAGTGATTTTCCAGGCTATGCTTGTCTTTCGGGATGGAGCACAAAAGGGCGACTTGCTTGTCCTTATTGTAATGGTGAAACTTGCTCTGAATATTTAAAGCATGGAAGAAAATTCTGTTACATGGGACATCGTAGATTCCTGGATAATGAACATAAATTTCGACGTGATGTCACATCTTTCAATGGTAAGCAGGAACATAGAGCTGCACCAACTCCACTTTCTGGTTGTGATGTTTTAGAGCAAGTCAAAGATGTTAACATTATATTGGGAAAGCATAATTGTAATATAAGAAGTGGAAAACGTAAGCGAGCTGAAGATGTTCAACCTTCACATAATTGGAAGAAGCGGAGCATTTTTTTTGAATTGCCGTATTGGGAAACTCTTCTAGTACGTCATAACTTTGATGTTATGCATATTGAAAAGAATTGTACTGATAATGTAGTTTATACATTACTAAATTCAGACGGAAAATCAAAAGATACTTTCAAGTCTCGTCTTGACCTTCAAGAAATGGGAATAAGACAAGATCTTCATCCAGTATCAAATGGAACCAAAACATATCTACCCCCGTCATGCTTCTCCATGAGTAGAAAGGAAAAGGAAATTTTTTGTAAATTATTAAAGGGAGTTAAATTTCCTGATGGTTATGCATCAAATATCTCAAATCGTGTACATATTAAGGAGCTAAAAATTTTGGGGCTCAAGAGTCATGATAGTCATGTGTTGATGCAGCATTTGCTCCCATTAGCTGTTAGAAGGATCTTGCCAGAAAATGTTAGCTTGGCCTTGATAGAGCTAAGTAGCTTTTTTAGGGATTTGTGCTGTAAATCTATTCAGGTGAAGGATATGCAACAATTAGAAGATCGAATAGCATTGACAATATGCCATCTTGAGAGAATATTTCCTCCATCATTTTTCGACGTCATGGTCCATTTGCCAATTCACCTTGCTAGTGAGGCCAAACTTGCTGGTCCAGTGCAATACCGTTGGATGTATCCAATTGAGAGGTATATTATGATATTAAGATTTGACTTGTAATTTAATAAATTACTCATTTTTTGTTGTTATTTATTCTATTTTGGTTCTTATTTTTATATATTTAGGTTTCTTTTGAGATTGAAGTCATATGTACGAAATAGAAGACATCCAGAAGGTTCGATTGCGGAAGGCTATTTAATTGAGGAGAGCCTCACATTTTGCTCTCGCTATTTACATGGTGTTGAAACTCGGTTCAACCGTCCAGTGAGAAATGATGATCCTAATGCTAGTGACTTGACTAAGAAAACCTTATTTTCCCATATTGGTCGTGCACTAGATAATGGCGAAACTATAACTTTGGATTATACAACGTGGGTACAAGCTCATCGATATGTGCTATTTAATTTCGATTCTATAAGCTCTTATCTTGAGTAAGTTCTTAAACTTGAATATTAATTAAAAGTCAAAATGTTGTAGTTTTTAAATTTAATAGTGTATTTAGTTAGGCTTATTTATTTACAGAAAACATATTCAAGAAATCAAGGCACATAATCATCGAGCGCGAAGGCGTGATGTCGAGCGTATTCATAATGAAACTTTTCATGAATGGTTTAGATCACATGTAAGTATACTTCACTTCGAACTTAATTTCTTAACTAATATATAGTTAAAATTAAGACATTAATTAGCTTGTCTTTGTTTAATAGGTTCATAATTTGACAAGAGAAGAGAATGTGGAGTCACTAGAGGAAATTCGATGGTTGGCAGCAGGTCCTCTAATGACAGTAAGAAGATATAAAGGATATATTGTTGATGGATTTAGATTTCATACGAAAGATGTTGAGGAGAGACGAAGAACACAAAATAGTGGTGTTGTTGTCGTTGCAAGCACCTCAAGTTTTTCTAGTGCAAAGGATCAAAATCCTATCAAAGGAGATGTTGCTTACTATGGAGTTCTTAAAGAGATCATTGAACTATACTATAATGAAAAGGCAAAAGTTGTGTTGTTTAAATGTGATTGGGTAGATGTGCGTTCTGAAGGCAGAGGAATTAAGAAGGACAAATTTGGATTTACACTCGTTAACTTCAATCGATTATTATATAATAATGAGAATATAGCAAATGAACCATTTGTACTAGCATCACAAGTTGAACAGGTGTTTTATGTACAAGACCCCTTAGAGGAAGATTGGCATGTTGTAGTTGGTACAAAACCTAGAGACTTGTTTGACATGTCTGCAAAAGAGGAAGAGTGTGGAGATGATATGGAGATGTACTACCCAAATGGTTTAGAGAGTAATTTAAATGGAGATAACACCACTAGTGATGATATTGACACTGGTAATTGGGCGAGGACAGATATACCTGGAACAACTATTAATACACCTTTAGATATTACTCGCCCAAAAGATGCTATACAAAGTGACGACTTAGAGCCTGATGGAGCTGGTGATTGATTTTCAGTTATAAGGTTGATTCAATCCTTTGACTTCAATCTCTTGTAAATTGAATTCAATTTCAATGATTCTTACTTTAATAAGCAATTTTCGATTTAACAAAAAAGTATATATTGATTGCTTGTTAATTTGCTTTATATATAATTGAATAATGTCTCATTATTCATATTTCATGATAATTAGAGTGCTTGTTTATACATTCATAACATTTAGGATTTTGTTTATTCTATTGATTTCTAAATTCCTCAACTTTTTTCTTGATTGTTTAGATAACAAATTACTCAATGATATTGAAAATTCATGTGTAGGTGCTTATTTCTTAATGTTTTTATTTTTTTAATACTTCTATTAAATAGTACATAAGTATTTTACTGATTCTAAAAGATGATATAATATATCTTTTTTTAACTGTTTTGCAGGTTGACTATGGCGCGTACACGATTTCAGCCAGGACGTTCTATACTTGGTCCTCGACTTGCAACAAAAAACTTTCGTGATCCTAGTCAGAAAAATACTCCATCAAGTAATCACTCGCTTAGGCAATCTGGAGGTGACCTTGAGGAGAATGATTTTGATTTGGGTGTTGATAAGGACAACCAGTTTATATCGGATGATGACCAACTTGAAGAAAATATGGGTATTCATTAATCCCTAAGATATGCATGTTCATCGAACTTTAGGAATTTAGTTTATAAAATCAATTGATCACTATTGAATATTTATTTCTTAGCTATCTCTTATGATTATTTGAAAACAGATTCTTCTAAAAAGTCCAGTAATCGGAGAGGTCCAACTCGCATGCATAAAATATGGGCTAGGCATGATGGTGATATGTTGGCACTTACTTTTAATGAATTTGATCAGCCTACTGGTGATAAAGCTGCGCAATTCACAAACTTCTTAGGCACTGTTGCTAGAAGTGGAAAAGATGCACCATTAACATATAAGGATTGGAGGCACATGCCTTTGGATAATAAAAAGATAATGTGGAACATTATTAAGGTATCAATTTATTAGTTGATTTCTCTTTATATTTTTAATACATAAACATCTATCAGTAAATTGATATTTGTGAATTTCTTATAGTTAAAGTATAATCTTGAAGATGATAAGTGGTTATGGGTTATGAAAGCTCTTGGAAAAAAATGGAAGGACTTCAAATGTGAGCTTAAGAAAAAGCACTATGATGCTCACAATACTTATGAAGAACGTCTTGTTGATCGCGATTCTAGAGTCCTCCCGGAGCAATGGAGACAATTGATTGAATTTTGGGATACTGAAGAAGGACAGGTGCTTTAAACAATTTTTCATTCTTTATCAATTTCACTCTTCATTTTTTCTTTTAACCAAGTGAATGTTTTCTAGTGTAGCTATATAGATGTTTCTTTTAACCAAGTTGATGTTGTATACAGACGCGTAGTTTAAGAAACAAAAGTAACCGTGCTAAGCAAATTAATACTCACACTGCTGGCTCAAGAAGTTTTGCTCGTATTCGTGAAGAAAAGGTAAATCACTTAATTCACTTATTCTCTTCTAAGTTCATATATATGCTATAACACGAATTCACTGAATTATAAACTTTTTATTGTTAACAGCGAAAGGAAAATGGAGTAGTGCCAACTAGGGCCGAACTATTTAAGATTACTCATGTTCACAAAAATGGGGATCCGATGAATGAAGAATGTGCTAACTTTATTGTAAGTAGATTAATATTTTTTTAAGTTTTTATTTGTAAAGATTTTAGCTTTATTGTAAGTTGCTTTTTTTTTAAGGATCACTTTTATGGCAGTTATACATTTATGTTCAGTTTCCTTTGATCCACAAGATGAGGAAATTTCAAATTATTTGCATTTCTACCTACTCATTGTGATATGCATGACTTGTTATAGAGAGAGATTGATGTGAAGACCAAGAATCAACCAGATCTTGCAAAAAAAGGTTCCAAAGAAGTAGATGATTTATTCTCAGATGTATTTGGAAAAGAAAAACATGGTCACGTCCGTGGCCTCGGTTTGGGCCCTGCTCCTACTCATATTTGGACCGATGCACCTACACCTGCAGCATGTATAAGAATGGCAACTGAGGCTAGAAAGAAAGCTGAGGAGGAAACAAAAGGAATGAAGGAAAGAATGATAGTTATGGAGACCGAGTTGGCTGAAATGAAAGCAATGATAGCATCTATTATGCAAAATAAGTCTACCGATGCACCTTCACCTACTAATCCATTGGATGGTCGACAGGTTTACTTTACTAATTAAGTATTTATAAAAGAATTTATTAAATATATCTTGTTGAAATTACATAGTGTTATTTCTTTTGTAGAATGTTGTTGATACAAATATTCCTAATGATACATTTGAAGGAGAAGTGCGATCGTCATCATCCAATCACCAATTTCCGTCTTATCAAGTAAATATCTTGTCTAGCTAGATTGTGAAATTATATGTTATGTCATTCTCTAATTTATATATATATAGGTGCACCAAACGAAGAAAAGGAGGGTGCGATATGAACATGAAACCGAGGTAACATCTATTTTGATTAATATTAATTTTTAAAAGTTATCCAATAGTAAAATATATGTGCCTCTATATAGGATAATCCTAGACGGGATGATAAAGAAGTGTTCTTGATGTCCCTTGGACAACCTCATCGCCCTGTAGCACGAGGACTTTTATTTAGTAAGGATCCTTCTACTATTGTAGGAGGCGAAAAATTAGGTGATCAATATTGGGAAATCTATGTTGAGGTAGTAATGATTCCTACAGAGAGTCTGATTCGGAGCTATCATGGTATGAAGATGATAGGTGATGCTGCAAGACAATTTATTGCTTGGCCATCCTATCTTGTAAGTATAATACATATATACATAACAATGACATGTATTAGTTTGGTAAATATTGAAAATTTATTGATCTCAATTCATTTTTTTTCCTCTAATGTAGGTTAAGCCAGTTAGAAGGTTAAAACAGTGAGAACGTTAAGCTAGGGAGACAGATTTTGGGGAGTCTAGGTGGGTTCTCCTTTTCGTCACCATTCTTACACATTTAGTATATTTTTTTAATTGATAAGCCTTTGAATATATGTCTTTGATTTGTGAGTTATTTATCTCTTTACAACTCAAATATATTATGGATGGTGTCAGAGCAATTATTAGATTTTACATTTGTTAGGTTTTGTTAGGTTAAGAATTTTTTTTGACATACTGTTCCTCAACTATAGGCTTAGGCATAGTGTTCTAATTTGACATAGTGTTCTATATAAATTTGACATAATGTAATTACAAGATAGTTAGAAGCATTTCGAATCGATGTCAAAGCGGTCGACTCGAAAAGTGGGTTGGAATTGAGAGTTTTTGAAGCTTTAAATTGCAAAGCTTAAGTCCCCGTTCGCTGAATTTGCAAAATGGTGAAATGCGGCGAATTGACCTGTAACATATTTTAAATATGATTACAGTCGAGTTCGGTGCATTTCGAACCGACGCGAAGGTCATCGGGTCCGAAAAGTGAGTTGAAGTCCAAGGAATTAGCGAATTTCGTAAATTGTAAAATTCGCGAAAAAAACAATTTTCACGAGATATAACAGGGCTGCTGTTTTGAGCAGCAGCATTGCTGGTGGTTTGAGCAGCAGGGCTGCTGCTCAAGCAGCAGCAAGCTGCTGCTTGAGCAGCAGCACAGGCTGCTGCTTGAGCAGCAGCAGGCTGCTGCTTGAGCAGCAGCCTGTGCTGCTGCTCAAGCAGCTTGCTGCTGCTCAAAAACAGCAGCAAGCAGTTGAGCAGCAGCACAGGCTGCTGCTCAAGCAGCAGCTTGCTCTGCTCAAGCAGCAGGGCTGCTGCTCAAAGCAGCAGCAAGCTGCTGCTTGAGCAGCAGCACAGGCTGCTGCTCAAGCAGCAGCCTTGCTGCTGCTTTTTCTTGAGCAGCAGCAAGTTGCTGCTTGAGCAGCAGCTCAAGCAGCTGGTGCTGCTGCTGCTGCTCAAGCAGCAGCTTGAGCAACACCTGCTGCTGCTCTGCAGCACATGCTCTGCAACAACTTAATCTCAAGCTTGTGCCCGCTCGCGAATTTGCAAAATGGCGAAATGCGGCGAAATGACCTGTAACATATTTTAAATATGATTACAGTCGAGTTCGGTGCGGTTCGGACCGACGCGAAGTGCATCGGGTCGAAAAGTGAGTTGAAGTTCAAGAAATTAGCGAATTTCATAAATTCTGATTTTTGATATCGGCAAGCTCATTTCATCAGTGTTTTGCCGCAACTAGAAAATCGAAAAGCTTACCGATAACAAAAATCAGAATTCTGAAATTCGCTAAATCCTTGAACTTCAACTCACTTTTCGACCCGATGCACCTCGCGTCGGTCCGAAACGCACCGAACTCGACTGTAATCATATTTAAAATATGTTACAGATCATTTCGCCGCATTTCGCCATTTTGCAGATCGGCGAACGGGGATTTAAGCTTTGCAATTTAAAGCTTCAAAGTGATTCCAATCAAGCTTCAAAGCTTTGCAATTTAAAGCTTTAAAAATGCGGCGAAATGACCTGTAACATATTTTAAATATGATTACAGTCGAGTTCGGTGCGTTTCGGACCGACGCGAAGTGCATCGGGTCGAAAAGTGAGTTGAAGTTCAAGGAATTAGAGAATTTCATAAATGTGTAAAATTCGCCGAAAAAACCAATTTTCACGAGATATAACAGGGCTGCTGTTTTGAGCAGCAGCCTTGCTGGTGCTTTGAGCAGGGGCAACTGCTTTGAGCAGCAGCAAGCTGCTGCTTGAGCAGCAGCACAGGCTGCTGCTCAAGCAGCTTGCTGCTGCTTTGAGCAGCAGCAGGCTGCTGCTGCTTTTGGCAGCAGCAAGGCTTGCTGCTGCTTTTGAGCAGCAGCAAGGCTGCTGCTTTTCAGCAGCAGCAAGGTGCTGCTTGAGCAGCAGCAGGATGCTGCTCAAGCAGCAGCCTTGCTGCTGCTTTGCTGCAGCAGCAGCAAGCTGCGCTTGAGCAGCAGTTGCTCAAGCAGCTGGTGCTGCTGCGTGCTCACAGCAGCAACTTGAGCAGCACCCTGTGCTGCTCTGCAGCACCTACTCTGCAGCACCTGGTCTGCACACCTGCTCTGCAGCACTTAATCTCAAAGCTTGTGCCCGCTCGCGAATTTGTAAAATGGCGAAATGCGGCGAAATGACCTGTAAATATTTTAAATATGATTACAGTCGAGTTCGGTGCGTTCGGACCGACGCGAAGTGCATCGGGTCGAAAAGTGAGTTGAAGTTCAAGGAATTAGCGAATTTCATAAATTGTAAAATTCGCCGAAAAAACCAATTTTCCGAGATATAACAGGGCTGCTGTTTTGAGCAGCAGCCCTTGCTGGTGCTTTGAGCAGAGGGCTGCTGCGTTGAGCAGCAGCAGGGCTGCTGCTCAAAGCAGCAGGGCTGCTGATTTGAGCGCAGCAAGGCTGCTGCTCAAAGCAGCAGCAAGGTGCTGCTTGAGCAGATGCACAGGCTGTGCGTCAAAGCAGCAGGCTGCTGCTTTGAGCAGCAGCACAGGCTGCTGCTCAAGCAGCACAAAGGCGGCTTTGAGCAGCAGCACAGGCTGCTGCTCAAAGCAGCAGCAAGGCTGCTGCTTGAGCAGCTGCACAGGCTGCTGCTCAAAGCAGCAGCAAGGCTGCTGCTTGAGCAGCAGCACAGGCTGCTGCTCAAGCAGCAGCTTGCTGCTTGAGCAGCAGCAAGTGCTGCTCAAAGCAGCAGCAAGCTGCTTGAGCAGCAGCCTTGCTGTGCTTGAGCAGCAGCACGGATGCTGCTCAAGCAGCAGCCTTGCTGCTGCTTTGCTTGAGCAGCAGCAAGCTGCTGCTTGAGCAGCTGTTGCTCAGCAGCTGGTGCTGCTGCTGCTGCTCAAGCAGCAGCTTGAGCAGCACCTGCTGCTGCTCTGCAGCACCTGCTCTGCAGCAACTTAATCTCAAGCTTGTGGCCGCTCGCGAATTGCAAAATGGCGAAATGCGGCGAAATGACCTGTAACATATTTTAAATATGATTACAGTCGAGTTCGGTGCGGTTCGGACCGACGCGAAGTGCATCGGGTCGAAAAGTGAGTTGAAGTTCAGAAATTAGCGAATTTCATAAATTTGATTTTGATACGGCAAGCTCATTTCATCAGCGTTTTGCCGCCAACTAGAAAATCGAAAAAGCTTACCGATAACAAAAATCAGAATTTCTGAAATTCGCTAAGTCCTTGAACTTCAACTCACTTTTCGACCCGATGCACCTCGCGTCGATCCGAAACGCCACCGAACTCGACTGTAATCATATTTAAAAATATGTTACAGATCATTTCGCCGCATTTCGCCATTTTGCAGATCCGGCGAACGGGGATTAAGCTTTGCAATTTAAAGCTTCAAGTGATTCCAATCAAGCTTCAAAGCTTTGCAATTTAAAGCTTTAAAAATGCGGCGAAATGACCTGTAACATATTTTAAATATGATACAGTCGAGTTCGGTGCGTTCGGACCGACGCGAAGTGATCGGGTCGAAAAGTGAGTGAAGTTCAAGAATTAGCGAATTTCAAACTTGTTAAAATTCGCCGAAAAAAAACCAATTCTTCACGAGAATAACAGGTGTGCTGTTTGAGCAGCAGCCTTGCTGGTGCTTGAGCAGCAGGGCAATGCTTTGAGCAACAGAAGGGCTGCTGCTCTCAAAGCCCAGAGGGCTGTGCTTTGAGCAGCAGCAAGGCTGCGGCTCAAGCAGCTTGCTGCTGATTTGAGCCAGCAGCGATAGGCTGCGCTTGAGCAGCAGCCGTGCTGCTGCTCAAGCAGCTTGTGCTGCTTTTCAGCAGCAGCAAGGCTTGCTGCTTGAGCAGCAGCAAGGATGCGGCTCAAGCAGCAGCCTTGCTGCTGC
>CM055070.1:21306464-21346830 GCA_029204045.2 Tillandsia leiboldiana
TTTGAAACTCGGTCAGTGGCGGTGCGGGTATTTTTTCGTTGAAGGGCTCGGAAAACGAAGACCGATGGTGCGATCGGATCGGGAATCCGATGTACGGATCTCCCGGAATGGGATTTTTAAGATCGCGATGACTTAAGGCGTGCATCGAAATCCGCGTAAAATATCGCTGCTTTTTAGGGAATTGGATATTCCGTGTGGATTAATTAATTAAGGATTAATTAATCAGTTACGTGCAATTAAAGTTGGGGTTGTTATTTCCTATGATTAATTAATTGAGAAATTAATTAATCGGCGACTAGGTTAAAAGGGGTTGAATAATATGTACGAAAGAAGCCCTAGCTGAAAAGAAAGAACGCGAGAGAGAAAGACGGAACCTAGCCGAAGGAAAGACGAGAAAATGAAGGAAACGAAGGAGTCCGATCACCCCGAACAACGAGCCGGAGATAAGAGCGCGATGGACGTCTTCCGTGGATTAATCCGTGAGTGATCCTCGTTGTGGTTTTTTCGGGATCTTCTTTTACGTTCTTGTTTAGGGTTTCGGGTCGTCTCGTCATCTCCGCAACCGCCGCCGTCGTGCGCAAGTTAGGGCACGACACGGGCGGCGGGAGACGCGCGATGCCGCTAGGGCATCGCTGCGGGCAGCAACCGCGGGAGCCGCTCGGGCGCCGCGCGGATCGTACCGCGCAGGCACCGCGCGGGATTACACCCGCGCGGTGCACTGAGCGGGCACCGCGCGGGCGCCGCGCAGATCGTACCGCGCAGGCACCGCGCCGGATTACACACCGCGCGGGCGCCGCGTGGATAGTACCCGCGCAAGCGCATCGCGCGGGTTACACCCGCGCGGGGCACCGAGCGGGCACCGCGCGGGCTCGGCGCGGGATCGTACCCGCTCGGGGCAACCGAGCGGGTGAAGCGCGGGATTACACCCGGCGGGGCACGAGCGTATCGTACCCGCGAGGGATTACACCTGCGCGGGGCAACGCGCGCACAACCGCGCGGGCGCTGCCCGCGGAGGGCCGCCGCATGGGTTCGGTCCGCCCCGGGGGGGGGGGGGGGGGAATCCGTTGATCGACGGGTTTGACGATTTTCCTTGGGTTTCCATTGGATGGGTAATGTCGGGCTTTTTGTTTTGTAGAGTTAGTGTGTGGTTCTGACTTTGGTTACCCTTATGGACTCTTCTTAGGTCCAGAATACGCAACGGGAGTGTGCGAAAGATCCGGGTGCTCCGATCCTCTCGCAACCAGGTGGGTACCCTTGCTATAAGGCAACAAGTGCAGTGAGTGCACATATCATCGTAAAAGGCTCGTTACTTGTCTAATATAGTAGATGGACTATTTTACCTTCGCATGAATTTACTTTGTATTAATAATTGTGGCGGCTGCGGTCGTGGGGCTTATTACACGCCGACATCGGCAATTTCGGTTTTGGATGCTGCACGTACACAGGCGGGATTGGCCTCCACATGGGTGTACTTTTCCGGAGAAGTGGTCCGAGTGACCCGTGTGCCCCACGTGTATGGGGTGGGGACCTCTTCACGCCAGCTAAGTGCGCCGTACTAGCATCGTGAAGAGGTTAAAAACATCATGGGGGTATGTGACTGTGCACGAGGGGAGACTTCCGTCTCTCCGACAGGTACTCTGGGGATGGGCCCAGCTTATTTTGTAAAGGGTTTAGCGAAAGGTCCGTATAATCGGTTTATTTTAATTCAACGTTAATTGTTAAGACATTACTTTATTTGTCACTGACTTTACCCACTCCGTGACAGGTTTGACTAGGGGCAAGTCGGGATGGTGGTGAGACTGCGTCGAGAGGACCGTAGTCGTAGGAGGCTTCTACTCGTTGCTCCTTGGATTTATCTCATTCTTTCTTAACTACTGTTAGTTTAATTTGCATCTGTGGATCATATTAGTTATAGTTAGCACTGTGGATGGATGTACTATTACGGTTTAGTCATACTTTTGTGATTTCGGGCGCGGCATGTTTTATATCATAAAAATGATTGCGAAAACGTTTTCAAAAGCAGAGTGCCGTGTGGGCACAGATTTTTGTAAAACATCTGGTTTATCCTTTCCAAACGATGTTGCCGCTCTCTTGTTTGGATGTGTAATTGTTTTAAAAATTGGGTGTCGGGTGGACACCGTTTGCAAAACCGTAGGTAATTACTTCTCCTGCTCTATGTTTGATGACGACTGTATGGTTGATGGTTGGTATTGTAAATGGGACGCCGTGCATATACAAAGGAGACTCTGTCCGAGTGCAGAGTGAATTTGTATATGTGGCGGTCTGTCGTGCACGGGGGCGAGGTTGATCTTCACTTGTGAAGAAAAAAAAATATAATACACGTTTTTCCGCTTATACTAAGACCTCCGGGGCGTGACAGATTATATGGTATCAGAGAAAAAACAACCATAACCACAGTAGTCGGAGATCCACATCCACAGTGTATGATGCCACAAGCAAATGGGACACGAGATAACCAAGGTATAGGTGCGGTAGTACGTGAGAGTACGGGGAAACGGGGTTTAATATAAGTGCGTTGTAAGTCCAGGTGCTAGGTGATAATGTAGGGTTAACGCGGTTTCTTTGATTCAGCAGACGATGGCCCGGACTAGGTCATCTACCGAGAACGCAGGTGCAGACGATGCGGCCCCGGCCGCCGCGCAGAGAATCAGCTTCTCCGACGGCAGTTGCGAGAAATGGCCGGACAATTAGCAACGTTGGCAGAGCAGTTCGTCAACTGACCCAGCACACAGCGTCAGCGTTAGCGGAGCATGCCCCGACCCCTCCGCCGCCACGGCCGCCCCCACTACGGGACCGCCGGGGCGGGTGGCGTGACTGCGACCGCACCCCATCAGACTTCTGTGACGGGCGTGTCGGCGGAACAGGCCGTAGCCCGGGGGATATGCCCACCCCAACGGCTTCAGGGCCCGTGCCGGGTGCGACAGTGGGCGACTCAGCAAGGGAAGCAGGGACGACCCCTGTTCTCGGGGGGTCCGCCGCGGCGGTAGGGGGTTACGGATCAGCGAACTGAACGGGAGAGGGTAGGACAAATTTGACGAGTTTAAGAAGCATGACCCGCCCACCTTCGAGGGGGAAACGACCGACCCTTGGGTCGTCGAGAAATGGGTGGATACTATGGAAAAAACTCTTCGAAGATCTACTGATTGAGGAGCATGAGCGGGTTCCTAGCTGTTCATTCCTTGAAGGGAACGCACGCATCTGGTGGAAGACCGTACGCCCGGACCCGTCCACCGATTGCCCACTACTGTCGTGGTCGGCCTTTAGAGAGGAATTGTTTGGCGCCTTCTTTTCCAATAGCGTCAAGCGGCAACTGGAGGACGACCTTAGGAACATTAGGCAAGGAAATCGTTCGGTCGTGGAATACCAAAGGGAGTTCGCGAGACTAGTTAACTGCGTTCTATTTGCCATACGGGACGAACCCCATAAGGGTCGCCTCTTCGTGGACGGGCTACGGAGCGACGTTTTCGAAATAGTCCAGGCGGCGGACTTGCGCACGTTTCGAGAAGTGGTGGATAGGGCCACTATTGTGGAGCGGGGTTTCGCCATTACCCGAGCTCGCCGTGAGGGATCAGAGTATAACCGGAAAAGAAGCGGACACAGGCCTACCCGGGAGGGGGCTCTTCCGGTGGGAGCCGGCCCTCAAAATATCCCAAAGTGCAACAAGGGAGCAAGAGTGCGCCTACCGGGAGGCAGCGGTTAGCGGACAAGCCATGCGTTATTTGCGGAGGAACGCACCAAGTTACGGATTGCCCTAAGAGACAAGATCACTGTTACCGCTGCGGTAAATCGGGGCATTTTCGATATAACTGCGCATGAACGCGGGAGCGGCATCTTCTGCGGCTTCCGCCTCGATGGCGCAACCACAAGGACGGGGGTAAAGGCGCCGACGGGAGTACCCCCACGCCCCTCGATGTCGAGAGCAGAAGGGGAACAACGACCACAACCAGGAGGAAGACTCTACTCCATGGGCCAACATGGAGCCGCACTGCAAGAGGAGGTGGTCGCAGGTATTACTTCCGTCTCTGATTTTCGAGCTCGAACTCTTTTTGATACCGGGGCGTCTCGCTCTTTCATCTCCCATACTTTTGCACAAACACATCAGCTAGAAAGTAGTCCCCTGGATGTTTTTGATGATCGTCCAGACCCCTGGGGGGTCAATCGCGGCAACTAGGCTGGTACCTTCATGCTCAATAAAGCTAGGAAGGTTGTCGTGCCCTTGGGATCTGGTGGTCATTCCGTTAAAGGAATATGACGTGGTGCTGGGCATGGACTGGCTTACCGAGTATCAGGCGGTGATTGACTGCGAGAAGCGTCAGGTGCAACTGCAGAAGCCGGGTTTTCCCGGAACACTATAACTTGCGTTGTAAAGCACCTCCTTCTTAGCTATCTCCTCCGGCGTCACGAGCCAGGAAACTAATAGAAGGTGGGTGTGTGGCCTACCTAGCCTCGGTAGATTTAGCCACCCGACCCGTCCCCCTCGCTTTACGACATCCCAGTCGTAAGGGATTTCCGGAGGTATTTCTGGCGGAACTCCCTGGGATGCCGCCCGAACGAGAAGTTGACTTCCCTATTGAACTACTCCCGGGCACCAAGCCCATCACCAAGGCACCGTACAGGATGGCCTTCGCTGAGTTGAAAGAACTCAAGGCACAGCTGGAGGACCTTTTGGACAAAGGTTTTAATCAGACCAAGCGCGTCACCATGGGGCGCGCCCGTCCTGTTCGTGAGGAAGAAGGACTGAAGCCTCCGGTTGTGCATAGACTACCGGGAAATAAACAAGGCCACCATTAAGAATAAGTACCCCCTGCCAAGGATCGACGACCTATTCGACCAACTGCAAGGGGCAACGGTGTTTTCAAAGATTGATCTGTAGTCAGGCTATCATCAGCTCAGGGTTAAAGGGGAGGACGTCCCCAAGACGGCCTTCCGGACTCGCTATGGCCACTACGAATTTACAGTGATGCCTTTCGGGCTCACTAACGCCCCGGCAGTATTCATGGACATGATGAATAGGGTGTCCAAACCCTTCCTGGATTTATTCGTGGTGGTCTTCATCGACGATATCCTCATCTATTCCCGTACAGATGAGGAACATGAAGAACATCTGCGCACAGTCCTCCAGACCTTACGGGAACAGAAACTCTACGCCAAACTCAAAAAGTGTGAGTTTTGGCTCCATAAGGTGGATTTCTTGGGGCACGTAGTCTCGGCGTCCGGAGTCGCGGTGGACCCAAGGAAGATAGACTCGGTGACGGACTGGCCCCGACCGACAACGGTGACGGAGGTTCGAAGCTTCCTGGGATTAGCCGGGTATTACCGGCGCTTAGTGGAGGGCTTCTCTAAGATAGCCACCCCCTTGAATCGTTTAACCTCGAAAGGGGGAGAAGTTTATCTGGACGGATCACTGCCAGAAGAGTTTCGAGGAGCTCAAGGATAGATTGACGCAGGCCCCGATTCTCGCCTTACTAGAACCGGGGGAGGGTTATGAAGTATTTTGCGATGCGTCGCAGAACGGACTGGGAAGAGTGCTTATGCAACGGGGAAGGGTTATAGCCTATGCGTCAAGGCAACTCAAGGATTATGAGCGGAATTACCCCGTGCATGATTTGGAGCTCGCAACGGTTGTGTTCGTCCTCAAGCTATGGAGACATTACTTGTATGGAGCACACTGCAACGTGTACTCTGATCATAAGAGTCTCAAGTACCTCTTCACCCAAAAGGAGCTAAACTTGCGACAAAGGCGGTGGCTCGAGCTACTGAAAGACTACGACATGATGATCCACTATCATCCGGGAAAAGCGAATGTGGTAGCCGACGCCTTGAGTCGCAAGGGGCAGGCCGAGGAAGCAGGTGTAGATGCTATTGTTGGGTTATATGTAATAATGGATCTAAATAGGGGAAAAAACACCTAGAGGGGGGTGAATAGGTGTAAACAACAAACACTCAAAAAATCATTGCGCAATAAAACCCAATGCGGAAATATAAATGAACACGCAAGATTTTTACGTGGAAAACTCCAAACCGGAGTAAAAAACCACGGGACCGATAACACGGTGAAATCCACTAGAATTAAACACGTACAAGGTGATATACCGTACTCACAGACGACTCAACCTTTTCCATACACTCCTAGTTGATCTTCTCGGCTCGCTCCGCAACGCGTCTCGAATCCACGATCTGCGTCCAACGCCGAATCCACGGCGTCCAACGTCGAGTCCACGACGTCTGACCGAATCCACGGTCTTCACCCAGTAGCACGCTTCGAATCCACGAACGTACCTCGCTCCGAATCCACGAGAGCGGTTGCACCTTGAATCCACAAGGCCACGCGAGTCCACGCGCCGATTTTGGGGTAAATCGTTGTTTTTGGGTGGTGATGATCCGCCGAATACTTAGATCAAAGATAGATAGGAAATACCATCTAAGTATTCATTAGTTTGATTCAACTCAAGATGTGAGTATGAAAACCTAGAATCAAACTAATCAATATAGATGAAGAAACATAGGGTAATATCTAATGATTTCCTTTCTTCTCTATATGTGGATCTTAGGCCGTATAAAAGATGACGGCTTGTATGTGGATTATCTGGATTAACCCTAGAAAAAGAATCATAGGGTCTATTTATAGGTTAGAAACCCTAGGAAGAAGATAAGGATAAAAAACTGTCCGTTTCTGGAAATTTTCACGACGGCGATCCGGATCAGATTAACTGTGATCCGGATCGTCGTAACGAGTCAGGCAATTCCAGTAAAACAGGGTTCGGGATCCGGATTGTAATGCACGATCCGGATCGTTCATGTATTCCAGCAAATTCCCATGTTCGGGATCCGGATCGAAATGACTTTGATCCGGATCGGATTTGCCAATGAACAAGCACCCTTCGGGATCCGGATTGGACTGTCTGATCCGGATCCTGAACATGTCCCATGTCCAGTTCTTGATTTTTATGCGATAAAAAATTCTTGCAAGTGTTTCTACACTACAAGAAGTATTCGGATCACCAAAAATATTTAGTTAAACTTACCTGATCCTTTTGAATTCTTCTTTCTTGAGATTGAGGTATATGATCCAAACTTCATTCAGCTTCAATCTTCAAGACTTAACACTTTCACGAAATGCTCCAAAACAAAATCCGTAACAATCTCCCCCCTTGGCGGTTTCGTGACAAAACACAGATCCACTAAAGAAAATTCAAAAAAGATATTTTTGTTACTATCACCATACAACAGAAATTTACAATGGAGATCCAATACATGAGATAAACTCCTAAAACAGACTCTAGACTTAGACATCTGCACTCTCTGCAAAAAGAAATCATTCTTGACAAAAAGAGATCGTTAGATACCTCAAGAATATTTAGCATTCAAAACCTAACAGAGATAGAGTTTATGCTCACCATGACATTGAGTAATTCAGATATGTAATAAGATCACAATCAAACATTGACATATCTTCTAAGCAATAAGATTCCAAATGTCATAACTTTGCTTTGTTAGTAATCAAACAACTTGTTAGTAATAATACATGTCCAAATAGTTAGTCGAATAGTTAGTAGGGACATGCATCAAATCACAAGATAAAACCAGAAGTTGTGATACTTACCTTTCACCAAAGTCAAAGTTTGTTCAAAGTTCTCACCAAAAGTTCAAAGTTCTCACAGAGTTCACTCTAAACTCTTCAAAGTTCTCACAGAGTTCACTCTAAACTCTTCAAAGTTCTCACAGAGTTCACTCTAAACTCTCTCCCCCTTTTTGTCACAAAGGAAGCCAATAATTACAAAACACAAGGAGAGTTAAAACAGTTAAACAGGCACGATAACAAAACAAACAAAAAGGAAAGTGAAAAACCTGCAAAAACAAAAGAAAGGTTAGAACAAAAATTTAAGAGTCGGAATCATCGGAGGCGCTGCAACCCATTTTTGCAAACATCTTTTTCATCAGTTTTTTCATTGATGAGACTGTTTTAGTCAAAGTGATTTGGGAGGCAGTGATGATTTCAAGTTCCTTTTTCACTTCTTGAATTTCTCCTTTCATTTCAGTGAATTCATGTGACATTCGCTCTTGTTCGTTTGAGAGACGTTGTTGTTCTTTGTAGATCGAGTTAACCGAAGCGACATCATCATCAGAAGTTGATGGGGGTGCTTGATGTGCTTGAGGAACTGGAGGTGTTGCTTGTGTTGCAGAAGTTGTTGCTTGCTGTTGTTGTGCTCGTTGTCGGTGAGGAGGTATTATGGGTTCATCAGGCTTCGTCGAGAGGGACTTCACAATTGTCGTCTCATTGATTGTGCCCAAACTGTGCATATATGAGCTCGCAGTTGTGTCGACTTTAAACTTCCTAAGGATGCGCATAATTATCATTGGATAGGGGAGTCTCTCCGAGGGATGAGAATGTTCCACATAACGCGCCATCCTTGACCAAATGAGGAAAGGAATGTTTAAGTTCGCTCCCATTGATGCTGCGGGGTGTCCAAGAAGATAAAGAAATAACATCCTGTCCCATCGAAGAACCTTCGTATTCATGTTTGGAAGGATATTGTAGCAGACAATGAAATTTATATAGCGATACTCCGTTCGAAATTCTTTTGAGAAAACAGAGTTTCCTGTCGACCGAGTATCTGGAAGACATATTCCATCAACCACCACTCTCCAAGAGTTGTCGTTGAAGACTTGAGTTTTCAGATAATGAGCTCCATCAACTCTGGCCTTCATCCCTAACACCTCTCCAATCAATTGAGGTGTGACTTTGATCTTGATATTCTTGACCAATGTTTGAAATTCTCGACGACCTTGGTCCTGATTGACTAGACTTGAAGCATTCTGATAGAACATCCGTACTGAGTGAGGACAATACCCAGTATTCTCAGTGAAGTTGCATATGGGACCAAGACCGGCCTGGTCAAACAGAGTCCCAAAGAGTGTGGACCGTTCCTTCAGTGCATTGACATTGACATGTCTTTCGCCAATGCAATCCCTCTTCTCAAAATCTTTGATTCTTGCGGAGCTGATGAAGTCTTGTGGAGGAGTCTGGCCAGCAACTGGTCGCTCAATGAAAATTCCCTGAGCACTCCCTCTTTTTCTTGCACCGGTTTTTCTTTTTGTTCCAATTTGACTTGGTTCCATAGGCGCTTTCCCTTTTTCAGCTGCAGTAGGCGGAGCCTTTGAGGTTTCAGCAGGGGCTTTCCCTTTTGAGGCAGTGGGAACAGTTGTTGCTTCAATTTGCAACTCATCCCAATCGATCGATTCTGTTTCAGATTCAGTGTCAGAATCATCCTTAGTCTTCTTCGCTTTCTTGGCCCTCTTGGGCTTGACAGTCTCTCTCGTATGTACCATAGCAGCTAGTAGAAAAATGATCCATGTGATCACCATTGCTATTGGTTTCTTGAGAAAAGAAATCCTGTGAGCAACAACTCAAGAACACATGAAAACTTGTTAATTTTGAAAATTTTGAAAAATTGTACCCAAACAATCATAATCATGTAGAGAGACTCAGAATCAAATTAGTTTTGCAAAAAGAATTTTAAAAATAGATCAATTGCATGAATTTCAAAAATTCCCATTATATGCCCTAAAACCGAATTTTCAGAAATCGAAGCCCAAAAATTCGTTAATCAAGAGAATACCTAGCATATAATCAAAACTAATCTACCCAGAGTTCTTATTTCAAAAGAGATTTGACCAAAAACCATTCACAAATGAAAAAGTTTCATGATTTCTACTCACGTTTTGAGCAAACAAGGAAAAACAGTGAAAAACCGAGATTTTGATCAATAAAACTTACTTGGAATCGAAGAACTCGAGTTTGAAAGGCTCCAAGAAGGATGAATTTTAGAGAGAGAAACTCTGGAGTATTAAGAACAAAAGATTGGAATAAAAGAAATCAAAATCCCTCTTGTTCTAATAAAACCCTAGCCGTGATCCGGATCGGATCGAGATTTCGATCCGGATCGGCTACCCGCAGGAAACACCTGCGTTCGGGATCCGGATCATTCATGTCCGATCCGGATCGGCTCCAACTTTTTCTTCAGAATAATTTAGAAAAATTCAATAAAATCCGGAAAAAGTATGTAAGCATTTTAGCACATCAACTTTAAACAAAAATCATCGTTTCATGTCAAGAGAAATAAATTATGTTAAATCTATCAATAACATTCAAATAATGACATGAAAATTTACAGAAATTAAAACCTTTAAAGTTGATCAAGTTCAAACACATACATCATGATCTTATGAGTACGGCGTTTATCAAATCATTAAAATGGTAAAGAAAATGAATTACCAAGATCAATAGATGTTTGAAATCCCAAATAAATTATATAATGTATCTAGTCAATCTGTTGAAGAGAGTGGCTCTTTGAGCATCTTTCATTTAAAAAACCCACCTTATACCAACCTTGAAATTTGACGGAGTCAAGTATTTCAATCATGCATTTTATTTAATCTAAAATTACAAACCCATGCTTGGTATACATGTGGTAGCTGCACACAGTACTCGGACGACCGAGGTGGTAGCTCTTTCCTCCATGTGGTGGTAGTTTTCACACTCCTCATTGGGATGTAACTCTTTCCACATCTTTTGAGCATTTTACATTTCTTTGACTCCCCCTCAATTGGCTATCAATTAATTTAAGATATAAAGTATTCAACCAAGGATTGATCTCGAATTCATACTCAACCAAATAGTCAAATAAGATAAAAACAATACCAAGAGATCATTGAGAGAGAAATTGACTTTGATCAATTAAAAACGGTTTAATTTAAATAAATGATCAATGCATCAACTGAATTATTATGATATCCAAAGCATAATAAATTTCTAATTATATGAAAGGATGCAAGTAAAGTTAATACTACACATGCTCAATTAATGTACTATGTATAAACATAGATAAAGAACAAAAACACAAAAACAAAACCTAACCTAAGCAAAAGTTTCAAAAAGAAGTTTATTTCAAGGAAAGCATTCCAATTGCTTTACGCAAATGAATAAAACGTTTTTGATCCAAAGGTTTTGTTAAAATGTCAGCTAATTGATCTTCAGTTGAAATATATGACAGTTGAAGAGTATTTGATTCAACTAGCTCTCTAAGAAAATGATATCTAAGTTCAATGTGTTTCGTTCTAGAGTGCAACACAGGGTTTTTGGAAATGTTTATAGCACTAGTGTTGTCACAAAGAATTGTTACCGAAGTTGCTGAAATCCGGAAGTCGCTCAACACACTTTTCATCCAAATGAGTTGGGTTGAACAACTACCCGCTGAGATATATTCCGCTTCGGCAGTCGAGAGTGCAATGCAGTTTTGCTTTTTACTGTGCCATGCAACAAGGCAGTGGCCTAAATAAAAACATGCACCACTCATACTTTTCCGATCATCCACAGATCCTGCCCAATCGGCATCTGAGTATCCAATAATATCTAGACTTGTTCCCATAGGATACCAAATTCCGAAATTTATGGTTCCTTTAATCGGATGATCCGTTTCACCGCTTTCAGGTGAACCTCCTTTGGTGCAGATTGATATCTCGCGCAGATCCCAACACCAAAAGATATATCCGGGCGACTAGCCGTGAGGTAAAGTAGACTTCCAATCATACTCCGATAAAGTTTCCCGTCTACATTCTCACTAAAAGATTCACTTCCTAATCCTTTATTGCTAGTTCCCATTAGAGTTGGAAAATCTTTACAATTTTCTAGATCAAACTTTTTGATCAACTCCAAAGCATACTTGGATTGACACAAATGGATGCCTTCGTCACTCTGTTTCACTTGCAATCCAAGGAAATAAGTCAATTCGCCCATCATTGACATCTCAAATTCGCTTTCCATGGTTTCAGCGAATTTAGAAGCATCATTATCCTTTGTTGCTCCAAAAATAATGTCATCGACATAGATTTGTGCAACAATGAAGTTATTTTGATAATGCTTCACAAAGAGAGTCCTGTCAGCTCCCCCTCGAGTATAGCCCTTATCCAATAGGTGCTTTGTTAGCCTTTCGTACCATGCTCGCGGTGCTTGTTTTAAACCGTAAAGAGCCTTTTTCAAACGAAAAACATGGTTAGGTAGTTTACAGTCTACAAAACCTTTCGGTTGAGCCACATAAACTTCCTCATTTAAAAACCCATTTAAAAACGCGCTCTTAATGTCCATTTGAAACAATTTTATTTTAAAATGACAAGCTATCGCGAATAATATACGAATGGACTCGAGTCTAGCTACAGGGGCGAAAGTTTCATCAAAGTCTATACCTTCTACTTGAGAGTAGCCTTGAGCAACTAAACGTGCTTTGTTCCTGATGATGGTACCATCTTCATTTTTCTTATTCTTGAAAATCCATTTGGTACCTATCACATTGTGTTGCTTTGGAGGCTTTGTTAATTCCCAGACTTTGTTTCGCTCAAACTGATGGAGCTCTTCCTGCATTGCTTTAATCCAGTAGTCATCCTGAAGAGCTTCATCGATGTTCTTTGGTTCGATCAAGGAAACGTAGCAAGCGAATCCGCAAACCAACTGTCTCCGAGTTTTGACTCCTTCTTGTGGGTCTCCAATGATGTTTGATTCAGGATGATCCTTGGAGATTCGTAACGTTTGTTGTAACGGAGTACTCGGAGGTACATGAGATGATTACTGCATATCAGATAAACTTGAAGAACCATTAGATGCATCATTAATATTGGAAGTATTATCATGAGAAGATGCACTTACAGGAGTATCATCATCAAGAGAGATATCGAGGGTAGATTTTTCAGATGCAAAGTGAAAAGCTTCATCTACTTTAACATTTATAGATTCTACAATCATTTTAGATTCCATGTTAAATACCCGATATGCTCTGCTATTTGTAGAATAACCCAAAAAGATCCCTTCGTCACTTCGAGAATCGAACTTACCAAGATTTTCGCGATCACGCAAAATAAAACATCGACTCCCAAAGATACGAAAGTATTTGATATCCGGTTTTCTACTAAACCACAGCTCATATGGTGTATTTAAAGTTCCTGGGCGCAAATACACTCGATTAATGACATAGACAGCGGTGTTCACAGCCTCACCCCAAAAATATAGCGGTAAATTCCGGCTATGAAGCATCACACGCGCCATCTCTTGAACAACCCTGTTTTTGCGCTCAACAACACCATTCTGCTGAGGTGTATAGGGTGCTGAGAATTCATGTTTTATGCCGTTGGAAGTGCAAAAATCAATGAATTTAGAATTAATGAATTCTCCACCTCTATCACTTCTAACACGAATGATCTTTTCATTCTTTTCAATCATAATACGATGGCAAATCTCATGAAAAGAATCAAACGTATCAGCTTTCTCTTTTAAAAATGCTACCCATGAAAACCTAGAGAAATCATCAACCAATAAGAAAATATACCATTTACCTCCCAAAGATGGTTGACGGGTCGGCCCCATTAAATCCATGTGCAGTAATTCCAAGGGCCGTTTGGTACCAACGTGGTTCAGGTTCTTGTGTGCAGCATTGATTGTTTTCCCTTAAGACAACCTCCGCACACAATGTTGTTTTTAAATAGAAGTTTAGGAACCCCCTTAACCACGTCTTTATTTGAAATCTTTGCTAGTTCTTTAAAATTTATGTGACCTAGTCTTTCATGCCAAAGTGTTTCATTATCCAAAGAAACTAGGTTACATTTTTCTGAAATTTTATTAGGAACAACATAGCAATTGTTTTCAGATCTAACCCCTTTTAAAAAGAAGACATGGTCCTTATCAGTTACAACACATTCAACAGATGAAAAGTTAACTGAAAAACCATTGTCGTAAAGTTGAATTATGCTTATGAGGTTAGTCTTAAGGCCATCAACAAATAACACGTTTTTCAAAATCGGGCCATCTGGAATAGCTACCGTTCCTTTTCCAACAATTTTGGAAGATCGACCGTCTCCGAAAACAACAAGTCCTCCGGAGATTTTCTCAAAGTTTTGAAAACTATTTTTGTCACCGGTCATGTGACGGGAACAACCGCTATCCAGATACCAAGACGAATTATCATAAGCATGCAAGGAAACATTAGTAACAAGACAAGGGAAGATTTCACCTTTGCGCACCCAAAACTTTTTGGAATGTGAGGTTATTCTCCTAGGTGAAGGCGTCTTGTTAGATCGATTGCTGCTCCTTGATGATGTCGTCTTGTGCGGTGAACTACCAAGTCTCTTTTCCTTTGTATGATTTGCATTTGATTTCTAAGGAATCAGCTTTTTGGTAGTCGTTGCAAGAAATGTCTGAGTTGAGCGTTTGGCTCCTGTCTTGCAATATCTCCTTATGTGCCCTGAAATACCACAACGAAAACATACCTTTGCGCTTGACGATCCCGAAGAGAAAGAAGTAGGCTTGTTGTCGTTGCTTGTCGTGAATTCCGGTGTCGGAGGAGGAGATACCGACTGAGGCACAAAAACTGTCCCACTCGAACTTGGACTATTTCCAGTTTGAGTGTACCCGAGGCCGAACCGATTTGTTTGACCAAGACCAAGAAGCTTATCCAACTTACTCCTTCCAGAAGTAAATCTCTTTAAGTCATCCTTTAGTTGGAGAATGGTCTTTGTCATTTCCAATTTATCTTGTTGGGCCTCGATGTAGAGCTTTGAGAAGTGATCCGCTTTATCCACCAGTTTTGTATGTTCCTTCTCAAAAAGCTCATTGGACTCTTGAAGGGAAACATTTGCTTTTATCAGATTATCCCTTTCCACTTCAAGATCGATCGAGAGAGAAGTTACCCTTTTTACTTCTACTTCGAGATCCTGTAATCTCCCTCTCAACCCCTTGTTTTGTTTAGCCAGTTTCTTTGAATCCCTCAAAAGTCTGTGGTAGGCTAAAACAAAATCTTCACCTTCAGAGTTACTTGATTCATCATCCGTTGCAGTTTTTTCAACCCGGGAGGAGTTGGACAATGAATCTGAAGTACTTGCCATTAAGCACATGAACGGTGAAGATGTGGACGCGTGGAATGCCGTTGCACTTTCTTCTTCATCACTTGAGGATGACTCATTTGACGTTGAGTTGTCATCCCAGGTGACGACTTGCATCGCTTTCTTCTTCGACGGATTCTTAGTTGGACACTCCGTTGAGATATGGCCGTATCCTCGGCACTTGAAGCATTAGACTTGTCCTTCTGTGCTTTTCTTATCCTTAGAAAAGCCTTCTTGCTTTCTTGACTTGTAACTTGAAGAACCCTTGCCTTTCTTCCACTTTTCGAAGGATGGAGTTTTGCTTGAATTACCCCTTCGAAAATTTCGGCGAAACTTCATTGTCAAGAGAGCAAACTGCTTCTCAAAGTCCTCCATAGATAAATTCTCGTCATCGCCTGAGGAGGATGAATCCGCGTCTTCTTCTTTCGTTGTTTTCAAAGCATAACCTGAAGACTTAGAAGAGGATGCCTTTCCCGAAGAATAGTTAGTAGGAAATGTCATTTCACAAGTTTGTAAAGAACCAACTAATTCTTCTACACGGATTTCGTCCGGGTGTTTAATAGTTTCAATTGCTGTAACCTTTGGGCGAAATCGTTCAGGAAGAGTTCTTAAGATCTTTCTTACAACCTTAAATTCTGGAATCTTCTCTCCCAGGTTAGCACATGAGTTTACGATGTCTTGCAATCGTGTATAGTAGTCCGTGAAAGATTCATTTTCTACCATGAAAATAGAGTCAAATCTGCTCGTAAGCATTTGCAGCTTTTGAATCTTCACGAGGTTAGTTCCCTCATGTGTAACCTGAAGAACATCCCAGATTTCTTTCGCAGTCTCACATGCCAAGACGCGAGAGAATTCAGTTTGAGATAAGGCATTAAAAATAGCATTAATTCCCTTGCCATTGTAAGAAGATGAATCTAACTTTTCCTTGGTCCATTTCGACCTAGGTTTGATGGTGCGAACATCACCAATAAATTCAGTTGGATTAGACCATCCTAATTCAATTGATTGCCACACCCGTTCGTCGATGGAAATTAAAAAGGCTTTCATCCGCACTTTCCAGTACGCATAATTTGTTCCATCGAAGAACGGGGGTCTGTTGATGTTTCCACCTTCAACCATTGTTTACAACCCTATTCCCTCTCTGATACCACTTGTTGGGTTATATGTAATAATGGATCTAAATAGGGGAAAAAACACCTAGAGGGGGGTGAATAGGTGTAAACAATAAACACTCAAAAAATCATTGCGCAATAAAAACCCAATGCGTAAATATAAATGAACACGCAAGATTTTTACGTGGAAAACTCCAAACCGGAGTAAAAAACCACGGGACCGATAACACGGTGAAATCCACTAGAATTAAACACGTACAAGGTGATATACCGTACTCACAGACGACTCAACCTTTTCCATACGCTCCTAGTTGATCTTCTCGGCTCGCTCCGCAACGCGTCTCGAATCCACGATCTGCGTCCAACGCCGAATCCACGGCGTCCAACGTCGAGTCCACGACGTCTGACCGAATCCACGGTCTTCACCCAGTAGCACGCTTCGAATCCACGAACGTACCTCGCTCCGAATCCACGAGAGCGGTTGCACCTTGAATCCACAAGGCCACGCGAGTCCACGCGCCGATTTTGGGGTAAATCGTTGTTTTTGGGTGGTGATGATCCGCCGAATACTTAGATCAAAGATAGATAGGAAATACCATCTAAGTATTCATTAGTTTGATTCAACTCAAGATGTGAGTATGAAAACCTAGAATCAAACTAATCAATATAGATGAAGAAACATAGGGTAATATCTAATGATTTCCTTTCTTCTCTATATGTGGATCTTAGGCCGTATAAAAGATGACGGCTTGTATGTGGATTATCTGGATTAACCCTAGAAAAAGAATCATAGGGTCTATTTATAGGTTAGAAACCCTAGGAAGAAGATAAGGATAAAAAACTGTCCGTTTCTGGAAATTTTCACGACGGCGATCCGGATCGGATTAACTGTGATCCGGATCGTCGTAACGAGTCAGGCAATTCCAGTAAAACAGGGTTCGGGATCCGGATTGTAATGCACGATCCGGATCGTTCATGTATTCCAGCAAATTCCCATGTTCGGGATCCGGATCGAAATGACTTTGATCCGGATCGGATTTGCCAATGAACAAGCACCCTTCGGGATCCGGATTGGACTGTCTGATCCGGATCCTGAACATGTCCCATGTCCAGTTCTTGATTTTTATGCGATAAAAAATTCTTGCAAGTGTTTCTACACTACAAGAAGTATTCGGATCACCAAAAATATTTAGTTAAACCTACCTGATCCTTTTGAATTCTTCTTTCTTGAGATTGAGGTATATGATCCAAACTTCATTCAGCTTCAATCTTCAAGACTTAACACTTACACGAAATGCGCCAAAACAAAATCCGTAACAGCTATCACCCAGCAAGAACGTCTGATTGCGGAATTTTCGCGGTTAAGACTCGAAGTGGTACCGGCGGGCACGGTCGCACAACTTCTGACTCTAGTGGTCAGGCCCACCCTGCTGGACAGGATTCTTGAAGGGCAATCGACCGATGACCAACTCCAGCTGGTGCGAGGCAGGATAACCGCCGACCAGGAGGGCGATTACGTAGTAAGCTCCGATGGCACGATACGGTTTCGAGGACGAATCTGTGTGCCGGATCTACTGGAGCTCAAAGAGAAAATTCTGAGGGAGGCGCATACCGCTCCTTATGTGGCGCACCCCGGGGGAACGAAGATGTACAAGGACGTTAAACAGACCTTCTGGTGGCCCAAGATGAAGGAAGATGTGACTCGATTTGTGGCACACTGCCTGGTATGCCAACGAGTGAAGGCCGAGCATCAACGACCGGCGGGAAAGTTGCATCCACTACCGGTGCCCGAATGGAAGTGGGAAAGGATTACCATGGATTTTGTGACCGGTTTCCCGAGATCGCCACAAGGACACGATGCGATATGGGTCATTGTGGACCGCTTGACGAAATCGGCCCACTTTCTGGCCATACACACAACGTGGACTCGGGAACGACTGGCACAAACGTACATCAATGAGATAGTAAGGTTGCATGGGGTACCGACATCTATTACGTCGGACAGAGACACGCGATTCGTGTCAAATTTTTGGCGGAGCCTGCAACAAGCGATAGGAACCAAGTTGCATTTTAGTACGGCGTTTCACCCGCAGACCGACGGGCAATCAGAGCGGGTGATTCAGATTGTGGAAGACATGCTTCGAACGTGCGTTTTGGACTTGGGCGAAGGGTGGTCGCGATACCTACCCCTCGTGGAGTTCACCTACAACAACAGCTATCAAGCCAGTATCCAGATGGCACCATACGAGGCTTTGTATGGGCGCCACTGTCGGTCTCCAATATGCTGGGATGACTTGGGTGAGCGTAAGTTTTTGGGCCCAGATTTGGTGGAGGAGACTGAGGCGAAGGTGCGATTGATCAGACAAAGACTACTGACCGCCCAGAGCAGACAGAAAAGTTACGCGGACAAGAGACGACGAGACTTAGAGTTCATGGTAGGTGAGCATGTATTGCTCCGAGTTTCACCATCCAAAGGAAACCGACGTTTCGGCCTAAAAGGAAAGTTAAGTCCGAGGTACGTGGGACCATTCGAGATCCTAGAACGCGTGGGTCCAGTGGCGTACCGGTTAGCCTTGCCACCGAACCTCGAACGAGTCCACAACGTGTTCCACGTCTCAATGCTCCGGAAGTACCTCGCTGACCCCTCTCATGCCTTGGATGCTTCTACCATCGAGTTGCGTGAGGATTTGAGCATCGAGGAGACGCCGGTGCGGATTTTGGCAAGAGAGGACAAGAGGTTGCGTAATCGAACTATTCCCTACGTAAAGGTCCAGTGGAGCAACCACGAAGAACGCGAAGCGACATGGGAACTGGAATCGAGAATGAGGGAATGCCTTCCCGGGTTGTTTGGTGAGGTTTGTACTTAAGTTTCGGGGACGAAACTTTTTATAAAGTGTGAGTGGTGTAGTGTTTCGGCTTTTACGGCTAATTGTGACTCACATGTTAATTATTTATGCCCTTAAGTGAATAAAATTATTTAACGTTTGAAACTCGGTCAGTGTGCGGTGCGGGTATTTTTCCGTTGAAGGGCTCGGAAAACGAAGACCGATGGTGCGATCGGATCGGGAATCCGATGTACGGATCTCCCGGAATGGGGTTTTTAAGATCGCGATGACTTAAGGCGTGCATCGAAATCCGCGTAAAATATCCGGCATGCTTTTTAGGGGAATTTGGATATTCTGTGTGATTAATTAATTAAGGGATTAATTAATCGGTTACGTGCAATTAAATTTGGGGTTGTTATTTCCTATGATTAATTAATTTGGAAAATTAATTAATCGGCGACTAGGATTTAAAAAGGGGTTGAATTAATACGTACGAAAGAAGCCCTAGCTGAAAAGAAAGAACGCGAGAGAGAAAGACGGAACCCTAGCCGAAGGAAAGAAAGGAGAAAAGGAAGGAAACGAAGGAGTCCGATCACCCCGAACAACGAGCCGGAGATAAGAGCGCGATCGGACGTCTTCCCCGTGGATTAATCCGGTGAGTGAATCCTCGTTGTGGTTTTTCGGGATCTTCTTTTACGTTCTTGTTTAGGGTTTCGGTCGTCTCCGTCATCTCCGCCACCGCCGCCGTCGTTGCGCAAGTTAGGGCACGACACGGGCGGCGGAGACGCGCGATGCCGCTAGGGCATCGCGCGGGCGGCAACTGTGGGAGCCGCGCGGGCGCCGCGCGGATCGTACCCGCGCAGGCACCGCGCGGGATTACACCCGCGTGGGGCACCGAGCGGGCACCGCGCGGGTGCCGCGCGGATCGTACCCGCGCAGGCACCGCGCGGGATTACACCCGCGCGGGGCACCGCGCGGGCGCCGCGCGGATCGTACCCGCGCAAGCACCGCGCGGGGTTACACCCGCGCGGGGCACCGAGCGGGCACCGAGCGGGCACCGTGCGGATCGTACCCGCGCGGGGCACCGAGCGGATCGTACCCGCTCGGGCATCGCGCGGGCGCCGCGCGGGATTACACCCGCGCGGGGCACCGCGCGGGCGCCGCACGGGATTACACCCGCGCGGGGCACCTCGCGGGCGCCGCGCGGACCACACCCGCGCGGGCGCTGCCTGCGGAGGGCCGCCGCATGTGTTCGGTCCGCCGCGGGGGGGGGGGGGGGAATCCGTTGATCGACGGGTTTGACGATTTCCTTGGGTTTCCGTTGGATGGGTAATGTCGGGCTTTCATTTTGTAGAGTTAGTGCGTGGTTCTGACTTTGGTTACCCTTATGGACTCTTCTTAGGTCCAGATACGCAACGGGGGTGTGCGAAAGATCCGGGTGCTCCGATCCCCTCGCAACCAGGTGGGTACCCTTGCTATAAGTGCAACAAGTGCAGTGAGTGCACCATATCATCGTAAAAGGCTCGTTAACTTGTCTAATAAAGTAGATGGACTATTATACCTTCGCATGAATACTTTTATTTAATAATTGTGGCGGCTGCGATCGTGGGGCTTATTACACGCCGACATCGGCAATTTCGGTTTTGGATGCTGCACGTACACAGGCGGATTGGCCTCCGCATGGGTGTACTTTTCCGGAGAAGTGGTCCGAGTGACCCGTGTGCCCCACGTGTTTGGGGTGGGGACCTCTTCACGCCAGCTAAGGGCGCCGCACTAGCATCGTGAAGAGGTTAAAAGCATCATGGGGGTAATGTGACTGTGCACGAGGGGAGACTTCCGTCTCTCCGACAGGTACTCTGGGGATGGGGCCCAGCTTATTTTGTAACAGGGTTTTAGCGAAAGGTTCCGGTATAATCGGTTTGTTTTTAATTCAACGTTAATTGTTAAGACATTTACTTTATTTGTCACTGACTTTACCCACTCCGTGACAGGTTTGACTAGGGGCATTAGTCGGGATGGTGGTGAGACTGCGTCGAGAGGACCGTAGTCGTAGGAGGCTTCCTACTCGTTGCTCCTTGGATTTATCTCAATCCTTTCTTAACTACTGTTAGTTTAATTTGCATCTGTGGATCATATTAGTTATAGTTAGCACTGTGGATTGGATGTACTATTACGGTTTAGTCATACTTTTGTGATTTCGGGCGCGGCATATTTTATATCATCATAAAAATGATTGCGAAAACATTTTCAAAAGCAGAGTGCCGTGTGGGCACAGATTTTGTAAACCTCTGGATTTATCCTTTCCAAACGATGTCGCCGCTCTCTTGTTTGGATGTGTAATTGTTTTAAAAATTGGGTGTCGGGTGGACACCGTTTGCAAAACCGTAGGTAATTACTTCTCCTGCTCTATGTTTGATGACGACTGTATGGTTGATGGTTGGTATTGTAAATGGGACGCCGTGCATATACAAAGGAGACTCTGTCCGATTGCAGAGTGAATTTGTATACGTGGCGGTCTGTCGTGCACCGGGGGCGAGGTTGATCTTCACGTGTGAAGAAAAAAAAATATAATACACGTTTTTCCGCTTATACTAAGACCTCCCGGGGCGTGACAAGGAATGACTCACACATACCCAAATCCGATCCGAAACACGAAAGTCGCACCGAAAACCGTAAAACCGACAATTTCGCCGGTTTACGGAACGGAATCCGATTTCCGCTCAACGAAAACCTACAGACTTCTAATAAATTGCCTAACAAGTGTGTAAATACTGTCTAAAGACAGCCAGCATGCTACATTTGCAACAGGTCCCAAAATATTCACTGAATTGCATAATTACCATTATTTTAAAGCTTATTTCGACTCGTTCTCTCAATCCAGGAATCCAAAGACAGCGTCGTAAGTTTCAGCGCGTTCATTTCGACGCGACAAAACCCGTGCTCACCATTTGGAAGCAGCACGAGACCCGAGGAAAACTTCAGGCCATGTTTTTGTTTGCTAACATAGACCAAATAGCATTTTTCAAAAATCCACCTGACCGTTTCCATTTTTAGGGTGAGCATCATGCTCAGTGACCTCAAATTAGTCAGAGGCTCACTACCGCGACCTCGCAAACTATCCAAAACAGTCCCTCGGCCAAACAACTTAACCTAAGGCATTTTAACACAAAACTTTTAAATCACTTGTGCCATTAGCAAACCAGCTTGAGCATCTTGCTCAGGACACCACAGGGACTTAAGGGCTTTCCCAAGTGCAGCCCAGAAACTGCTGGATCGAAAGATCCAAATCCCTCGCTCACTAACACGACAACATTGCTCCACACACCAATCCACACAACCAAAATTGGATCTGAAGTGGGCATCAAGCTCAGAGGAGTGTGTGGAACAACTTTCATATTTTGATCATGGCCAAAAACAGAACTTAGGTTCATTGGGGCATTTTATCGAACACTTAGTGGGGATATTATATAAACAATAACTAAGTTTTGTTTCGAGCTTGTTCTTAGGAAGGAGGCAACCTAGGGCCCTTCTAAGATGGATGAACAACAAGTAGGTAGGGTTCAGAGGTTACCTGGGTGGTTGGCCGGCGACCAGAGGCGACGGCGGCGGCCGGAGAAGGAGCTCGGCCATGCAACAATGGTGCAACCACCAAGATGAAATCCCTACATAAATAGCTCCATACAACCACAAGAGCTACCTCTAAATGACCAATTAAACTTACCTAGGTCACAACGCGGCGGCCGGAAGAGGCGGCGACGCGCGGCGGCGGAGCTCACCCGAGCTCGGATTTTCCAAGGGGTGCAACTACGGTTACCCAAAACCTTACGTTAGAAACCACATGCAACTTCACCAACAGCATTATACACACCTAAGGAACATACCTGAGTGGTTTTCCCATCGCGCGGAGCCCCGGCGATCGCCGGCGTTCAACCTCGGCGAGAATAAGCCCTCTAATGGCGGATTCCGGCCGGCGACTCCTAGGCCGGCACAACATGGACTAACGTGTCCCTCTCGGTCCCCCGATGCTTGCTGAGGTGGTGGCCGGCGGCGCGGGTGCACAGCGGCGTCGGACGGCGAAGATCGGCCGCGGTTCACATTTGCTCGGTTCTAGGGCAAGCCGGATCTCCGCGGATCCTCAACTGATCTTCCACAAACTTTGGGAGTAGCTTTCAGTCATCGAGAAGACAAAGATCAACGGTCTTGATCTTAGCTTTAACGGTTGGATGAAGCCCGTGGTCAAGCTCGGCCAGAATAAAGACTTCCGGCAAGAAATCGCTCCCGCCGGCGTCCGGGACGACGGCGACGGCTCAAACTTCACAGGGGTGATCCACTCAGGGTCAGGAAACTACTACAAGATCCTTGGGCCATTTAAAAATAAAAAGATTCAGACTTCTTACCTCGCCGGAAAATGAGGAAGAAGGAGATGGCCGCGGCGGCGCGCGGCGTTGGGTTCACCCTGGCTCGGTTGCGGCCACACAGAGGAACACCTCAGAACCATCTTGATCAAGCTGGGTCCTTCCCAAGCACCCTCCACACCACCAACCGAGAAAAGGTGGTTTCTTGATCTGTTTCTTCTCCGGCGACGGGGTGGCGGCGGCCGGTGCGCGACCTCCGAGGGGTGCGGCAGCGGGAGAGGGGGTTGTTGGAGCTGCGGCTGGGGTAGAGGCTTCGGGGTTAGGGTTTAAAGAAACCCTAGCCCGAGCTATGTATATATATATAAGTATGGTGCAATTGCATTTACACCCTCCAACATTAAATCTTTAGAGTTAAGTCCCTCACAGTACACTTACTATCACATTTAGGTCCCTCTCCAAGGGGTGGCACGCAAAACGAGGCATGATATATAGGGACCTTATGCAAAACACCGTGTTTTTCGCCTTATTTCATGCTTTTTGAGGCGTTTTACTCATCGAATCGAAAAATGGACTTCGCCACGACGTCCGGCTCGGCGAAACCTATCAGGTAGCGATTTTTGTTTTTCGAGAAAATGCCCGGATAAAATCTCGGTCCATAAATACTGTGTCGAAATACAGTTTATCGTGCTTTTCAAGACTCTAGGGTCGTCAAACGGAAATTCTGTCAATGCCATTGCGTTCAGAACGACGAAACCGATCAAATTGACTACCTGGATTGCTATGATCGAAGTCCAGACAGCGAATTGGCTAACGTTGGCGCTAAGGGGATTTAGAAATAGGGTTTACTATTCACCCACTGTTCACAGCACTATTCACTTAAGTCGCGGGTCCCGCCCGCTTCTTCGCTGATTTCTGGAAGATCCGACCGTCGGATCTGAATTTGATCTATATCATTTTCGATCAGTTCGACGAGACGGTCGCACTGGTGATCTCGGATTTTCGAGAATTGGCTCGGATTTGAAAGGCAATATTTCTGTCTCGTAAACTGTGTAATTTACACAGTAGCAAAAGGTCAATTGCGCTATTTGTGCTCTTTCTTATTCTGAGTCATCTTGACTCCATTCTTTTCTTTCATTTATTTCGAATTTAAATTTCACGAATCTTACAAAAATATATAATGCTGTTCTGCTTTCTGTATATGAAAATATTGGGGACTTAATATTTGTTTATGGACATGGTGGAACAGGAAAAACTTATCTTTGGAAGACTATTATTTCAAAACTACGATCAGAAGGAAAAGTTGTCTTGGCTGTAGCCTCCTCAGGAATAGCATCGCTTTTGTTACCTGGTGGACGTACAGCACACTCCAGGTTTTAGATAAATCATTACAGGATATTTTAAAAACAGATAATACATCTGCTAGCAACAAAATTTTTGGAGGGAAGACTGTTCTTTTAGGCGGGGATTTTAGACAAATACTTCCAGTTGTTGTAGGAGGTACTCGACATGATATTATTAATGCATCTCTTACAAGGTCTCCGATTTGGAGTAAGGTTTGACTTTTTCGATTACAAACAAATATGAGATTGTTACAGGGTTCTCTTGGAAATGAAGCAGCTACTTTATCTTTAGCTGAATTTAGTAAGTGGGTGTTGGATATCGGTGATGGCAAGATACATGCTATTAAATTAGCTGGAGAAGAGGAACCTACTTGGATCCAAATTCCTGATGACTTGCTTATAAAAGATTCTGATAATGGAATTGAAAGTATTGTTCAGGAAGTATACGATAATATTCAAGAAAATTATAACAATCCAGACTATTTAAGGGATAGAGCGATTGTTACACCGATAAATGAAATAGTTGATGAGATTAATACATATGTACTTTCTTTAGTACCAGGTGAAGAACGAACATACTTGAGTTCAGATTCAGTATCTAATTCATCTGCAAATTCTGAAGATAATGATATACTTTATCCAGTTGATTTCTTGAATTCTTTGAAATTTAACGGAGTTCCCCATCATGAATTAAAATTAAAAGTAGGGGCTCCTATAATGTTACTCTGGAACATTAATCAAAGTTCTGGCCTTTGCAATGGTACAAGATTGTTGGTCACACAACTTTCTTCTAAAATTATTGAAGCACAAATTTTTACCGGTAATCATATTGGTGAAACAGTTTATATCCCTCGCATTATCATTAATGTGACTGATTCAAAATGACCATTTATTTTGAAACGACGACAGTTTCCAATACGTTTGAGTTATGCAATGACAATTAATAAAAGTCAAGGTCAAACATTGCAGAGAGTTGGACTTTATTTATCTCAGCCTGTTTTTTCTCATGGTCAACTTTATGTAGCTATTTCAAGAGTTACTTCTAGAGAAGGATTGCTAATCTTTATAAAAAATAAAGATGAAGTACCTCAAGGATATACAAGAAATATTGTTTATCATGAAATATTTGAAGATTTGTAGTATTATCTTGCTACATATTCAATATAATATCCAATTCCTTCGCTTCCAGCTTTAATATAATCATGGAATATACATTATTATCGGAATTATCATTGCAACGGCAAAACTACAAGATCAAAGCAAGAATATGCCGAATATGGGACTCAACTGCACCATTTTTGAAAGGAGATATATTTAGTCTTGACTGTCTTTTGGTCGATGAAAAGGTAATGATGATAAGATTTTTATGCACCTTCAGTTTTTTTCCTTTACTTTATATTATATTATATGTTTACATTTTCTTTCTAAAAAAAAAATATTTTTATTGTCTTCTATGATTTTCATTAGGCATATTCTTTACAAGGAACAATTCGAAAACAAGATGCAGAAGAAGTTAGATCTCGCATGATTGAAGGGAGTGTTTATCTAATAGAAAAATTCAACGTTGTTCCTAACAAGAAAAAATATGCAGCCGTTGATCGTCGCTATATGGTTCAAATTAATAAATGGACCTCTTTAACCCTACTCGAAGATGCCGAAAAGCTACCATTATATAGTTTTAATTTTATAAATTTTTCTGAAGTTCAGAAACAGAAATATAATAATGATGCTGTTCTCACAGGTATTATTTATTTACATAATTATTATTTTTTTTTTGTAAAAAAAAAAACATTCTTACATTTTTTTGTTTAATTAATATAATAATGTTAATATTCTTTATATTTTGAAGATGTTTTGGGTCAGGTTACATTTATCAGTGATATTACACAAAAATATGTTGGCCAAGTTTTGACTCCAATCAGAAATTTACAAATTCAAGATTTAGAGTAAGTTTTTAAAATTAATACATTGATTAAAATAGCACATACGTTATTTTACTATGTATGTATATATATATATATATATATATATATATATATATATATATATATATATATATATATATATATATATATATATATATATATATATACATACATAGTAAAATATTCTATCATCTAAATGTCTCTTATTTTTTTACAGGAGAAACGATTTATTTGTCACATTATGGGATAAGTTTGCTTTGGATTTTGATGACGCTTACATTTTAGAGAAAGAAAATCAAGGAAATAGACCAGTTGTATTAATACTTGCTGAAATGACTGTTCGTTCATTTAAAGGTTTATATTTAAATTTCTAATCTAATAAACACATATGCTTAATAATATATATGCATATTTATTTATAAGCATCACTGACCTATATATTACTCTATATATATAGAAAATATTTATCAATCATCTTGCTCGGCTTCAAAGATTTACCTTGATTTACAAATTCCAGAAGTTACTGAAATGTTACAAAGGTTAGACAATCTATCCTTTAATAATTAATAATATTATATAAAAATTAATATTAATATATACAATTAGTAATATTTGTTTATCTATCAACTATCACATGCAGTTTACAAGTCGTGAATAAATCAATTGAGCGAATTGACAAAAGCCAAGAACAACTTATTACTCCTCAAGAAGAAATGTCTTTAAATCGAAAAAAAGTTGCTGAACTGTTGCAGCTGGATCTTTCTTCCTTACAGGTAAAATTATTTATAGAATATGTAACATCTATAGTTTTTATTTTATTTACTTATTTTCTTTGTTATAATTAATAGAACATGAAGTTCACCTGCCAAGCCAAAATTATAGAATTCGACACATTATTTGGATGGTGGTATAAAGCATGCGCCAATTGCAAATCATCTGTCAAAATATATGGTGATACTTTCTTATGCTCCAACGGTCCCGAAAATGAACAAACTCCTATACCATGGTAATAACTATGTTTAATATTATCCTAATTACAATTTTACCAAAATTAAATTATTATTATTATATGTTACATACTTTATTATATTAATTAATTGATAATTAATATTATTGATATATTTGTTGTGAAAAGGTACAAATTAAATGTTGTTGTTAAAGATTCCACTGGTTTTACTAATTTCACTATATTTGGGAAGACAGCACATGTAAGAATTTGAATTTTTATTGTAAATAAATAAAAGAAGATGAATAAAAGTCAAGTTAAAATTTTGAATCATAAGTTGACCCCTTTTCCTGCAGTGTAAATTGCACAGTTATGAGGCCAAAATGTCGCTTTCCAATCCGAGCCGAATCTCGAAAATCCGAGGTCACCAGTGCGACCGTCTCGTCGAACGGAGTGAAAACCATATTAAGCAAGTTCAGATCCGACGGTCGGATCTTCCAGAAATCGACGAAGACGCGGGCGGGACTCGCGACTTAAGTGAATAGTGCTTGGGACGGTTGATGAACAGTAAACCCTAAATCTAAATGCCCCTAAGTGCTAACGTTCGCCAAATCGCCGTCCGGAAACCGATTATAGCACTTCAGGTAGTCGATTTAAACGGCTCCATCGTTCTGGACGCAATGGCGCTGACGGAATTTCCGTTTGACGACCCCAAAGTCTCGAAAAGCATGAAATAAGATGAAAAATAGGGTTTTGCATAATAAACCCTATTCTTCTCGCCTCGAATTGCGTGCCACTCCCTAGTTAGGGACCTATTTGGGAAACTAAAACTGCTGTGAGGGACCTGGCTTGAAACGTTGAGAGATCGAGGGCTATTATGCAATTGTACCTATACTATATATAGGTAGTATCGTTGCTAGGTTTTCTCCACAGAACCCTAAACCTATAACCCTCTCTAGCCGCAACCCTCAACAGACCTCCCCCTCTCTGTCGTGCTCCCCGGAACTTCCCCGCACCGGCCGCCGCCCTCCATCGCCGGAGAAGAAAGCATCAAGGAGCACCTTGATCTCGGGTGCTTGAAGGGGAGGGTACTCGGGAAGGTCCTGGGGCATCTAGTTCCTGCCTGAGGAGTTTCCCTGGGGGCCGCAACCTAGCTGAGGTGAAACCGCAACCGGCCTCCGCCGAACGCCGCCGAGGGAGACGACCTTCTCCTTCCAAACTCCGGCGAAGGTGAGTTATGGAACTTTTTATTTAGTTTCGGCTTGTGGGCATATCCGGTGTGCTCCTGACATCGAGAAGATCACCCGGGTGCAGGCCGAGCCGCTGCCGCCGTCCCGATCGCTGGCGGGAGCGCTGTCACCGGGATTATCGCCTTCCTGGCCGATCTCGTGGGCCGCCATCATCCGACTGTCAAGAAACAGATCAGCGCCGTTGAATCTGGCTCTTTTGACGACTGCAACACCTCCACAAGGTTAGAGCACGATCGGATCAAGATCGGGGTCATCCGGAGCTGCCCTAGTTTCGGGTTTTCTTCAACCTCGGCCGACCACGGCCGTCCGGTGCTGCCGCTGCCTCCCACTGCCGGCCAACTCCACCAGAAGACTTCCGGAACCGAGAGGGACCTTTTGGTCCAAGTTGCTCCGGCCCGGAGCTAGTCGGTCGGAATCCGCCATTAACGGGCTTGGAGCTTCAACCGAGCTCCGCCGCCGCACGTTGCCGGCGTTCCCCGTCACCGGAAAATCACCCTGGTAAGCTTCTTTGACCTTTTGGAGCTTACCCATCATCTTGCATGGAATTTTTATCGTGGGGTTTTCGATCTTAGGAATTGCACCCGAGTTGGCTTTGATTTCCTCTTCCGGCCATCGCCGACGCTCAGGACTCCGGCCAACCCCACAGGTAAGCTGTAGGTGTTAATAATAAGACTCCCATGATTTTATTTTGGCCAGAGAACCCTTCTGCAGCTAAGCTTCCATTGTTGCACCCGAAATACCCTTTTCGGACTTGTCTCCGGCCGCCGCCGCCTCCGGCCGCCGGGGCTCGACCCCACATGGACCGAACATCTTCTGGGACTCGTGACTAACTGGTGCTCCCCTCTGTTTCAGGGCTGAGCCATTGTTGCTCCAAACCGACCCAACCCGAGCATAGCCCGAGTTTGGGTGTTGCTCCGGCCACTGTTCCGGCCAATCCCCGGCAAGCCACAGGTGAGCACCACTCTCCTGGATCATCCCTCAGTACCATGCTCTAATTAGATCCTATTTTGATCAAGTCTAAGTTAAGTTTGAACATAGTTGTGAATTGAACCCAAGAATGTTACGGGCCAACTTTGTTCTCGGGATCCGTGCCAGTCCAATTTTGTGAGCACGGCCTTCGTCTCGTCGTAATGAACGCGACAGAATTTACAGAACATCGTTTGGATCCCCGGATTTCAAGAACGAGCCGAAACGAGCGATAATGTTAGGTTTTTATGCAAATTAAGAAATTATTATGGGTCAAATTGTAAATGGGACATGATGGCAGCCTTTTGATAGTGTTTACACACCTACTAGGCATCTTGTTACTGTCGTGTCGTCGGGATGGGTATGTGTGAGTCTATTACTAATTATAGCTTCTTATTCAGGGCCCAGTTGTTCAGCACCAGCCTCCCGGTAGCTGTGCGGGAGTTCGAGGATCTGCCTTCATTCAGGTGGGTTATCTTCGGTCCGGGCTTTATCTTCTCGGCCCTCTGGTTGCTTTAGTCCAGTCGGACACCTGTTTTTGATTAGCCCTGTTGATTTTATCTATATGACCTATCTTGACAGCGATTGATTCCTTTAGACATATCATGTACGCCTGTTCTTGATTTAGTCCTGATGATGTTGCCGATTCTTGATTTAGTCCTGATGATTTTGCCTATATGCCATATGATCTTTCCTGATAGACATTGATCTTATTGGATATATCCTGTATACATGCTCGTCAGTTTTATATCCCAGTACAGAAGATTTTCAGGGTCTGATCACGCCTGTTGATTTCTATCATATATGCCCCTTTGTTATACTGCATTTATATCTAGAGATACTTGCTTATATATTCAGATATGCATGATCGACCCATGATTGATATACATACAGATAGTTGCTTCCCTGAGGGGATCTCGGCAGGTTTGCCGACTACCCGGTCACTAGACCGTGAGATTAAGCATTATGATTTACCACGCACTGTTGTACTTCACGTACACTGACGGTTTGCCCACCGTCGTTGTGTTCTTTACCGGTAAAGTGGTCTGGAGATTGGACCCGTGAGCCCGATTGCATCTGTGAGTGCCGGGTTATTGTCAGCGGATGGGGTGCGGATCGGTGGTATTGTGTAGAAATCTAGAATTTAAAAGTCTCTGTTTGCCTTTAAATATTTAAAATTTATCAATTTTGGCAAAAGTGGAGAGACAGTGGGTAAATAGTGGGCCCAGAGATATCGACTTTTGATCGGGGTCTGATCTGGAAAATCCGAGATCACCATTGCGATCGTCTCGTCGAAACATAGAAGTTTCATATTCATACGTTTTCGATCCGACGGTCGGATCTTCCAGAAATCAGAAATCAAAAAGCGGGCCCCGCGACTTAAGTGGATAGTAAACCTCGAGTTTTTAACCCCTCGCTTTCACTAATGGCCGAACCACTATCTAGAGTTTTAACTTAGGAGTATGAGTAATGGATCCTAGCTAATTTCGACGTTCTGAGCGCAATGGCACTGACGGATTTCGCGTTTGGCGACCCGGGTGCATCGAAGTGCGTGCCACGCGCGGTAAATTGTCGAACTTTATGGAACAACTTTTAATCCGAGCGTCGAACAAACTAAGCAAATGCGCTACCTGACAGGTCTCGACGAGCCGGACGTCGTGGCGAAGTCTGTTTCGCAAAACGGCGACCGAATTGTCTCGAAATGCGTAGAAAGTGATCAAAATGCAACATTTCTAAACAAAAGGTAATATTTTATGTGCCTAAGTGCTAGGGCTTGTAACCATAAGGGGTTTTGGGCATTTTGCACCTAATAAGAGGATCTCGGAGCTTTGTGTTTAGGTGTGAATGGAGCTTGGGGGTTTTTGGGTTAAAGAATCTTTTATTAAACTCTATATTGCCTCTTATACTTCTTGTAACTGCTCCACTCGTGTCCTTTGGTTCCCTGCTGTCCTTAAAACCGAGCCCGAAGTGAAGGGGAGCCAAAGAACACCTTCATTGCTTTTCCCAAACCGAGAGAGATAAAGAAGGAGAGAAAGAAGGGAAGTTGAACCAAACTCCTCCAAGCTTTGATCTAGAGTGCTCTGGGGGACTTCCTTGGTGTCGGTGGACCTCCCTAGGTGCTGTCCGAGGTGGCGCGAAGAAGAAGAAGAAGAAGATAGAACCAGCTTCCTCCTTCTTCCCCGAGCTCGGCCAAGGTGAGGGTTTCGAACCAGTGTATGTTAGCCCTCTAGACCACGTGCAGTCGGTTTCCTTGGCCCTAAGCATCATCCCAGCAAATCCCCGAGCCCTCATGCACCACGGTTGGCCGGCGGCCACAATGGGTCGCCGGAAACCTAGTTTTCCTCCGCCTCGAGTGAACTCAGCATCCCTTGCACCAAAACGGCCCAAAATTTAGGTGCTTGGACTGTAGGAGGAGAGGACCAACTCCACCAAATTTGGTGGAGTATGGTTGAACCAATTAATGGCAGTTTTATGCCCTAGTTCGGGCTTTTTGTTGCACTCGGCCGAGCTTGTTGCTCCGGCGCCGGCGAGCCCCTCCGCCGCCGGCCACATGCTCAGGGATGCTCAAGTGACCAAGGGAAGTTCAACCATGCTGTTGCATGGACCCCATGCACCATGAAAACCATGGTGCCATGGTTGAACCCGAAACCAAGGATTTTTTTGCGGCCGCCGGCGCTCCGGCCATCTCCGGCCGGGGTGAGGTGGTCAGGAAGTTTCCTGTGGTTCCGTAGACTACTTCCATCCAAGTTGGAGGGATCCAGACTGCCTCTGTAGAAATCCGCCATTAGAGCTCATGAAGCTCCAAACCGGAGCTTTGCCCCGCCGCCGCCGCCGCACCCCGACGGTCGGGCACAGGCATGGAAAGCTTCAGTGAGGTGAATTACACCTGTTGGTGCAAGAAAATTTGACCCAGAACCATTGGTTGCTTAGTCACGATTTTCAAGGTTGGAGCTCATCTTCTTCCCGAGCTCCGGCCAACCCGAGAAGGTTTGGCTTACTCCAGGTTGATGAGAAATGATCCCTGAACTCAGTAGAACATTTTGCTTCGAAACATATTGCCCCAGATACCCTCTGTGCAGAGAACCCAATTCGGATTTTTGCATGTGTGTGTGTGTATGAGAGATGCATGCCACCTGTTTGTAAAAATGCTTCAAAGAAAATTGGATTGGAATTTGACAGTACTGCAAATAGAAAACTTGTTTCCAATATTCCCCTGAGCTTGGTGCTCACCTTAGATCAAAGGGATTCTGTGTGGAATGAAAGTTGGAGCAAGATGAACTTGTATGGTTGCAAGATGATGGATCTTCTTGATTCAGCAGATATGGGCTGCAACTAGGGTGAGCCCTGTGATCCTTGTACTATTTAGAGACACTTTTATATATAAAGTTTAACTAAAAGAGGTTTAGATTAAAAGTTGTAGTGAAACCAACCTTTAAATGAAATGTTTGAACAAAACCTTGTTCTAGGCTGTTTGCGAAGCCGCGACAGTGTGCCCTAGGCTAATTTGGGGTCACTGGACGCGATGCTCGCGTTAAAAACAGAGTTGGAAGTCTCGGAGAAACAAAAATGCAAAAAGGGCTATGTTAGAGGAGAGTTTTATGACCCGAAGTTTTCCTCGGGTCCCATGCTGCCGTAAATTGGTGAGCACGGTGTTCAGCAAGATAAATGTTACCTGCTGGAAGTGACGGTTCGTTAAAATGAATCTCCAGTTGAAAGAATGAGCGAAAACAGTGCCCAAACTGGCACTAAAAGTGAAAATTTAAAAGCCCTAGGGGTCTAGATGCAAAAGTCACATCATATACTGGTTAGTAAGTTGATTCCTGAACCTTAATTTACATTCAGGGTTATTCGGTAGCATCTGGAGTGCTGAGCGTACAGTTGGTTCAGTTTAGCCGCCTGCGTTATATCAGGTGGGTTATCTTCGGTCTGGGTTTTATCAGTTTGGCCCTCTGGGGTGCGATACTGGTTGGACCCCTATTTTTGGTAGTTTAACTTGATTACTTTGAGCCTGCCTTCCTTTTGATTCAGATTATACTGCTTCATGCCTGAGTTATGACTTTTATCAGTTATCTGCTGCTTTACATGATTAATCATAGTGCTTCTAGTATTCATATCATTATTCTGGATATTGCCATGCCTGATTGGTTATTAGATTCTGAGCTTGCTTTCCTGATGATTAAATATTACACTGCTGAACACATAATTTTAATCAACCAATGTATTACTGAACTTCGTAGGGTCGCCGGAGTCTGTTCTTGTTTGATAGGACAAAGGCAATTGCTCTGCGAGGTTTGGAAAACCCAAACTTCGTAGTGTCGCCTGAGTCTGTTCTTGTTTGATAGGACGAGGGCAACACTCTTCGGGGTTTGGACTTTTCAAAATAGTTTTCTCAAAAATATGCGTTCAGTTTTGTATGTTTGGTTGGTCTGCCTGATTGAGTTGAGATTTGCTGTTGATCTTATGTTGAGTTGAGATTTGCCTTTGATCTTGCATATGAGTTGAGATACAGTTGATTATCTGCTAATTATTCCTGCATGAGAGTTTAGATTCAGTTGATTTTGCTATTGCAACCCAGTGGGGATTTCCCGGCTTGTTGCCGATTACCCGGTCAGTGGACCGTGAGCTTGAGCATTTGCATATGATTCGCCCGCACTGTTGTACTTCACGAACATCAGCGGATTTGCTACCCGTAGCGATGTTCTTTACCGGTAAAGTGGTTAGCTGAGGCAACCCGTGACCCTAGTTTGGGGAATGTCAACTAGGTGGTGCCAAGATGGCAGCCTTGCCTGAGGTCTTGTGAAGGCCAATATGGTAGCTTGTGATTGGGTCTTTGCGTTTTCATCTATTTGATGCATGTGTTGTTAAGTTGCTTTAACATGATTCTTTGATTCTTTGATCTGGCTTCTAGTTATCTACCTTTTTATGATTCTATGTGATGCCTCTGATTATAGTTCCATTGTTATCTTGCTGATTGTCCTAACTCCTTGATGTGTTGATTATCCTGATATACGTTTTAAATTCTGCTAAAATTATCTCCTATGCTTGTACCCTGATTATGAGTTTTGCTTTCTTTACAGCACCAGTTATATATCTGCTTTACCCTAACCCCTGATCTATTACTATCCTCTAGCATTGTATACCAGTAGGTACGATCTGCTATTTCTCGAATCGTCGTGCCCACTGGGATACACTCCGGTGTGTCTCACACCCTCGGGTGACTGTTTTTCAGGTCGAGCGGGTGTTGAGATGTCGGGACGAGTTGGTGAGATCACGAGATAGAGCTTGACCCTGGACAGCCGATAAGATCAAGTATTTAATTGTTTGTTGTATCAAATGTAATGCAATGTAATTGAGAAGTTATTGATATTGTAATTTAGTCTTAGTAAGTAGATGTACGTAGTTAGTACTCAGGTTGTATGCCAAGTGAGCCGTGCATATATAGAAAAGGGCTCAATCCCCAGTGGGATTGGGACTCTTCTATATATGTGGCGGTCTGTTGCGCTCTGGCTAGTTTTAAACTCTGATTTCAAAAAAAAAAAAAAAAATTTAGACGCTGGTTTTTAAACTCGGGGCGTGACATATTGCCTGAGGTTCTGTGAGACCAATAATGGCCTATGATGGATACTTGGATTTCTATTTTTGACGCATCATTCTTATTTTGCACTGTCATTTGCAGATACTTTACCCTGTACCTTCACTGCTCAGTTATTGCTTGTTTATTCAGTTATACCCTGATTCTAGCATTTATTGCCTGCAGTTTTCTTGTGCTTGATTCTCTGCCTATTCAGTCTTATCTGTGGATTATTTGATTTTCAGTAGACATTATCTGTTATTTCAGCTTTACCCATCGATTATTACAATCCGCAGATTTTAGTACCCAGTAGGTACGATTAGCTATTTCTCGGCTCGTCGTACCCACTGGGATACACTCCGGTGTATCTCACACCCCTGGGTGACTATTTTTCAGGTCCGTTGGGTGGTGAGATATCGGGACGTTTTGGTGAGCCGATCACGATAGAGCTGTCCCCCTGATGATCTACCAGAGTTGTTGTGATCCTGATCTGATCCGTAGACAGTATTTTGGTTTATTGTGATATCTTAGCACTTATGTGTAGAACACCGGGATTTGGATGACGCACGGACCTTGCAGGAAGGTGTGGTGCGGAGGAGTTTGCCTTGGATGTGTCCCATTTGTGTTTGCAGAGGAGTTCGGGTTGATTTGGATCCCTGCGGAAGCCTCTGCTTGTTTCGGGCTTTGTACGCGTTGGGTGACTGGTACGGGAAGCTCCGACACCGCTATGGGTTGCAGAAAATTTGGGAAACACTTGGAGCAGGTGTATTTTCAGTTTACAGTGAGGTTCGGGAGGTTCCGGACTGACGCGGAAGACCCGGAGGCAAAAAGTGAGTCGGAACTGGCAATTTTGGAGCCGGTATTTGATTTGAGCACCCCGACTCAACGGATGAGCTTTTTGAGGAGAAAATGCTGTGGACACGCGTACTTTTGATTTACAGCGAGGTTCGGGAGGTTCCGGACTGACGCGGAAGACCCGGAGGCAAAAAGTGAGTCGGAACTGGCAATTTTGGAGCCGGTATTTGATTTGAGCACCCCGACTCAACGGTTGAGCTTTTTGAAGAGAAAAAGCTGTGAGCGCGTGTACTTTGGGATTACAGCGGAGCTCGGGAGGTTCCGGGCAGCGGCGGAGGGCCCGAGGGCAAAAAGTGAGTTGGAGTTGGGTTTTTGGAATTAAGTTAATTAAATTAATTAATTTAATTAAAGCTTCTGCTTTATTAAACCCCCTCCCCTCCACCTCTGTAGCAAAAAAAAAAAAGAGAAAGAAAGAAAGAAAAGGAAAAGAGAAAATTGAGAGGAAAGGGGAGAAGAAGAAGAAGAAGAGGGCTTTGGAGGAAGCTTTTCTTGGGCGTTTCTTCTCCGAGCGTGGCGTGGAGCCGTGCGGGGGCTGGCGTGCCGCGAGGAGGTTGGCTTGTTTTGTATCTTTTCTTTTCCCTTTCTTTTTCCTGCTGCTGGGGTGCCATGGACTTGTTGTCCGTGGCGCGGGGGTGCCTCGCGAGCCGCGCGCGCTGTTTTTGGGCAGCGCGCGGCTAAGGGGAGCGGCCGCTGCGCGGGCGCGCATGGGCGCCGCGCGCGGCAGGCGCCCTGCTGCCGTGGCAGTGCAGCGGGGCACCTGGCCGCTGGCAGCGGGCGCGCTGGTTGCGCGCCCTGGCTGGCACGCGCGGGCGGCCCCTGCGCTGGGCGACCCTGCAGGCCGCGCGCGTGGCGCGCGGCACTGCAGAGGTGCCGCGCGGGCGGCCCCTGCGCTGGGCGACCCTGCAGGCCGCGCGCGTGGCGCGCGGCACTGCAGAGGTGCCGCGCGGGCGGCCCCTGTGCCGCGGGCCCCGCGCGGCATGGCAGGGTGCCGCGCGGGCGGCCCCTGTGCCGCGGGCCCCGCGCGGCATGGCAGGGCGCCGCGCGGGCGGCCCCTGTGCCGCGGGCCCCGCGCGGCAGTGCAGGGCGCCGCGCGGGCGGCCCCTGTGCCGCGGGCCCCGCGCGGCATGGCAGGGCGCCGCGCGGGCGGCCCCTGTGCCGCGGGCCCCGCGCGGCAGTGCAGGGCGCCGCGCGGGCGGCCCCTGTGCCGCGGGCCCCGCGCGGCATGGCAGGGCGCCGCGCGGGCGGCCCCTGTGCCGCGGGCCCCGCGCGGCAGTGCATGGCGCCGCGCGGGCGGCCCCTGTGCCGCGGTTCCCGCGCGGCATGGCAGGGCGCCGCGCGGGCGGCCCCTGTGCCGCGGGCCCCACGCGGCATGGCAGGGCGCCGCGCGGGCGGCCCCTGTGCCGCGGGCGGGCCTTTGGGCCCCCGCGGCCCTGCAGGGCGCCGCGCGGGCGGCCCCTGTGCCGCGGGCGGGCCTTTTGGCCCCCGCGGCCCTGCAGGCCGCGCGCTAGGCGCGCGGCGCTGCTGCAGGCCGCGTGGGTGGCCCTTGGGCCCCGCGGCCCTGCAGGCCGCGCGCTAGGCGCGCGGCGCTGCTGCAGGCCGCACGGGCGGACTTGGGGCCGCGCGGCGCTGCTGGCCACGCGGCTGACCTTTGCCGCGTGGGGTTGGTTTCTTTGGGCAGTACGGCCATGGGCCGCACTGTGCCGCGTTGTTTGCGGCTCGGCGGTACGCCGCGGCGGATGCGCCGCGGCGGATGCGCGATGGGATTCCGCGCGACGCCCGACGCTCTTCGCCGCCGGAGGGTTTTCCTTCGCCTTTGTTTGCGCGGTTTTCGGCCGCGGGTTTGCTGATCCCGGTTCCTCTTCTTGTCTCGCAGTTGTGGCATAGTGTTAGCTTCTCCCGTGGCCGGCGGCGCGTGTTTTGCCGCGTGGAGCTGCGGGATCGCATCGGGACCTCCGTTTGGCGCACGGTTTTCGCGGTGGATCGCAGGTGGGTTGGTTTCTCCCAATGAACTACGGAATGCCCTTTATGCTTCCGAATGCAAAGGTATCGTATCCTTATTATCAGGTATTTGCGGAACAGTCGTGCAAGTCGAGGGTTGTCGTTTCCGACTTTGACACGAGTGTTAGTCGCATCGTTAGAGTATACGAGTTGTACTGGCAGAGTTACCAGATGGGTATAAATCACTGGCTGAGTTACCAGATGAGTAGATACCACTGGCGGAGTTACCAGATGGGTATAAATCACTGGCTGAGTTACCAGATGAGTAGATACCACTGGCAGAGATACCAGATGGGTATAAATCACTGGCTGAGTTACCAGGTGAGTAGATACCACTGGCGGAGTTACCAGATGGGTATAAATCACTGGCTGAGTTACCAGATGAGTAGATACCACTGGCGGAGTTACCAGATGGGTATAAATCACTGGCTGAGTTACCAGATGAGTAGATACCACTGGCGGAGTTACCAGATGGGTATAAATCACTGGCTGAGTTACCAGATGAGTAGATACCACTGGCGGAGTTACCAGATGGGTATAAATCACTGGCTGAGTTACCAGATGAGTAGATACCACTGGCGGAGTTACCAGATGGGTATAAATCACTGGCTGAGTTACCAGATGAGTAGATACCACTGGCAGAGATACCAGATGGGTATAAATCACTGGCTGAGTTACCAGATGTGCAGATATCACTGGCTGAGTTACCAGATAGACAGTTATGCCCCTGGCCGAGTCACCAGGTGGTTACTAGAAGGGATTGAGGTGGCCTTCTAGTGTCTTGTAGAGTTCTAGCAGTCCCCGTGCGGGGGCGGAAACTATGGGCGCCTAAACCTACAGCATGTTCTTGTTTGATAAGGGCTGTAGGGGGCGCAGACGTTCGTAGTTTCCAGGCCTCCCGTGAGAGAGACTGAGAACTTACTTCCAGCATTGCATTGAGACATGTAGCGATAGATTCATTTCCAGTTATCTATCTATCTATCTATCTATCTATCTATCTGTGTTTTGTTTCCAGCAGACTGAGTGGGTGTACCGGGGGTTTTAGCTTTGGTGCCCACTGAGATCTGACTGTTGCAGTAGATCTCACACCCGCTGTGATGACAGGTGTTCCTGAGGCGATCGTTCCAGGTTTGGCTCATTCGGAGCTTTCTGACCGAGGTTTGCGCGTGGCTGGCTAGCTCCTACCCGAGTCGGTGGTTGTCGGTGTTGTGTCTCTTGTACTTTTAGTTTCCACTTTTGTACTTATGTTGTGGGTGCTAGAGGACTGGTGTACTTGGACTTTCACCGCTTAGTGTTTCAGCTCTCCTTTCAGCTCTGATACTTGTTAGCTATAGATCTCTTTTGCAGGATAGACGCTTCGTCTGTACGGCAGTTTCCGTACAGACGGCGGATCTGTTGGCGAGCCCGGGTCGCAGTTCGACCCCGGGGCGTGACAGATTAGGTGGTATCAGAGCCTAGGAATATAGGTCGTTGGGGACTTAGAGACCCTAGGCTTTTAGTTGGACAGTGGGAAGACTGTGTGTGAGACGTGACCTTAGCGAGAGTCTTGTCTGAGGGTGTACCTCCCCCTGAGGATTGGGGTGAGTGACCTCGCATGTTATTTCTCTAAAGGTGATTGTGTGGCTGCAGACAGCATAATGCTTTAGAAAGGTTAACAGTTTAGACTTTCGTTTGTTTGGGTCGAGACAGTCTTAGTCCTAATGTTTGTTTGTTGCAGTGGTTTTTGGATGCTTCCGAGACGCCGTGCAGCGGCGAGGGCGTGTTTGACCTGGGATGAGGGCTGTTTTAGCGGGAAGCTAAATGGATGGAGCGAGAGAGGCTTGAGAGATCCAGGCCCAAGCAGTCCTGGTATTGAGGCGTTATGGCGCCAGGAGGAGAGAGCATGGAGCGTGTGATGACATGCTTGGACCGAGAGCATCTCCCGGAGTATCGTCAGTAGTACCTCCGGCCGCGACTTTGTCGATTTCTGTTCCTGATCGCACCATTGATGGTGCGGAAGCAGCGAGAGGTTGCTGTTAGGTTGTGTACCGCATCTAGTTCATCCCTTGTAGATTTGGGACCGAGTTGGAGCCGTGAGAGGCCGAGAACTAGAACGCTGTTATGGAAGATTTGTTCGAGGAGTTGTTCATACAGATAAGCGCAGGGCGTTGGTTATGCACTTTGCATTCGACGCCCAGAGAGCTGGTGGGGGCGGATTCGATCTGGTGGCATCGGGCGGAGACGCCAGTGGATGTTATGGTGGGTTCTGTTTACGGTGAGCGATGTACCCCTGGACG
>CM055070.1:21346930-21455886 GCA_029204045.2 Tillandsia leiboldiana
CCGGTAAAGTGTTTAGCTGAGGCAAGCCCTGACCTAGTTTGGGGAATGTCAACTAGGTGGTGCCAAGATGGCAAGCCTTCCTGAGGTCTTGTGAAGGCAAATATGGTACTTTGATGGTTCTTTGGCGTCTTTCATCTATTGTTCAGTTTGTTAAGTTGTTTAAACCGATTCTTTGATTCTTTGATCTGCTTCTAGTTATCTACCTTTTTATGATTCTATGTGATTGCACTCTGATTAATAGTTTCCAATTGTTACACCATTGACTAGAGTGCACTAAAATCTATGAATGTGTTAAATTATCCTGATATACGTTTTTAAACATATCTGCGCATAATCTATCTCCTACGCTTTGTACCACGGATTATGATTGTGCTTTCCTTACAGCACACAGTTATATATCTGCTTTAACCTAACCCTGATCTATTCTAATGGCCTCTAGCATTGTATACCAGTAGGTACGATCGCTATTTCTCGAATCGTCGTGCCCATGGGAACACTCCCTGGTGTGTCCTCACACCCTCGGGTGACTGTTTTTCAGGTCGAGCGGGTGTTGAGATGTCGGGACGACAGTTGGTGAGATCACGAGATAGAGCTTGACCCTGGACAGCCGTAAGATCAAGTATTTAATTGTTTGTTGTATCAAATGTAATGCAATGTAATTGAGAAGTTATTGATATTGTAATTTAGTCTTAGTAAGTAGATGTACGTAGTTTAGTACTCAGGTTGTATGCCAAGTGAGCCTGCATATATAGAAAAGGCTCAATCCCCAGTGGGATTGGGACTCTTCTATATATGTGGCGGTCTGTTGCGCTCTGGCTAGTTTTAACTCTGATTTCAAAAAAAAAAAAAAAAAATTTAGACGCTGGTTTTTAAACTCGGCTGTGACATATTGCCTGAGGTTCTGTGAGACCAATAATGGCCTATGATGGATACTTGGATTTCTATTTTTGACGCATCATTCTTTTTTGCACTGTCATTTGCAGATACTTTACCCTGTACCTTCATGCTCAGTTATTGCTTGTTTTTCATTCAGTTATACCCTGATTCTAGCATTTATTGCCTGCAGTTTTCTTGTGCTTGATTCTCTGCTATTCAGTCTTATCTTTTGGATTATTGATTTTCAGTAGACATTATCTGTTATTTCAGCTTTAACCATCGATTATTACAATCCGCAGATTTTATTACCCAGTGGTACGATTAGCTATTTCTCGGCTCGTCGTACCCACTGGGATACACTCCGGTGTATCTCACACCCCTGGGTGACTATTTTTTCAGGTCCGTTGGGTGGTGAGATATCGGGACGTTTGGTGAGAGCCGACACGATAGAGCTGTCCCCCTGATGATCTACCAGAGTTGTTGTGATCCTGATCTGATCCGTAGACAGTATTTTGGTTTATTGTGATATCTTAGCACTTATGTGTAGAACACCGGATTTGGATGACGCACGGACCTTGCAGAAGGTGTGGTGCGAGAGTTTGCCTTGGATGTTCCCATTTGTGTTTGCAGAGGAGTTCGGGTTGATTTGGATCCCTGCGGAAGCCTCTGCTTGTTTCGGGCTTTGTACGCGTTGGGGTGACTGGTACGGGAAGCTCCGACACCGCTAGGGTTGCAGAAAATTTGGAAACACTTGGAGCAGGTGTATTTTCATTTACAGTGAGGTTCGGGAGGTTCCGGACTGACGCGAAGACCCGGAGGCAAAAAGTGAGTCGGAACTGGCAATTTTGGAGCCGGTATTTGATTTGAGCACCCCGACTCAACGGATGAGCTTTTTGAGGAGAAAATGCTGTGGACACGCGTACTTTTGATTTACAGCGAGGTTCGGGAGGTTCCGGACTGACGCGGAAGACCCGGAGGCAAAAAGTGAGTCGGAACTGGCAATTTTGAGCCGTATTTGATTTGAGCACCCCGACTCAACGGTTGAGCTTTTTGAAGAGAAAAAGCTGTGAGCGCGTGTACTTTGGATTACAGCGGAGCTCGGGAGGTTCCGGGCAGCGGCGGAGGGCCCGAGGCAAAAAGTGAGTTGGAGTTGGGTTTTTTGGAATTAAGTTAATTAAATAATTAATTTAATTAAAGCTTCTGCTTTATTAAACCCCCTCCCCTCCACCTCTGTAGCAAAAAAAAAAAGAGAAGAGAAAGAAAAGGAAAAAGAGAAATTGAGAGGAAAGGGGAGAAGAAGAAGAAGAAGAGGGCTTTGGAGGAAGCTTTTCTTGGGCGTTTCTTCTCCGAGCGTGGCGTGGAGCCGTGCGGGGGCCGGCGTGCCGCGAGGAGTTGGCTTTGTTTTTGTATCTTTTCTTTTCCCTTTCTTTTTTCCTGCTGCTGGGGTGCCATGGACTTGTTGTCCGTGGCGCGGGGTGCCTCGCGAGCCGCGCGCGCTGTTTTTGGGCAGCGCGCGCTAAGGGGAGCGGCCGCTGCGCGGGCGCGCATGGGCGCCGCGCGCGGCAGGCGCCCTGCTGCCGTGGCAGTGCAGCGGGGCACCGGCCGCTGGCAGCGGGCGCGCTGGTTGCGCGCCCTGGCTGGCACGCGCGGGCGGCCCTGCGCTGGGCGACCCTGCAGGCCGCGCGCGTGGCGCGCGGCACTGCAGAGGTGCCGCGCGGGCGGCCCCTGCGCTGGGCGCCCTGCAGGCCGCGCGCGTGGCGCGCGGCACTGCAGAGTGCCGCGCGGGCGGCCCCTGTGCCGCGGGCCCCGCGCGGCATGGCAGGCGGCCGCCGGGGCGGCCCCTGGCCGCGGCCCCGCGCGGCATGGCAGGGCGCCGCGCGGGCGGCCCCTGTGCCGCGGCCCGCGCGGCAGTGCAGGGCGCCGCGCGGGCGGCCCCTGTGCCGCGGGCCCCGCGCGGCATGGCAGGGCGCCGCGCGGGCGGCCCCTGTGCCGCGGGCCCCGCGCGGCAGTGCAGGGCGCCGCGCGGGCGGCCCCTGTGCCGCGGCCCCGCGCGGCATGGCAGGGCGCCGCGCGGGCGGCCCCTGTGCCGCGGGCCCCGCGCGGCAGTGCAGGGCGCCGCGCGGGCGGCCCCTGTGCCGCGGGCCCGCGCGGCATGGCAGGCGCCGCGCGGGCGCCCCTGTGCCGCGGGCCCCACGCGGCTGGCAGGGCGCCGCGCGGCGGCCCCTGTGCCCGCGTGCGGGCCTTTGGCCCCGCGGCCCTGCAGGGCGCCGCGCGGGCGGCCCCTGTGCCGCGGCGGCCTTTTGGCCCCGCGGCCCTGCAGGCCGCGCGCTAGGCGCGCGGCGCTGCTGCAGGCCGCGTGGGTGGCCCTTGGGCCCCGCGGCCCTGCAGGCCGCGCGCTAGGCGCGCGGCGCTGCTGCAGGCCGCACGGGCGGACTTGGGGCCCGCGCGGCGCTGCTGGCCACGCGGCGACCTTTGCCGCGTGGGGTTGGTTTCTTTGGGCAGTACGGCCATGGGCCGCACTGTGCCGCGTTGTTTGCGGCTCGGCGGTACGCCGCGGCGGATGCGCCGCGGCGGATGCGCGATGGGATTCCGCGCGACGCCCGACGCTCTTCGCCGCCGGAGGGTTTTCCTTCGCCTTTGTTTGCGCGGTTTTCGGCCGCGGGTTTGCTGATCCCGGTTCCTCTTCTTGTCTCGCAGTTGTGGCATAGTGTTAGCTTCTCCCGTGGCCGGCGGCGCGTGTTTTGCCGCGTGGAGCTGCGGGATCGCATCGGGACCTCCGTTTGGCGCACGGTTTTTCGCGGTGGATCGCAGGTGGGTTGGTTTCTCCCAATGAACTACGGAATGCCCTTTATGCTTCCGAATGCAAAGGTATCGTATCCTTATTATCAGGTATTTGCGGAACAGTCGTGCAAGTCGAGGGTTGTCGTTTCCGACTTGACACGAGTGTTAGTCGCATCGTTAGAGTATACGAGTTGTACTGGCAGAGTTACCAGATGGGTATAAATCACTGGCTGAGTTACCAGATGAGTAGATACCACTGGCGGAGTTACCAGATGGGTATAAATCACTGGCTGAGTTACCAGATGAGTATACCACTGGCAGAGATACCAGATGGGTATAAATCACTGGCTGAGTTACCAGATGAGTAGATACCACTGGCGGAGTTACCAGATGGGTATAAATCACTGGCTGAGTTACCAGATGAGTAGATACCACTGGCGGAGTTACCAGATGGGTATAATCACTGGCTGAGTTACCAGATGAGTAGATACCACTGGCGGAGTTACCAGATGGGTATAAATCACTGGCTGAGTTACCAGATGAGTAGATACCACTGGCGGAGTTACCAGATGGGTATAATCACTGGCTGAGTTACCAGATGAGTAGATACCACTGGCGGAGTTACCAGATGGGTATAAATCACTGGCTGAGTTACCAGATGAGTAGATACCACTGGCAGAGATACCAGATGGGTATAAATCACTGGCTGAGTTACCAGATGTGCAGATATCACTGGCTGAGTTACCAGATAGACAGTTATGCCCTGGCCGAGTCACCAGGTGGTTACTAGAAGGGATTGAGGTGGCCTTCTAGTGTCTTGTAGAGTTCTAGCAGTCCCAGTGCGGGGGCGGAAACTATGGGCGCCTAAACCTACAGCATGTTCTTGTTTGATAAGGGCTGTAGGGGGCGCAGACGTTCGTAGTTTCCAGGCCTCCCGTGAGAGAGACTGAGAACTTACTTCCAGCATTGCATTGAGACATGTAGCGATAGATTCATTTCCAGTTATCTATATCTATCTATCTATCTATCTATCTATCTGTGTTTTTTTCCAGCAGACTGAGTGGGTGTACCGGGGTTTTAGCTTTGGTGCCCACTGAGATCTGACTGTTGCAGTAGATCTCACACCCGCTGTGATGACAGGTGTTCCTGAGCGACCGTTCCAGGTTTGGCTCATTCGGAGCTTTCTGACCGGGTTTGCGCGTGGCTGGCTAGCTCCTACCCGAGTCGGTGGTGTCGGTGTTGTGTCTCTTGTACTTTTAGTTTCCACTTTTGTACTTATGTTGTGGGTGCTAGTGGACTGGTGTACTTGGACTTTTCACCGCTTAGTGTTTCAGCTTCCTTTCAGCTCTGATACTTGTTAGCTATAGATCTCTTTTGCAGGTTAGACGCTTCGTCTGTACGGCAGTTTCCGTACAGACGGCGGATCTGTTGGCGAGCCCGGGTCGCAGTTCGACCCCGGGGGTGACAGATTAGGTGGTATCAGAGCCTAGGAATATAGGTCGTTGGGGACTTAGAGACCCTAGGCTTTTAGTTGGACAGTGGGAAGACTGTCGTGTGAGACGTGACCTTAGCGAGAGTCTTGTCTGAGGGTGTACCTCCCCCTGAGGATTGGGGTGAGTGACCTCGCATGTTATTTCTCTAAAGGTGATTGTGTTGGCTGCAGACAGCATAATGCTTTAGAAAGGTTAACATGTTTAGACTTTCGTTTGTTTGGGTCGAAGTCTTAGTCCTAATGTTTGTTTGTTGCAGTGGTTTTTGGATGCTTCCGAGACGCCGTGCAGCGGCGAGGGCGTGTTTGACCTGGGATGAGGGGCTTGTTTAGCGGGAAGCTAAATGGATGGAGCCGAGAGAGGCTTGAGAGATCCAGCCCAAGCAGTCCTGATTTTGAGGCGTTATGGCGCCAGGAGAGAGAGGGAGCGTGTGATGCACATGCTTGGACGAGAGCATCTCCCGGAGTATCGTCAGTAGTACCTCCGGCCGCGACTTTGTCGATTTCTGTTCTGATCGCACCCTTGATGGTGCGGGAAGCAGCGAGAGGTGCTGTTAGGTTGTGTACCGCATCTAGTTCCATCCCTTGTAGATTTCGGGACCGAGTTGGAGGCCGTGAGAGGCGAGAACTAGAACGCTGTTATGGAAGATTTGTTCGAGGATTTGTTCATCCAGGATAAGCATCAGGGCGCTTGGTTATGCACTTTTGCATTCGGACGCCAAGAGAGTGGTGGCGTCGGATTCGTCTTGTTGGACCATCGGAGCGCAGTTGATGTTCTGGGGTGAGTTTCTGTGACGGTTGAGCGATGTACCCCTGGACGCCAGGATGAGGCTTAGAGGTTGGTTATGTTCGAGTGTGCGCTTTCATCGGATGCCTACCTCTTCGTGCATTTTCGGCGAGTGCCGACCTTGGATGCAGTGAGCGTGCATGCTCGATGGTTTGACTGTGGATCAGTGACCCCGTCCGAGGGAGACGGTGAGCGGGGGATCAGCTTCGGAGTAGAGCTCCGGCATCGCCGATTTGGTCGATAGTCGCGTTTTTCGAGGTTGCATGATTCCACCCACAGGATCATGGGTCTCAGGAGAGACTGAGACCAGGAGGCTCTCGACAGCGCTCGCTTCAGCAGCAGTGCCAGGATGTGAGTTTCCCTTCTTGCGTGGGCCCGCATTCTTCGTCAGGTTGTGGATCGCGTCTCACCTGGTGTGGCCAGTCGGGTTTAGAGCATGCTTTATGCCAACGCCGTGTGTGCGTTTCGGTAAAGCGGGGGTACCTTCGTGTGGGCCAGTGTCAGGACTGATGGTTTTGCCACGTTTGGATCAATTTCAGATCACGTGAAGCACGTGGATGAGTGCTGCCTGTCCTGCCAGTGCAACTAGGACCTTGGATTGATCATCGAGATGTTAGTCCTACATCAGTGCTGAGGTGTTGATACGAGGTTGGATAGGAATCGGTCGTCCCAATTTATGCTATCATGGATTGTCGAGAGAGAAGACATTGACCCTCCGTGGACCTGGTCAGGAGGAGGGTATTTTTTTATAGCATGTGATGAGATATGATGCCCTGGCTGAGTTACCAGGAGGTTACTTGCCCCTGGCCGAGTTACCAGGAGGTTGATGCCCTGGCCGAGTTACCAGGTGCTTACTAGATTGGGACTGAGATCGAGACAGTGATTGACGTGGTTTGGGAACCGCGCCAACTTCGACAGCACCTCGGGAGTATCAACCGTGAGACAGAGAGGGCTGTGAGCGCAGTTGTGAGATTTGGCGGATCGAGAGGTCTGTGAGACCTAGTACCTCGTCGTGGGGATACGATAGTGAGGTTCCAGGCAGTTGTTACACAGTGGTGATGTCACGTTGTGGGTACACAACCGTGTGAGTTCTTGTAAGGTTCGAACTTGATTAGTCTCACCTTGTGCTTGGGCAGATGCCTTCGAGTGGTTGATATCTTTATGGAACCTTACAGCCAAGGGCTGTGCCTGGATACTGATCCGGAACCAGTAGGGCAGTTTGAGCGGTTTGCGTGGTCAAGTAGATTGACTAATGCCCTACTGATTGAGAGCTGTGTTTTTCCTGTTTCACTGGACGGGTTGGGGTGATACCGTCGTGGGTTTTTGCTTATCTCCGAGGCGACTTGGAGCTTGAGGGGCTCTTGAGGATGGTGCTACAACTTCTATGGAGGAAGAAGTTGGTTGCCTAGCTTTGAGAGTTGCACTTGGGCATCGAAAATTTTGTGGTTAGGCCTTGTGATTCAGCCGCATGAGTGTCGGAGGACCCAACGAGGTGAGATACCGTTTGGGTTGGGCCTGGACCCATGTTAAAGTCAGAGATCAGAAGCTCTTGGACTATGCAAGGCCAGTGTAACTTTCGAGAGGCAAAGCTGAGGAAGATACCAGCATTGATCCGGATATTGCCGTGGTAGTGAGGTCATGGAATTATTCTTGAATCCTCAAACCTTAAGTGCTTGGACACTCAGGAAGTCGGGTCAAGGTAACGCCGGTGGATAGATTTTGCAAGGATGTATGATTGCTTTATCCCAGCGAGGACATTTTGTTCAGTATGCCCTGTTTAGCCGAGCTGTGTAACCCTGGGAATTGAGTGCCAGAATCGAGAGAAGGTTCTCGAGGTTGAAAGTTTCCCTGTCAAGGGAGGTGATTTATGTTTTGTGGAGCAGGAGTTTTGGTGGCCTTGAAGCATCGGTGGGTTTTGCCTAAGGAGGCTTAGACTTCGGTTTTATGAGATCTCGAATCGAGGGAAACTACCAGCCTGAGAGTTATTTATAGAAATGAGTTTTGCGAGGAGAGGATCCTCGAGCAGTGATCAGGCTGGATGAGGCCTATTTGAACCCGCAAGTTTTGTTTTGCTTTCCCTTCCTTGGTGATGGACGAGGACTGCGTTATCCTCATCGACCGATGCGATTCTTGTTGGTGAAACCAGAAGAATTTTACAGTCGAATCATACCTTTGGGGAAGGTTCAGTGTTGTCAGCATGAAGAATGTGAGTGACCACTTGAGAGCCTTGGACAATTTGTGGATCTCCTATCCCCTTTTGTTTTGATTTGCCCTCCTATGTATGGATTTAGTTGAGTTTCGAGGACGAAACCCTTTTAAGGGGGGGAGAATGTAGAACACCGGGATTTGGATGACGCACGGACCTTGCAGGAAGGTGTGGTGCGGAGGAGTTTGCCTTGGATGGTCCCATTTGTGTTTGCAGAGGAGTTCGGGTTGATTTGGATCCCCGCGGAAGCCTCTGCTTGTTTCGGGCTTTGTACGCGTTGGGTGACTGGTACGGGAAGCTCCGACACCGCTATGGGTTGCAGAAAATTTGGGAAACACTTGGAGCAGGTGTATTTTCAGTTTACAGCGAGGTTCGGGAGGTTCCGGACTGACGCGGAAGACCCGGAGGCAAAAAGTGAGTCGGAACTGGCAATTTTGGAGCCGGTATTTGATTTGAGCACCCCGACACAACGGATGAGCTTTTTGAGGAGAAAAAGCTGTGGACACCGCGTACTTTTGATTTACAGCGAGGTTCGGGAGGTTTCCGGACTGACGCGGAAGACCCGGAGGCAAAAAGTGAGTCGGAACTGGCAATTTTGGAGCCGGTATTTGATTTGAGCACCCCGACTCAACGGTTGAGCTTTTGAAGAGAAAAAGCTGTGAGCGCGTGTACTTTGGGATTACAGCGGAGCTCGGGAGGTTCCGGGCAGCGGCGGAGGGCCCGAGGGCAAAAAGTGAGTTGGAGTTGGGTTTTGGAATTAAGTTAATTAAATTAATTAATTTAATTAAAGCTTCTGCTTTATTAACCCCCTCCCCTCCACCTCTGTAGCAAAAAAAAAAAAGAGAAAGAAAGAAAGAAAAGGAAAGAGAAAATTGAGAGGAAAGGGGAGAAGAAGAGAAGAAGAGGGCTTTGGAGGAAGCTTTTCTTGGGCGTTTCTTCTCCGAGCGTGGCGTGGAGCCGTGCGGGGGCCGGCGTGCCGCGAGGAGGTTGGCTTATTTTGTATCTTTTCTTTTCCCTTTCTTTTTCCTGCTGCTGGGGTGCCATGGACTTGGTGTCCGTGGCGCGGGGGTGCCTCGCGAGCCGCGCGCAGCTGTTTTTGGGCAGCGCGCGGCTAAGGGGAGCGGCCGCTGCGCGGGCGCGCATGGGCGCCGCGCGCGGCAGGCGCCCTGCTGCCGTGGCAGTGCAGCGGGGCACCGGGCCGCTGGCAGCGGGCGCGCTGGTTTGCGCGCCCTGGCTGGCACGCGCGGCGCCCCTGCGCTGGGCGACCCTGCAGGCCACGCGCGTGGCGCGCGGCACTGCAGAGGGCCGCGCGGGCGGCCCCTGCGCTGGGCGACCCTGCAGGCCGCGCGCGTGGCGCGCGGCACTGCAGAGGTGCCGCGCGGGCGGCCCCTGTGCCGCGGGGCCCCGCTCGGCATGGCAGGGTGCCGCGCGGGCGGCCCCTGTGCCGCGGGCCCCGCGCGGCATGGCAGGGCGCCGCGCGGGCGGCACCCTGTGCCGCGGCCCCGCGCGGCAGTGCAGGGCGCCGCGCGGGCGGCCCCTGTGCCGCGGGCCCGCGCGGCATGGCAGGGCGCCGCGCGGGCGGCCCCTGTGCCGCGGGCCCCGCGCGGTAGTGCAGGGCGCCGCGCGGGCGGCCCCTGTGCCGCGGGCCCCGCGCGGCATGGCAGGGCGCCGCGCGGGCGGCCCCTGTGCCGCGGGCCCCGCGCGGCAGTGCAGGGCGCCGCGCGGGCGGCCCCTGTGCCGCGGGCCCCGCGCGGCATGGCAGGGCGCCGCGCGGAGCGGCCCCTGTGCCGCGGGCCCCGCGCGGCATGGCAGGGCGCCGCGCGGGCGGCCCCTGTGCCGCGGGCGGGCCTTTGGGCCCCCGCGGCCCTGCAGGGCGCCGCGCGGGCGGCCCCTGTGCCGCGGGCGGGCCTTTTGGCCCCCGCGGCCCTGCAGGCCGCGTGGGTGGCCCTTGGGCCCCGCGGCCCTGCAGGCCGCGCGCTAGGCGCGCGGCGCTGCTGCAGGCCGCAACGGGCGGACTTGGGGCCGCGCGGCGCTGCTGGCCACGCGGCTGACCTTTGCCGCGTGGGGTTGGTTTCTTTGGGCAGTACGGCCATGGGCCGCACTGTGCCGCGTTGTTTGCGGCTCGGCGGTACGCCGCGGCGATGCGCCGCGGCGGATGCGCGATGGGATTCCGCGCGACGCCCGACGCTCTTCACCGCCGGAGGGTTTTCCTTCGCCTTTGTTTGCGCGGTTTTCGGCCGCGGGTTTGCTGATCCCGGTTCCTCTTCTTGTCTCGCAGTTGTGGCATAGTGTTAGCTTCTCCCGTGGCCGGCGGCGCGTGTTTTTGCCGCGTGGAGCTGCGGGATCGCATCGGGACCCTCCGTTTGGCGCACGGTTTTCGCGGTGGATCGCAGGTGGGGTTGGTTTCTCCCAATGAACTACGGAATGCCCTTTATGCTTCCGAATGCAAAGGTATCGTATCCTTATTATCAGGTATTTGCGGAACAGTCGTGCAAGTCGAGGGTTGTCGTTTCCGACTTGGACACGAGTGTTAGTCGCATCGTTAGAGTATACGAGTTGTACTGGCAGAATTACCAGATGGGTATAAATCACTGGCTGAGTTACCAGATGAGTAGATACCACTGGCGGAGTTACCAGATGGGTATAAATCACTGGCTGAGTTACCAGATGAGTAGATACCACTGGCAGAGATACCAGATGGGTATAAATCACTGGCTGAGTTACCAGGTGAGTAGATACCACTGGCGGAGTTACCAGATGGGTATAAATCACTGGCTGAGTTACCAGGTGAGTAGATACCACTGGCGGAGTTACCAGATGGGTATAAATCACTGGCTGAGTTACCAGATGAGTAGATACCACTGGCGGAGTTACCAGATGGGTATAAATCACTGGCTGAGTTACCAGATGAGTAGATACCACTGGCGGAGTTACCAGATGGGTATAAATCACTGGCTGAGTTACCAGATGAGTAGATACCACTGGCGGAGTTACCAGATGGGTATAAATCACTGGCTGAGTTACCAGATGAGTAGATACCACTGGCAGAGATACCAGATGGGTATAAATCACTGGCTGAGTTACCAGATGTGCAGATATCACTGGCTGAGTTACCAGATAGACAGTTATGCCCTGGCCGAGTCACCAGGTGGTTACTAGAAGGGATTGAGGTGGCCTTCTAGTGTCTTGTAGAGTTCTAGCAGTCCCCGTGCGGGGGCGGAAACTATGGGCGCCTAAACCTACAGCATGTTCTTGTTTGATAAGGGCTGTAGGGGGCGCAGACGTTCGTAGTTTCCAGGCCTCCCGTGAGAGAGACTGAGAACTTACTTCCAGCATTGCATTGAGACATGTAGCGATAGATTCATTTCCAGTTATCTATCTATCTATCTATCTATCTATCTATCTGTGTTTTTGTCTCCAGCAGACTGAGTGGGTGTACCGGGGGTTTTAGCTTTGGTGCCCACTGAGATCTGACTGTTGCAGTAGATCTCACACCCGCTGTGATGACAGGTGTTCCTGAGGCGACCGTTCCAGGTTTGGCTCATTCGGAGCTTTCTGACCGAGGTTTGCGCGTGGCTGGCTAGCTCCTACCCGAGTCGGTGGTGTCGGTGTTGTGTCTCTTGTACTTTTAGTTTCCACTTTTGTACTTATGTTGTGGGTGATAGAGGACTGGTGTACTTGGACTTTTCACCGCTTAGTGTTTCAGCTTCCTTTCAGCTCTGATACTTGTTAGCTATAGATCTCTTTTGCAGGATAGACGCTTCGTCTGTACGGCAGTTTCCGTACAGACGGCGGATCTGTTGGCGAGCCCGGGTCGCAGTTCGACCCCGGGGCGTGACATATGTCTATTTCATATCTAGTCGATCAGTACTCTCGTTGAGTTACTTTCTTTGAGGATTGGTATGTTTTAGTATATCTTTAAACTGATTGGATATTATCATATAGTCTAATTAGTTGTACTTAATCTCTGATTGTATGATATTGTACTTGCCTAGCCGTGCATGTATAGGGGAGACTCTGTCTGCTTGGATAGAGAATTTCCTATATGTGTGGCGGTCTGTTACGCCCGGTTTTGCGAACTCTGATTTAAAAAAAAAAAAAAAAAATTTAGACTGGATTTTTAAACTCGGGGCGTGACAGATTAGATGGTATCAGAGCAATAGGTACACGGTACCTAGGAAAGGATTGGTAGGAACTGGTTTGGATGAACCCTAGGATGACTTGTCACGTGAGAGCGCTGGGTATGTCGAGTATAGGGGTTAGACATTCAGGCTATAACTGTTGGAGTCTGCTTCTAACCGGACTATTATTGTTGCAGTAACGGCACGTCCTCCTGGTCGTGGGCGAGGACGGGGTGCGGGCACAGGCCGAGGAGTCAGCCGACCACCCAGGGCGCCGTGTGAGCCCGCTGATCAGGGCCGCATGGAGCGACTAGAGGCTCAGCTGACGACCCTGGCTGGGATGTTCCAGCAATTTATGCAGCAGCAAGCGGCTGCTCCTGCCCCACCTGCTCCCCCACCCGTCGTTCTAGCTGCTACACCGCCGGCCGCACCCCCTGTTGCACCGGCCGCTGCCGAGCCTGAGGGTTTGGCGGAACCCGCTGCTGACCCCGTACCACCACCTGCGGGGCCCATTCCAGATGTAGCTGCGGCATCCTGTGCGGTACCGGGGGTTGCTGTTGCCCCTGCTGCCACTGCTTCGACCGCGTCTGCTTCCTTCCGTTCTGTTTCTCCCGCTGCTGATTTTGTGGCCAACTCTGAGGCCGATCAAGCGGAGAAAGCTCGAGCAAAAGCGGCTCTGCTTGAGTTCAAGAAATTTAAGCCGCAGACATTTGACGGCAAAGACGATGACCATTGGGCGGTCGAGCAATGGATCGACCACATGGAGAAACTCTTCCAAGATATGTACACTGAAGAACGCGACAAAGTACATATCACCGTTCACTGCCTGGAAGGCCGGGCGTCCAAATGGTGGAGGCGTCATCGTGAGCGCCACTTCGCAGGCCTTCCTGAACCTTCTTGGGCGGACTTCAAGGCTGCCATGTACCAGCACCATCTGAAGGAGACCACCAAGGAGGGTCTCGAACGTGAACTGGAGAACATCAAGCAGGGCGACAAGAGCATCCGTGAGTACGAGCAGGAGTTCCTGCGCATTGCCGATCTGGTTCCTCAAGCGGTGCGCGAGGAATGTCGCAAGGTACGACTCTTTTCGTAGGGATTGCGACACGAGATCCGCCGCCAGATCTCCTCCCGCTTGTCTACCGACTTCGATAACTGTGTGGAGCGGTGTCTCTCCATCGAGGCGGAGGTCAAGATTTCCCGCGCCGAACGGAATGCGGTGGACAGGGACAAAGGCAAGAAAAGGGCTTCTGAGGGCGGCGGTGGACAGTTCCAGCAAAACGAAAAGGCGAAACGACCACAACTAAAGAAGTGGCCAAAGAGATCTCCAGCCGCTGGCTCTTTCACCAACCCCAACTGGGGCCCCCTGTCACGCCCCGGGGTGGAAACTGCCACCCGGGCTCGCCAACAGATCCGCCATCTGTACGGAAACTGCCGTACAGATGAAGCGTCTAACCTGCAGAAAGAATCAACTACAGTATACAGATATCAGAGAGCTGAAAGTAGACTACTAAAACTGAAGTCCAAACACTGTACAACTGAAAATAATACAATAACCATCTCCCCAAATACTATCATATACAAAGTCCTCTGATACAAAACTCAAAAGGGAGGTATCTCCAATGAATACATCAGTGTACAGACTCTCGATACAAGAATATCCTCACTACAACAGTCTCTCAAACTGTAAAATAAAGTACAACTCTATACCTCACAACAAAGGTCTCTCAACAGAGGAAAAAGAAGAAAACTAATTTACTGAAGCTCTCCTCTGAAGGGGTACCGCTACACTCCAATGACGGGTAGGGAACTAGCTCGCGACTCCCTCGCCTCGGTCAGAAGGATCAGCAACTGGAGCAACAGGAACAGGAGGAGAAGTTCCTGGGGAAAAAGACACCACGACGGGTGTGAGAACTACTTCCCACAGTAGTTCTCAGTGGGTACCGTCAACAAGCCCAACGGTCTGCCCACCAAGTCTACAAGAGGCAAAGATAACAGGCAAAGAAATCTGAAAGAAAGGCTGGAAACTACTCTACAGCTACCATGCCTCTATCTAGATACTCAAAAAGTGGAACAGATGCAAGTAAAAGAGACCACTCGCACCCAAGGTGCTCAATAGACCCAATCGAACTGACTGCCTCATAGGGTCCAGTCAAGCCTGCGCCTGTCGACTAGGAACGCGCCTGCCCACTACCATGCATCCCCATGAGGACGGGATTTACGTGGGGCGTCCTGCCCGACTAACTCACCCCTCGCGCAAAACTGCCTCAACAGGCCCATCGTATCCACAGCGGCATCTCAGGGACGCGACTCCAACTGAGGAACACGGCGCGGCATAGAGTATCACAAATTGGCATAAGCAGGCTAGTCAAAATCCACGCTCACTCTCAGAACGGTAGGACTCAGGATCCCCAAATACCTCGCACGACAGTCGGAGAACTCTCGATGACTCAGCTGCTCGGCTAACTCGAAACACGAGACACTAGCCTCGCCAACGGCTCGCAGCACAAGGCTCACTGGCTGGAGATACTCCACAGCCAGGAACGACCCACAACTCAGGGTAACAAAACAGGTCGGACAACACTCAACGACCTGGGACCACCGTCAACCCCAACGGTTCCCAATAAGGCGGACCGGAAGATACTCGACGGCCCGGGACTGCCGTCTGCGCAACGGCTCCCTCCACGACGGCACAACAGGGAAACAATACCTCCCGGGACTACCGTTTACCCAAACGGCTCCCGGCACAGATAAGCAACCCAGCTACAACTACCAGACTCCACTCTGCTCCCAAGCAAGAGTGCAAAAGCATCCCACACTAAAAGCAAGTCCCGACCTCTCGGCCCACTACCCGGGCGAGAAAACACTATGTCAGGGATGAAGGAACAGTGTGGATGTCTAAGCATAAATAACCCTAGCCCAAGTGAGGGTTTTCTACTAGTCTGGTTACACATACAACATATGACGGGGGTGCTAGGTCAAGTTCCAAGATAACCACATTAACCGATAATAAAGGGATAGCCATTCCAACAATCTAGCATGCTACACAAGGAAATATACTATCATGCATAGTCCTACATTAATAGAATTAATGTACATTCCATAAAACTTGGAGATAAGGCCACCCACCTCGATTTGCCACCAATTGCTCGTAGCCACTTGCAATTGGCCTCCACGCGATCCGCATGCCAAAACGGGACACGCCGTCGGAGTCCGCACGCAAAACGGAGCACGCCGCCGGAGTCCGCACGCAAAACGGAGCACGCTGCCGGAGTCCGCACCAAAACAGAGCACGCCGCCGGAGTCCGCACGCAAAACGGAGCACGCTGCCGGAGTCCGCACCAAAAACGGAAGTCTGCACGCGAAACGGTGCACGGCGCCAGAGTCCGCACGCAAAACGGTGCACGGTGCCGGAATCCGCATACAAACCGGAGTCCGCACGCAAAACGGTGCATGGTGCCGGAGTCCGCACGCAAAACGGTGCACGGTGCCAGGATCCGCACGCAAAACGGAGTCCGCACGCAAAACGGTGCACGGTGCCGGAGTCCGCACGCAAAACGGAGTCCGCACGCCAAAACGGTGCACGGTGCCGGAGTCCGCACGCAAAAACGGTGCACGGTGCCGGAGTCCGCACGCAAAACGGAGTCCGCACGCAAAACGGTGCACGGTGCCGGAGTCCGCACGCAAAACGGTGCACGATGCCCAACACAGAAAAGAGCAAGAGGGTTAATTACAGTCCAAAAGATCGCCCCAAAAACTGTACAAAAATACAGTAAAACCAACACACGGGACCTACCCGACTGCGCCGCCGTCGCCGCAACGCCCCCAACGGAAGCCTCGCGCGCTCCACGAGGTCCACGACGCGAAACGCCAACTCCCACAACCTCCTCCCTCACTCCCTCTCGCTCTCGGGTGCAGAAGAAAGAAAGAAAGGGAAGAAGGTGGCCTGCGGGGAGGAAGAAGAAGAGGAAAAAGAGGGAGAGGGGAGAAGGCGGTCCACGGCCCGCGGTGCACGGTGCACCCGCCGGTCCACCGCACCCATGCGGGTGCACCCGGTCCGGCAGCAAAAGGCGGGGCCACGTGGCCGCGCCTCTGTGCGCCACGCGGCCGCGCAGTCCGCGCGCCACACGGGCGCGTGACACCGCGCTGCCCACAGGCGCGGGACACGCGCCCGTGACACGGGCGCACTCCCCCGCACCCGGGCGGGCGCCAACGGGGGGCCGCCACGTGGCGGCCCCTGCGCTGCCCCGCGCAGGCGCGCGTTCCCAACGCGCGCCAGCTAGCGCGCACTGCGCAGCGCGCCGCCGCCCACCTCGGGATCCGTGCCGCGCGATGCCTCGATAAACGTGCCGTTTTGCCTCGAAAAACGCGCACTTCATCCGGGCTCCAAAACCAACAAATAAATAGTCCATTCTTAGCGATTTCGCGCGCTGAATCCAAAAACGATGTCCATTTCTCCAAATTCTCACCCGAAAATTTGCCGAATGCCCACTCGATCCGATTTTCGCGCCGGGTCCATTTTAAAGTCCGATTTGCCCAATTCCAACTCTAAAAATTCCCGAAGGCGACCGGAGAGGTAAACTTTTATCCGGACTTCACCCGGAGTCTAATTTTGACATCTGAATCGCGCGAAATCACCTCTAAACACCCGACGGGTCCTCCAACTTCCCACGGGGTCTCAATTTAAGCCCGAAGTCCACCACTTGTGTCCAAATTGCGCGCAACCCACGCAGGCCTCCAGTGATGCAAGCAAATCCCAATTTGCATCACAAATCCATTTCTGGGTCCCCAACACGCGCACCAACACCCCCAACGGCGACCGAAAGCTGCCCAACAACCAGCAACCCTACGTGGGGGATTCCGGGACCTCACATCCTCCCCCACTAAAAGAAAGTTTCGTCCTCGAAACTAGATCAAGCCCATCAGGAGTCAAGAATACCACGGCTAGGTATCTAACAATACGCCTCCAGCTCCCCCACTCGCTCCTCGTGATTACTCCGCGACAACAACAACAAGTACGGTATGACCCGATGTGCAATTCCCTCATCTCTCGAGCCAGAAATTGCAACGGGCGTCCCTCGTACTCCAATAATCACAGATCTCAAAGGGGCAAGTAAATCACGTGCGAGGAAAAACACATCGCTACTGAGCTGAGACGTGAAAACCAAGGGCTCCATTAAAAGGCTGGGGGAAAACTGAAATAACCACAAGTGTAATACGCACCAAACCACATCATGGTGCCACCCTCAACAAGACGACCCGAAGCATACCTGCAGACTCGTCCAGTAAGGAAGGGAAATCCAATAAGTTGGGGTCTTCACTCGGTCACTTCCCGATCCAAAACCACCTGAGTGGACTACTCAACTGCAGGCTACCCTCAAAAGGGATCCTCAAGAGACACAATCTCGTGCCACAGTTGGTCGCTCAACATGCTATCATAACCCCAACGGACCCACGGGTCGAAGTCGATCCCTCAACTCATAAAGAACACCCTGACGGGGACCAAACCATCGGTGAACGGGACTGAAAACTGGCTCACAAGGCGATCATAAAGCTGATGCCCAACTCGCGGTCAAAAGTCCGAAACATCCAAAAGACTCTCACCGTTGTGTACCTACAACGTGGCATCACTGCCGTGCACCCACGGCGTGGCATTACTGCCGTGTACCAACGGCGTGGCCTCACTGCCGTGCGCCAACGGCGTGGCATCACCACCGCGTATCAACGGTGTGGCATCGCTGCCGTGTATCAACGGTGTGGCATCACCACCGTGTATCAACGGCGTGGTATCTAAAGCATCAAGGCCTCAGATCTTCACAGCCCTATACCCAACACTACCTCGAAAACCCGGAGCTGAGGAAGGGCCAAAAGATCAACAGGCAAAAACCAGGGCCCCAACTGCACTGGGCAGGACCAATAACTCCCATCTATGTGCAACACGTGATCGGGTACCTGAACCTCACGAGCACAAGCTAAAGGTCCTATCTCTAGCCCATACATCAATGCAAATGCCCTAGCACTCTCACAGCTATGTCGGAGAACCCTCAACGACTCAACTCACAGCAACACCCCACTCATAGGCGAGAAGAACCGACTGACGCGGCAAAGATCCAAAAATTCTGATAGACCGGTGCCTAGAACCCTAACCAAACAAGAACAGACCCTAGGCTCAGTCTATCGAAGTTTTCGCTCCTTTACCGTTCAGGGATTCGGTCCCTCTCGTTCAAAGCGGGAAACTATGTCAACAAGCAGCTCACGGCTGGAGACGCTCCCGGTAGTCCATCAGGACGAACTCGACGCCATCAAATCTCGGCGTCCTGTCGGGTCATCTCAATCTCACTAAAATAACCACCTGGTAACTCGGCCGGAGGTGAAAATCGCCTCAACAGGCCGAACCTTCGCCACTCATTGGGCGGCATCGCCACTCACTGGGCGGCATCGCCCCTCACTGGGCGGCCTCGCCTCTCGCTGGGCGGCATCGCCACTCACTGGGCGGCATCGCCCCTCACTGGGCGGCATCGCCTCTGGTAGCTCGGCCAGGGGAAAGTATCCATCTGGTAACTCAGCCAGTGATAATTATCATCTGGTAACTCGGCCAGTGATAATTATCCATCTGGTAACTCGGCCAGTGATAATTATCCATCTGGTAACTCGGCCAGTGATAATTATCCATCTGGTAACTCGGCCAGTGATAATTACCCATCTGGTAACTCGGCCAGTGATAATTATCCATCTGGTAACTCGGCCAGTGATAATTATCATCTGGTAACTCGGCCAGTGATAATTATCCATCTGGTAACTCGGCCAGCGATAATTACCCAACTGGTAACTCGGCTAGTGATAATTATCATCTGGTAACTCGGCCAGTGATAATTATCCATCTGGTAACTCGGCCAGCGATAATTATCCATCTGGTAACTCGGCCAGCGATAATTATCCATCTGGTAACTCGGCCAGTGATAATTATCCATCTGGTAACTCGGCCAGCGATAATTATCCATCTGGTAACTCGGCCAGCGATAATTATCCATCTGGTAACTCGGCCAGCGATAATTATCCATCTGGTAACTCGGCCAGCGATAATTATCCATCTGGTAACTCGGCCAGCGATAATTATCCATCTGGTAACTCGGCCAGTGATAATTATCCATCTGGTAACTCGGCCAGCGATAATTATCCATCTGGTAACTCGGCCAGAGGAAATGCCCGCCTGGTAACTCAGCCAGGGAAAATGCCCTCCTGGTAACTCAGCCAGGGAAAACGCTCTCCTGGTAACTCAGCCAGGGAAAACGCTCTCCTGGTAACTCGGCCAGGGAAAAGGCCCTCCTGGTGACTCGGCCAGGGAAAATGCCCTCCTGGTGACTCGGCCAGGGAAAATGCCCTCCTGGTGACTCGGCCAGGGAAAATGCCCTCCTGGTAACTCGGCCAGGGAAAATGCCCTCATGGTGACTCGGCCAGGGAAAATGCCCTCATGGTGACTCGGCCAGGGAAAATGCCCTCATGGTGACTCGGCCAGGGAAAATGCCCTCCTGGTGACTCGGCCAGGGAAAATGCCCTCCTGGTGACTCGGCCAGGGAAAATGCCCTCCTGGTGACTCGGCCAGGGAAAATGCCCTCCTGGTGACTCGGCCAGGGAAAATGCCCTCCTGGTAACTCGGCCAGGGAAAATGCCCTCCTGGTAACTCGGCCAGGGAAAATGCCCTCCTGGTAACTCGGCCAGGGAAAATGCCCTCCTGGTAACTCGGCCAGGGAAAATGCCCTCCTGGTAACTCGGCCAGGAAAAATGCCCTCCTGGTGACTCGGCCAGGAAAAACGCGTGTCCTTTTCACAACACGACGTCTCAGGGGTATCGCAACCCACTGCACAACTACAAACGTCAGGACACAACAACCATACGACCCAATCCAGCGAAAGTCTAAGACATGTCATCCATTCCATAGCATTATGTTGTCTGCAACCAACATAATCGATTAGGAGAATAAACATGCCAAACTCTCATCCCGTCTCTTGGGAGAGGTAAAAAGTCAATCAGGACTCTCGCTAAAAGTCACGACTCTCACGTAGTCATCCTAATATCCAACCACAAGCCTAGGGTTTCTAAGTCCACCACGACCTACAACCTAGGCTATGATACCACTCTAATCTGTCACGCCCCGGGGTGGAAACTGCCACCCGGGCTCGCCAACAGATCCGCCATCTGTACGGAAACTGCCGTACAGATGAAGCGTCTAACCTGCAGAAAGAATCAACTACAGTATACAGATATCAGAGAGCTGAAAGTAGACTACTAAAACTGAAGTCCAAACACTGTACAACTGAAAATAATACAATAACCATCTCCCCAAATACTATCATATACAAAGTCCTCTGATACAAAACTCAAAAGGGAGGTATCTCCAATGAATACATCAGTGTACAGACTCTCGATACAAGAATATCCTCACTACAACAGTCTCTCAAACTATAAAATAAAGTACAACTCTATACCTCACAACAAAGGTCTCTCAACAGAGGAAAAAGAAGAAAACTAATCTACTAAAGCTCTCCTCTGAAGGGGTACCGCTACACTCCAATGACGGGTAGGGAACTAGCTCGCGACTCCCTCGCCTCGGTCAGAAGGATCAGCAACTGGAGCAACAGGAACAGGAGGAGAAGTTCCTGGGGAAAAAGACACCACGACGGGTGTGAGAACTACTTCCCACAGTAGTTCTCAGTGGGTACCGTCAACAAGCCCAACGGTCTGCCCACCAAGTCTACAAGAGGCAAAAGATAACAGGCAAAGAAATCTGAAAGAAAGGCTGGAAACTACTCTACAGCTACCATGCCTCTATCTAGATACTCAAAAAGTGGAACAGATGCAAGTAAAAGAGACCACTCGCACCCAAGGTGCTCAATAGACCCAATCGAACTGACTGCCTCATAGGGTCCAGTCAAGCCTGCGCCTGTCGACTAGGAACGCGCCTGCCCACTACCACGCATCCCCATGAGGACGGGATTTACGTGGGGCGTCCTGCCCGACTAACTCACCCCTCGCGCAAAACTGCCTCAACAGGCCCATCGTATCCACAGCGGCATCTCAGGGACGCGACTCCAACTGAGGAACACGGCGCGGCATAGAGTATCACAAATTGGCATAAGCAGGCTAGTCAAAATCCACGCTCACTCTCAGAACGGTAGGACTCAGGATCCCCAAATACCTCGCACGACAGTCGGAGAACTCTCGACGACTCAGCTGCTCGGCTAACTCGAAACACGAGACACTAGCCTCGCCAACGGCTCGCAGCACAAGGCTCACTGGCTGGAGATACTCCACAGCCAGGAATGACCCACAACTCAGGGTAACAAAACAGGTCGGACAACACTCAACGACCTGGGACCACCGTCAACCCCAACGGTTCCCAACAAGGCGGACCGGAAGATACTCGACGGCCCGGGACTGCCGTCTGCGCAACGGCTCCCTCCACGACGGCACAACAGGGAAACAAGACCTCCCGGGACTACCGTTAACCCAAACGGCTCCCGGCACAGATAAGCAACCCAGCTACAACTACCAGACTCCACTCTGCTCCCAAGCAAGAGTGCAAAAGCATCCCACACTAAAAGCAAGTCCCGACCTCTCGGCCCACTACCCGGGCAAGAAAACACTATGTCAGGGATGAAGGAACAGTGTGGATGTCTAAGCATAAATAACCCTAGCCCAAGTGAGGGTTTTCTACTAGTCTGGTTACACATACAACATATGACGGGGGTGCTAGGTCAAGTTCCAAGATAACCACATTAACCGATAATAAAGGGATAGCCATTCCAACAATCTAGCATGCTACACAAGGAAATATACTATCATGCATAGTCCTACATTAATAGAATTAATGTACATTCCATAAAACTTGGAGATAAGGCCACCCACCTCGATTTGCCACCAATTGCTCGTAGCCACTTGCAATTGGCCTCCACGCGATCCGCACGCAAAACATGACACGTCGTCAGAGTCCGCACGCAAAACGGAGCACGCCGCCGGAGTCCGCACGCAAAACGGAGCACGCTGCCGTAGTCCGCACCAAAACGGAGCACGCCGCCGGAGTCCACACGCAAAACGGAGCACGCTGCTGGAGTCCGCACCAAAAACGGAGTCTGCACGCGAAACGGTGCACGGCGTCGGAGTCCGCACGCAAAACGGTGCACGGTGCCGGAATCCGCATGCAAACCGGAGTCCGCACGCAAAACGGTGCACGGTGCCGGAGTCCGCACGCAAAACGGTGCACGGTGCCAGGATCCGCACGCAAAACGGAGTCCGCACGCAAAACGGTGCACGGTGCCGGAGTCCGCACGCAAAATGGAGTCCGCACGCAAAACGGTGCACGGTGCCGGAGTCCGCACGCAAAACGGTGCACGGTGCCGGAGTCCGCACGCAAAACGGAGTCCGCACGCAAAACGGTGCACGGTGCCAGAGTCCGCACGCAAAACGGTGCACGGTGCCCAACACAGAAAAGAGCAAGAGGGTTAATTACAGTCCAAAAGATCGCCCCAAAAACTGTACAAAAATACAGTAAAACCAACACACGGGACCTACCCGACTGCGCCGCCGTCGCCGCAACGCCCCCAACGGAAGCCTCGCGCGCTCCACGAGGCCCGCGACGCGAAACGCCAACTCCCACAACCTCCTCCCTCACTCCCTCTCGCTCTCGGGTGCAGAAGAAAGAAAGAAAGGGAAGAAGGTGGCCTGCGGGGAGGAAGAAGAAGAGGAAAAAGAGGGAGAGGGGAGAAGGCGGTCCACGGCCCGCGGTGCACGGTGCACCCGCCGGTCCACCGCACCCATGCGGGTGCACCCGGTCCGGCAGCAAAAGGCGGGGCCACGTGGCCGCGCCTCTGCGCGCCACGCGGCCGCGCAGTCCGCGCGCCACACGGGCGCGTGACACCGCGCTGCCCACAGGCGCGGGACACGCGCCCGTGACACGGGCGCACTCCCCCGCACCCGGGCGGGCGCCAACGGGGGGCCGCCACGTGGCGGCCCTGCGCTGCCCCGCGCAGGCGCGCGTTCCCAACGCGCGCCAGCTAGCGCGCACTGCGCAGCGCGCCGCCGCCCACGTGGCGGCCCTGCGCTGCCCCGCGCAGGCGCGCGTTCCCAACGCGCGCCAGCTAGCGCGCACTGCGCAGCGCGCCGCCGCCCACCTCGGGATCCGTGCCGCGCGATGCCTCGGTAAACGTGCCGTTTTGCCTCGAAAAATGCGCACTTCATCCGGGCTCCAAAACCAACAAATAAATAGTCCATTCTTAGCGATTTCGCGCGCTGAATCCAAAAACGATGTCTATTTCTCCAAATTCTCACCCGAAAATTTGCCGAATGCCCACTCGATCCGATTTTCGCGCCGGGTCCATTTTTAAAGTCCGATTTGCCCAATTCCAACTCTAAAAATTCCCGAAGGCGACCGGAGAGGTAAACTTTTATCCGGACTTCACCCGGAGTCTAATTTTGACATCTGAATCGCGCGAAATCACCTCTAAACACCCGACGGGTCCTCCAACTTCCCACGGGGTCTCAATTTAAGCCCGAAGTCCACCACTTGTGTCCAAATTGCGCGCAACCCACGCAGGCCTCCAGTGATGCAAGCAAATCCCAATTTGCATCACAAATCCATTTCTGGGTCCCCAACACGCGCACCAACACCCGCAACGGCGACCGAAAGCTGCCCAACAACCAGCAACCCTACGCGGGGGATTCCGGGACCTCACACCCCCGACCCTGTGTCTTCTGCGGGGGTACCCACAGGGCGAGCGAATGCGATCAGAGGCACGGGCGGTACTTCAAGTGTGGCCAGCATGGCCACGTTTCTGCGACGTGCCCGCGGGGTTCTACACCCGCGCAGATGGCTGCTCCTCTACCTGCACTACCACGACGACAAGCCCCTGCGCCGTGTTCTGCTTCCTCGGGACGTCCTCCCCTTCCTCGACCACCTTCTGGGTCCCGACAGACTGCTGGGGGGCGTGTATTTGCCCTGACCCATGGCGAGCCCACTCCAGAGGACAACTTGGCAGGTACCACATCTATTTTTGGACATCATGCTAGAACTCTATTTGATATTGGGGTGTCGCATTCATTTATCTCCACCCACTTTATTACTACCCACGGTATTATCGTCCAGTACACTAGAGATCGTTTTTGGGTAGAGATTTCGGGTCACAGCATTCTAATTAACCAAGAGCTCCGATTATGCCCTGTTCATATTGGCGGACGGAGTTTCCCTATTTCTCTATTCGTCCTCAAGCTTCGTCACTATGACGTGATCTTGGGGATGAACTGGTTATCTAGATACCGAGCTACCATCGACTGCACCTTTCGGAGATTGACCTTGGATCCGCCTGGTGGAGCGGAGTTGATCTATTCTGGCTTCGAACCTTCTGCCTATTTGGGGATCTGCTCTGTGACCCCAGTTCGTCGCCTTGAGAGGGGGTGTGTGGCATATCTTGCCATGGCTGTCACCACCCCTACTGTCACTCGTCGGATAGAGGATATTGCCGTGGTGCGGAGTTTCCCCGACGTATTTCCTGCCGAGCTTCCAGGGATGCCCCCTGAGCGGGAAATCGAATTCGTTATTGATCTTGTCCCCGGCATAGCTCCTATTTCTCGAGCGCCTTACCGCATGGCTTTTGCGGAGTTAAAGGAGTTAAAGACCCAACTTGAAGACCTGACTGCCTTGGGTTTCATCCGACCCAGTGTTTCTCCTTGGGGCGCACCTGTGCTCTTCGTGAAGAAAAAGGACGGCAGTCTACGTCTGTGCGTTGATTATCGGGAGCTAAACAAAGTTACCATCAAGAACCGCTATCCTCTCCCGCGGATTGACGATCTTTTCGACCAACTCCAAGGGTCGGTGGTATTTTCTAAGATCGATTTGCAATCCGGGTATCATCAATTGCGGGTTAGAGCGGAGGATGTCCCGAAGACTGCTTTTCGAACCAGATACGGCCACTATGAGTTCACAGTGATGCCGTTTGGACTTACAAATGCCCCTGCTGCTTTCATGGATATGATGAACCGGGTCTTCAAACCCTTTATAGATCGTTTTGTCGTGGTATTCATTGACGACATTCTGATTTATTCGAAGAGCGATCTAGAGCATCAGGATCATCTTTGACAGGTTCTCCAAGTCCTGCGAGAGAACAACCTGTATGCTAAATTCAAGAAGTGCGATTTTTGGCTCAGGGAAGTCGCATTTCTTGGGCACATCATATCTGCTGAGGGCGTCGCTGTGGATCCCAAGAAAATTGAAGCTATCAAAGAGTGGCCCCAGCCGACTAATGCCACTGAGGTGCGCAGCTTCATCGGTCTTGCGGGGTATTATCGGCGGTTCGTCGAAGGGTTTTCTAAAATCGCCGCTCCAATGACCCGTTTGACCAGGAAAGAAGAAAAGTTTGTGTGGACTCCTGAGTGCCAGCTCGCTTTTGATGAGTTAAAGCGGCTATTGACTGAGGCACCTGTGTTGACATTACCGGTCCAGGGCGAGAACTATGTGGTATATTGTGACGCCTCTCGGATCGGATTGGGCTGTGTTCTAATGCAAAATGAAAAAGTAATAGCCTATGCCTCTCGACAGCTGAAGCCCTATGAGCAAAACTACCCAACGCATGATCTCGAGCTTGCCGCGGTGGTTTTCGCTCTCAAGCTATGGAGGCATTATCTTTATGGAGTCCACTGCGAGGTCTTCATTGATCACCAGAGCCTGAAGTACCTCTTTACACAGAAGGAGCTGAACTTAAGGCAGCGCCGATGGCTCAAACTGCTGAAGGACTATGATCTCACTATCCAGTACCACCCAGGTCGGGCCAACGTGGTAGCGGATGCCTTGAGCCGAAAGCACGTGTCCCCAGAGCTGCTGATGATCACTGATCAGGACCGCTTGATTTCTGAGTTCTAGCGCCTAGACTTGGAGATCGTTCCTTCGGGGTCTACCGCTCGACTTTTAGCGATGGTAGTGCAGCCTACCCTACTTGATCGCATAAAGGAGGGACAACAGTCCGACCCCTCATTCCAAAAGATTCGAGAGCTGATATCATTGGGACAGACTGACGATTACCAGCTGAACACCGATGGCTCTATCCGATTCAGGGGCCGTTGGTGTGTCCCAGATGACAATGAATTAAAGAAGGACATCCTTTCTGAGGCGCATCGGTCCTTATACACGGTACATCCTGGCGGAACAAAAATGTACCGGGATCTGAAACAGCATTACTGGTGGCCTGGGATGAAGGCTGACGTGGAGAACTATGTGGCACAGTGCCTAGTTTGCCAGCAGGTTAAGGCGGAACACCAAAGACCGGCGGGAAAACTGCAACCGCTTCCTGTACCAGTTTGGAAGTGGAAGCAGATCACGATGGACTTCGTCACCGGTCTGCCTCGATCCCAGCGAGGCCACGATGCTATCTGGGTCATTGTGGATCGACTCACCAAGTCGGCCCACTTTTTGCCGATACACACGACTTGGACCCGCGATCGACTCGCCCAGCTCTATATTGATGAGATCGTGCGACTCCATGGTACCCCGGCATCGATCGTTTCGGATAGGGACACTCGCTTTGTGTCTCAGTTCTGGAAGAATGTACAAGAGGCTATGGGTACCAAGCTGAAGTTCAGTACCGCTTTCCACCCCCAAAGTGATGGGCAGTCTGAGCGAGTCATACTGACATTAGAGGATATGCTGAGATCCTGTATACTGGAGTACGGAGACGGATGGTACCGATATCTTCCCTTGGTGGAGTTCGCCTACAACAACAGCTATCAGGCGAGTATCGGTATGGCTCCTTATGAGGCACTGTACGGGCGCCGATGTCGTTCCCCCATCTGTTGGGATGACGTCGGTGAGCGCCGTGTTATCGGGCCAGAGCTACTGGAGGATGCAGAGGCCAGAGTGCGGGTAGCAAGACAGCAGATGCTTACCGCGCAGAGCAGACAGAAAAGCTATGCGGACCAACGACGACGAGACTTGGAGTTCCAAGTAGGCGATCATGTCCTACTGAAGGTATCACCAACTCGGGGAATCAAGCAATTTGGGATTTGCAACAAGCTCAGTCCCCGATTTGTCGGTCCCTTCGAGATTTTGGAGCGCATTGGTCCTGTAGCTTATCGGTTGGCTCTTCCTCCCAGCCTCGCCCGAGTGCACAATGTCTTTCACGTCTCCATGCTACGGAAGTATATCAGGGATCCTTCACATGTGATCAGCCCTACCGCCGTCCAACTTCGCGAGGATCTGAGTTATGACGAGACACCTCTGAAGATCCTGGCTCGAGATGAGAAGAAGCTGAGGAATAGATCGATCCCCTACGTCAAAGTACAATGGGAGAACCATGAAGAGCGTGAAGCCACGTGGGAACGCGAGTCAGCCATGATGGAGCGTTACCCCCATTTATTTGATTCCTAGTTGTACTAAGTTTCGGGGACGAAACTTCTTTTTAGGTGGTAGAGATGTAAGAATTTGAATTTTTATTGTAAATAAATAAAAGAAGATGAATAAAAGTCAAGTTGAAATTTTGAATCATAAGTTGACCCCTTTTCCTGCAGTATAAATTGCACAGTTATGAGGCCAAAATGTCGCTTTCCAATCCGAGCCGAATCTCGAAAATCTGAGGTCACCAGTGCGACCGTCTCGTCGAACCGAGTGAAAACTATATTAAGCAAGTTCAGATCCGACGGTCGGATCTTCCAGAAATCGACGAAGATGCGGGTGGGACCCGCGACTTAAGTGAATAGTGCTTGGGATGGTTGATGAACAGTAAACCCTAAATCTAAATGCCCTTAAGTGCTAACGTTCGCCAAATCGCCGTCCGGAAACCGATTATAGCACTTCAGGTAGTCGATTTAAACGGCTCCGTCGTTTTGGACGCAATGGCGCTGACGGAATTTCCGTTTGACGACCCTAAAGTCTCGAAAAGCATGAAATAAGACGAAAAATAGGGTTTTGCATAATAAACCCTATTCTTCTCGCCTCGAATTGCGTGCCACTCCCTAGTTAGGGACCTATTTGGGAAACTAAAACTGCTGTGAGGGACCTGGCTTGAAACGTTGAGAGATCGAGGGCTATTATGCAATTGTACCTTTACTATATATAGGTAGTATCGCTGCTAGGGTTTCTCCACAGAACCCTAAACCTATAACCCTCTCTAGCCGCAACCCTCAACAGACCTCCCCCTCTCTGCCGTGCTCCCCGGAACTTCCCCGCACCGGCCGCCGCCCTCCATCGCCGGAGAAGAAAGCATCAAGGAGCACCTTGATCTCGGGTGCTTGAAGGGGAGGGTACTCGGGAAGGTCCTGGGGCATCTAGTTCCTGCCTGAGGAGTTTCCCTGGGGGCCGCAACCTAGCTGAGGTGAAACCGCAACCGGCCTCCGCCGAACGCCGCTGAGGGAGACGACCTTCTCCTTCAAAACTCCGGCGAAGGTGAGTTACGGAACTTTTTATTTAGTTTCGGCTTGTGGGCATATCCGGTGTGCTCCTGACATCGAGAAGATCACCCGGGTGCAGGCCGAGCCACTGCCGCCATCCCGATCGCCGGCGGGAGCGCTGTCACTGGGATTATCGCCTTCCTGGCCGATCTCGTGCGCCACCGTCATCCGACCGTCAAGAAACAGATCAGCGCCGTTTAATCTGGCTCTTTTGACGACTGCAACACCTCCACAAGGTTAGAGCACGATCGGATCAAGATCGGGGTCATCCGGAGCTGCCCTAGTTTCGGGTTTTCTTCACCCTCGGCCGACCACGGCCGTCCGGCGCCGCCGCTGCCTCCCACTGCCGGCCAACTCCACCAGAAGACTTCCGAAACCGAGAGGGACCTTTTGGTCCAAGTTGCTCCGGCCCGGAGCTAGTCGGTCGGAATCCGCCATTAACGGGCTTGGAGCTTCAACCGAGCTCCGCCGCCGCACGTTGCCGGCGTTCCCCGTCATCGGAAAATCACCCTGGTAAGCTTCTTTGACCTTTTGTAGCTTACCCGTCATCTTGCATGGAATTTTTCTCGTGGGGTTTTCGATCTTAGGAATTGCACCCGAGTTGGCTTTGATTTCCTCCTCCGGCCATCGCCGGCGCTCAGGACTCCGGCCAACCCCACAGGTAAGCTGTAGGTGTTAATAATAAGACTCCCATGATTTTATTTTGGGCAGAGAACCCTTCTGCAGCTAAGCTTCCATTGTTGCACCCGAAATACCCTTTTCGGGCTTGTCTCCGGCCGCCGCCGCCTCCGGCCGCCGGGGCTCGACCCCACATGGACCGAACATCTTCTGGGACTCGTGACTAACTGGTGCTCCCCTCTGTTTCAGGGCTGAGCCATTGTTGCTCCAAACCGACCCAACCCGAGCCTAGCCCGAGTTTGGGTGTTGCTCCGGCCACTGTTCCGGCCAATCCCCGGCAAGCCGCAGGTGAGCACCACTCTCCTGGATCATCCCTCAGTACCATGCTCTAATTAGATCCTATTTTGATCAAGTCTAAGTTAAGTTTGAACATAGTTGTGAATTGAACCCAAGAATGTTATGGGCCAACTTTGTTCTCGGGATCTATGCCAGTCCAATTTTGTGAGCACGACCTTCGTCTCGTCGTAATGAACGCGACAGAATTTACAGAACGTCGTTTGGATCCCCGGATTTCAAGAACGAGTCGAAACGAGCGATAATGTTAGGTTTTTATGCAAATTAAGAAATTATTATGGGTCAAATTGTAAATGGGACATGATGGCAGTCTTTTGATAGTGTTTACACACCTACTAGGCATCTTGTTACTGTCGTGTCGTCGGGATGGGTATGTGTGAGTCTATTACTGATTATAGCTTCTTATTCAGGGCCCAGTTGTTCAGCACCAGCCTCCCGGTAGCTGTGCGGGAGTTCGAGGATCTGCCTTCATTCAGGTGGGTTATCTTCGGTCCGGGCTTTATCTTCTCGGCCCTCTGGTTGCTTTAGTCCAATCGGACACCTGTTTTTGATTAGTCCTGTTGATTTTATCTATATGACCTATCTTGACAGCGATTGATTCCTTTAGACATATCATGTACGCCTGTTCTTGATTTAGTCCTGATGATGTTGCCGATTCTTGATTTAGTCCTGATGATTTTGCCTATATGCCATATGATCTTTCCTGATAGACATTGATCTTATTGGATATATCCTGTATACATGCTCGTCAGTTTTATATCCCAGTACAGAAGATTTTCAGGGTCTGATCACGCCTGTTGATTTCTATCATATATGCCCCTTTGTTATACTGCATTTATATCTAGAGATACTTGCTTATATATTCAGATATGCATGATCGACCCATGATTGATATACAGACAGATAGTTGCTTCCCTGAGGGGATCTCGGCAGGTTTGCCGACTACCCGGTCACTAGACCGTGAGATTGAGCATTATGATTTACCACGCACTGTTGTACTTCACGTACACTGACGGTTTGGCCACCGTCGTTGTGTTCTTTACCGGTAAAGTGGTCTGGAGATTGGACCCGTGAGCCCGATTGCATCTGTGAGTGCCGGGTTATTGTCAGCGGATGGGGTGCGGATCGGTGGTATTGCCTGAGGTTCTGTGAGACCAATAATGGCCTATGATGGATACTTGGGTTTCTATTTTTGACGCATCATTCTTATTTTGCACTGTCATTTGCAGATACTTTACCCTGTACCTTCACTGCTCAGTTATTGCTTGTTTATTCAGTTATACCCTGATTCCAGCATTTATTGCCTGCAGTTTTCTTGTGCTTGGTTATCTGCCTATTCAGTCTTATCTGTGGATTATTTGATTTTCAGTAGACATTATCTGTTATTTCAACTTTACCCATCGATTATTACTATCCACAGATTTTAGTACCCAGTAGGTACGATTAGCTATTTCTCGGCTCGTCGTGCCCACTGGGATACACTCCGGTGTATCTCACACCCCTGGGTGACTGTTTTTCAGGTCCGTTGGGTGGTGAGATATCGGGACGTTTTGGTGAGCCGATCACGATAGAGCTGTCCCCCTGATGATCTACCAGAGTTGTTGTGATCCTGATCTGATCCGTGGACAGTATTTTGGTTTATTGTGATATCTTAGCACTTATGTCTATTTCATATCTAGTCGATCAGTACTCTCGTTGAGTTACTTTCTTTAAGGATTTGTATGTTTTAGTATATCTTTAAACTGATTGGATATTATCATATAGTCTAATTAGTTGTACTTAATCTCTGATTGTATGATATTGTACTTGCCTAGCCGTGCATGTATAGGGGAGACTCTGTCTGCTTGGATAGAGAATTTCCTATATGTGTGGCGGTCTGTTACACCCGGTTTTGCGAACTCTGATTTTAAACAAAAAAAAAAAATTTAGACTAGATTTTTAAACTCGGGGCGTGACAGCACATGATCTCATTCGTATTCCAGCTCAAATTTTAGCTGCCTCACCTGGGTCAGATCAATTTACGATTCCTCCTGTAATCAAAGCTATTAGTGGACAAGAGCATATTTTTCAGATTGTACCCGACACACAGCGATTTAAATCAACCTCTAAATCTTTTAAAGTACTCAAAATTTTCTCTCTTAATTGTAATGCGAAAGGTAAGTCTCCTATGCTACAAAATTTGCTCATCAAATGTGAAGAGCAGCTGCAGTCACCTACTACTAAGAAAGAAATCAATAAAGATTTATTTACAGAAACATCACCAGATATGAAAATTTCGTCTAGGTAGTTTTACTATCATTTTATATGAAATAATATTTTAGATAAATTTGTATAAATATATATTTTTTCTTATTTTAACTTTAGTAAATATTTGTATGACCAGCTCAAGGCATTCCATTGATGATATATCTGAAATACATCATCATAAAAAACTTCGCCTTACGTAAGATATGTAATCTAATGTATTTTTGTTATTTAATTATTTATGATTATATATATAATTATAATGTATTTATAATCTTAAATTTATTTACATTAATTGTAGGTTTGATGAAAAAGACCGATCTGATAAAGAGACCAGATGAAGAATTGCATGCTATAAACAATTTACTAATATAATATTTATGTGTTGTATATAATATATGATGTTTATATGTTGTATATAATCATGCGCATCTGTTGAATCAGGATTCAGCTAGAGATGCATTGTATCTTACAACCATGGTAAGATGAATATTTCCCTTCTTTACTCTATTATGGAGATGCAGATTCACTATATTCAAATTAAATTTAAGTTCTTAAATTTGAAATCTTAAATATTCAAATTTGTAATATTAAATTTTAAATTTTAAATAATAAACTTATAATTTTCAACTTACGAATTTCAAATCTCAATTTTTTTATTTAAAATCTAAAATTTTAAATTCAAAATTTTATATTTATATCTTATATTTCATGTTACTATTTGAATAATCATAATTGAATGAAAGATTAATTTATTGTTAACGGGATCAGCGAATGAAAGTACTTCTTCCAACATGTATTCATGTTGGGGTTGATTTATGATAAGATAATGACATAATCAGACTACTAAGAAGAAACTACAGCGAGGAACTGATCAACAGTAGGATGTGATCATCTTCTCATAAATCAACCCCAATATGGATGTTGGATTATAGGAGTTCGCATATCGCCTTCCCATGAAATGGTGATATTTTTTAACATTTTGCTCTAAAGTAAGAAACAGTAGGAAGTGATCATCTTCTCATAAATCAACCCCAATATGGATGTTGGATTATAGGAGTTCACATATCGCCTTCCCATGAAATGGTGATATTTTTTAACATTTTGCTCTAAAGTAAGAACAGAGGATAAAGAATGCTGCTTTAATGAGGTAAAAGAAATTTTTAGTTCCTCTTTTTTCCTTTTTTTTTTCTTCCTTTCTTTTTAATGCTCTCTGTTTTTGCTTATTTTTTTATGCAAGATGTTTTCTTTTTTGTTGTGAATGTTTGATACAATACTTAATATTAACACTTTGAGCGAGCTTTTCACCATAAAATCTTTTAATTTTTTTACGCTTTTCATCTATTTATATTGTACTCTCACAGAAAATGAAAGGCTATCCTGTAGCAACAAATAATTAGTCATTTCCTGCTAACAACAAATAATTAAACTACTCTAGATATTAATCGTGCATCTTTTTGGTTGAACAATTGATATATGTATTAATTATACTTTTGTGTTTTTTTTGTATTTGTATTAAATTAATGAACCTAATATCTTCTGACTTATAACGTTGAAAATCTTATAATATATGAAATATTTATATCTTTATAAATAATATTATTTATTATTTATTAATTACTAATTATTAATATTAATTTACTGTAACTTTATTCGTAAATTTACTTATTTGGTTTCTTTGCATTTCTTTAGGAGCAGTGATGATATCAAATTTGGATAGTGTTCTTCATACTCTGAGATTTTTTAACATTATGTCTTCTCTTCAAAATTACTATAAATATATAATATTGAATGTCTAATACTTAATTAATTTAATGTTTAATATTTAATTAGGTTGTAATTCCCGCAGCGAAGCGCGGGTATTGAACTAGTGAGATTTGATTTTCGCCAAAGCAGATGCTTCTATTATTTATGTTCAAGACTTAAAAAAAGAGGTTATTTACATATCTAACCCCCCTAACAATTTTTTTTTATAAAAATAGGCCTCTAAAAAAATTATTTGTAGAAATAGGTCCGTGAAGGTTTGGGTATCTAAATATAGTAAATCATTCACCGTTTTAAAAAAAAGCGGTGAAGGGTTCACCGCATTCAGATGATTTAATGTAGTCCTATAAAGGCGGTGAATCGTTCACCGCTTTTAAAAGCGGTGAACGATTCACCGCTTTTAAAAGCTGTAGAGTCCTGGCGTTCCCTTGCCCTTGTATGCCTCCCTTTTATTTTGACGGGACTTAGGAAAACCTTTCACTATGTTTCTGCAATGGACTGGCCTGGACCGTGAGTATTTTTCTGCGATTGAGCTCGAAAAATGAAGGACGGCAAAGCGAACGGATTCGGTTTCCGATTTACGGATCTCCCGGAATGGGGGTCAAAGCATTTGCTTTGAGTGGTGCATCGAAACCCGTGCTAAGTGGCTGGCACGCTTTTCGAGGTGATCGGACGGGATCCTGCGATGATCGGACCTTTCATCTTTTTACGTTAGTGGATTATTTTATTTATTGGGTGGTACCTCGATCTACGGTTTCCGTTTTGGTTTCGTTTATTTCGCAATTCGTTTCGGGGGCCGGAGGGTGATCTATTAATTCCTTGTTTCCGGGCAGACCGTCGGGGCTCGCGGGTATTTTTAGTTAATAAAGCTCGCGAAACGGAGAACGGCGGCGCAATCGGTTTTGAATTCCGACGCCGGAATCTCCCGGAATAAATTCCGGAAGGTGGCTAGCGGTTCAGGTGGTCAACGCGGTTTTTCAGGCAGACCGGACCCTGGTTCGCACCCGATTTGTTACCCGCTTTTGACTTGAAATGGGTTCATTCCCAATCCCCATTCTAACCGCTCCCGCCACCCTAACCCGTCCCGCCTTTTTTTTTCCCTGTCGTGCAACTTCCCATAACTCCCCACAACTCCCCCCAACTCCCCGCAACTTCCCATAACTCCCCTCAACTCCCCACAACTCCCCACAACTCCCCCTAACTCCCCGCAACTTCCCATAACTCCCCTCAACTCCCCACAACTCCCCACAACTCCCCTCAACTCCCCACAACTCCCCACAACTTCCCCCCCCACAACTCCCCTGCGTACGAAACCCCAAGCGCAACGAGAACCCACTTCCCCAACCTTTCTGTTTCCCAACCGACCGAGTGGAGAAACAAGGCGGAGCGAGCGAGGAACGGGTGACCCCCTTTCCTCTTTCTCCCTCATCGGCGAAAACATGGGTGGGAGTGTTTAGCGGGAGTTCCGTACATCTTCTTCTCGCGTTTCAGGTGGGTACACCCTTAGAACCCCTTATTGCGGAATTTTGTAATGGTTATGTTTATCATGCTGTGGGTTTACGGTCGAGGCTGAGTATAGTGTTAGTATTCCGAAAGGGATTTTTTATTGTTAATCGGTACTAACACTGACGGTTTCTATGATGTACTATATTACCCCGTGTCTTGGTTACTTATACTCGAGTTGCGACACGCGCACCCGCGGTCTGGCCACCGCAAAGGGTGCTCTTTTCCGGAAAGGCGGTCTTCGACCCGTGTTACCCACGAGGGGATGTAGTGGGGCCCCCGTAGGTGTGGGGTTTGAGGCATCAAGGTGCGAGCGGTGCGACCTGTCGGGATCGGTGCCCGACGAGGTCAGGTGTGCGACCCGCCGGGATTGGTGCCCGATGAGGTCAGGTGTGCGACCCGCCGGGATTGGTGCCCGACGCGGTCAGGTGTTACAGGTGTTACCGGGGTTACAGGTGTTACAGGTGTTACAGGGGTTACAGGTGTTACAGGTGTTCGTGGTTTATTTTCCCTCTTGGGAGGGTGGTCAGGTTTTGCAGGTGTTCACGTTTTATTTTATGGTAGCTCCGGATAGTCTGGTTTGCCGCGGCAGGTGCCCGGTCCAGGTTATGCAGGGGGAGGGGATACCGACGATTGCACGACGAGGAGGGCGGTTGCTCTGGTTTACTGTGGTTTGCTTTATTTATAGCCCTAGTTGCTTTCGTGCTTTATTTTCTGGTCACCGACTTCCCACTCTGTGACAGGTTCTCGGGGGTGAGAGCTAGGGCGACGGTGAGGCCGTGGCAGGAGCACTTTTGGTCCTCCGTAGCCATAGTTGGTATTTACTTCTTATTGCGCATTTCATTACTTGTTAGTAGTCGACTATGTGGATCGCGATACCCTTGTGGGGTCGATGTGGATGTTGGGATGTCTTTTATTTGCCCTTGCGAGTAGTTGTTTTGCTTGTCCCGTGTGGCCGCTTTCAAACTACAAAAAAAAGGAAAATGTTTCGAAAACTGTTTACCTGGAGGTCATTGTACTAGTGTGGTTAAAGTGATGATTGTATGGTGGTTGTGGTCAGGACGCCGTGCATATACAAAGAAGACTCTGCCCATTTGCAGAGTGAATTTGTATATGCGGCGGGTCTGGGCACGCACTGGGGGAGGTTGGTTTTCAAAAAAAAAATAAATGTATGCGCAAACTCAATCTTTTCGTTGGTCGTCTTCCGCTTAATGAAACCCCCGGGGCGTGACAGATTAAGATGGTATCAGAGAAAAACAGCTTTAACCACAGTAGTCGCTGTCCAACATCCACAGGAGCACATTACCACTGGCTACTAACTAATGAAATGATCAGGGTTTAATTGCGTAGAGATGCGAGAGTGCGGGACTGTTGAGTTATGTTTTCCGGTTTAGCTCGGGTGTTGTGCGAGTATAGTCGGGCTGTTTTGGAGGTTGGGGTCGAGGCCGGCTGCCACCGGGGCCTTGATGGTTGCTATGAGTCAATGGGTTAGGCAACCGGCATAGGATACGGTGGGTCTGCTGACGGTGTTTATGCACTGGGGGCGGCTGTTGGCACGACAGATCGTCGCACCGATTTTAATTTTTTTTTCGAACCCCTTCCTCTGCCGACCATCGGGTCGTCGCCTGTAACGGTGACGGGTGGTAGTGTGTAAGAATTCGAATTTTTGTAAATAATTAAATAAATGAAATCGATAGAAGTCAAGTTGAATTTGGATCATAAATGGCTCAGATAGCGACAGTGCCCCTTTTCTGCAGTGTAATTTGCACAGTTAATGGGCCAGAAATATCACCTTTCAATCCGAACCTGATCTCGAAGATCCGAGACCACGAGTGCGACCGTCTCGTCGAACTGAGTGAAAACCTTATTGAACTTGTTCAGATCTGACGGTCAGATCTCCCAGAAATCGGCGTTGAAGCCGGCGGGACCCGCGACTTAAGTCGCGGGTACAAGTGAACAGTAAACCCTATTTTCGAGTCCCCTTCGCGCCAAAGTTGGCCATTGTGAGGTGCTAGTTGTCACGCCCCGGGGGTTTGTTTTAGCGGAAACGGCATTTTTTTTTTTTTTTTTTTTTTTTTTTTTGAAAGGTCTCTTTCTTCCCCGGTGCGTGCCCAGACCCGCCGCACATACAGGATCTCTCTGCAAACGGACAGAGTCTCCCCTGTACGTGCACGGCGTGTGGTTGAATACATCTCCCAAGCAAACATAACCATTCAATCACAACATTCAATTACATACAACCAGTATTCTAAATATTTAAGCGCATGGCCACTTCAACTTGAAAGGATAAATCCACGGTTTTTAAAGAGTGCCCACCCGGCACTTAAGTTTTGAAAACGAGTTTCGAAATCAGCATAAACCCCAGGGTTTTGAAAACGGTGCCCACACGACACCCAAGTTTTGAAAGCTCATTTCGCAATCCATAAATCCACAAGGTTTTGAAATCAGTGCCCACACGACACTTAGACTTTGAAAACGGTTTTCGCAATCTTTTCTTTGTTTTTGTTTCGCTTTTCAAATGGCCAGTAGGAAATAAAGGGAAAGGTAGTGCATAAACAGATAATCAAATACCGACATCTACGTCGACCCCACAAGGGTATCGGGAACCTCACACATGCCCACAATATAAATGAAAAGCTGAAAAGAAAAGGAAAGTATAAAGTTCAGGGTCTCCAACGGTCCCGCTGTGTCCGCCCCGTCCTCACCGCCACCTACCTCTCCCCTCGCCTGGGCCCTGTCACGAAGTGGGAAGTCAGTGACTAATAAATGCCGTGCAGGGGGAATAATAAAAACAAACCGTGGCGACAACCGGAGCAACCACCCTTTTGGGGGGGGGGAAAAATGGTAACCTGTATATCTGCATCCTGTAATACTCTGCCGCGTCGGTCCACTACCGACGGCCCATACCGTACCTGCAGCACCGCGACCGCGCCGGACAACTAAACCGGCGGGTCGCTCCGCTCGCACCTCGGCGCCTCAACCCCACAGCTAATAAGGGGCCCCACTACGTCACCTCGTGGGTATACACGGGTCCTACGACCTCTTTTCCGGAAAAGTGCACCCCTCACGGTGGCCAAACCGCGGGTGCACGTGTTGCAGCCTCGAGCACAGTAACCACAATATATGAGCAATAGTAATGCAGTAATCGCAATGTATATGAAATAGTAAAGCAGTAACCATGATGCATGAATCAGAATAAGGTAGAGGCGTGTAAACTCATGTTGCCCTACTATTAGCATAGTCGAAGGAAAGACGGTAGCTGAAGCATCAAAACACGAGACCACGTAACTATCGATGTGTAGCAATAATCCGTAGCATCTAGAATAATGATTACTGAAGTGAACGGTAACATATAATATTTAAATTAAAACAATCAATGTGGTTCGATGCCAAATATCACACTCAACCCACCTGTCGCTAGTAGGCGTCAACGCTCCGCTCCCTCGCGTCCTGGTACTCCCGCTCGGCTCCTTCGCACACCTGCCGCGAGGAGAAAAGCGACGCTCAGACGCGGATGAAGACGAGAGGCGGGCGAACCGCTCGTCGGGTTCGCGGCTCCCCGTCCGCACGCGGGCCGTGCGCGTGCTCAGCTCCGTACGGGCAACCCCACACGTGGGGTTGAGCGCGCGTCCGGCCCCGTGCGGGTCACCCCGCACGCGGGGCTGGGCGCCGCCCAGCCCTGCGGCCTACCCCGCACGCGGGCTGGGCGTGCCGCCCGGCCCCGTGCGGGTCACCCCGCACGCGGGTCTGGGCGTCGCCCAGCCCCGTGCGGGTCACCCCGCACGCGGCTGGGCGTGCGCCCGGCCCCGTGCGGGCCATCCCGCACGCGGGGGCTGGGCGCCGCCCGGCCCCGTGCGGGTCATCCCGCACGCGGCTGGGCGTGCGCCCGGCCCCGTGCGGGTCATCCCGCACGCGGGGGGGGGGGGCTGGGCCGCCGCCTGGCCCGTGCGGGTCGCATGAGGGCGCCGGATGGGGGGGGGTTTCTTCGCACGTGCGGCGGATTCCGGGAAATCCGCCGCCTGTGCCTCACCCCTTCCGGTCAAGATGATCAAGAACTCAACACGAGGAAAAAGAAACTAAATTCCCGTCTCACCTTGATGAGGACGACGAAGGTTTGGGAAGAGGGGATCGTCCGTTCTCGTAGGTCCGGTGTGGTGGTGGTGGGGATGCGGCGTTCTCCCCTCTCCTCGACCGTCTTCGCTCGGGTCGTGCGTGCCAAAGGGGTAGCAGACTGAGAAGGGGTTCCCAACCCTCACCTCTCAAACCCCCAATTAATTAGCTGTTTTGGTACGATCGAGCCCAACCCGCGTCCAACTCCAAATGCTAACCTAGCCCCAATTTAACCCGGATAGATAGAACGAAATAAATTAAATTAATTTATGTCGGATCCCGAAAATTTACAGAAAATTAGACTGAGCCGGTGCGAAAGAATTAACTAGCTTGAATCAAAAAATATCGTTAAATCCGGGTCTGGTTTACCTCAAAAGGGACGTGCCGGACACCCGAACCGCAGCAACTTCGAAAATTTATTCCGGGAGCTTCCGGGGTCGGAAATCCGATCCGATCGCGCCGCCGGCCTCCGCTTCGCGAGCTTTATTCTCAAAAAAAAATGCCCGCGAGCCCCCGACGGCCTGCCCAGAATGACAAAAGAAGATCAAACCCCCGGACCCCTTTGCCTAAAAGCGGTTCGAAAACCCGCGGCTATTACACCACTCACCTCTAACAACGAGTTTCGTCCTCGAAACTCAAACCCGGATAGGAGTGAAAAGGTCGGGGTAGCACTCCCTCATCTTGGATTCCAGTTCCCTAGTGGCTTCTCGCTCTTCATGGTTGCTCCAATGTACTTTCACGTAGGGGATAGCCCGATTTCGTAGTGATTTTGTTTCCCTTGCCAGGATCTTCACTGGGGTTTCTTCGAAGCTCAGGTCCTCCTTAAGTTCGAGTGCAGAGGTGTCCAGGACATGTGATGGGTCGGGGAGATATTTCCGAAGCATTGATACGTGGAACACATCGTGGACTCGGTCGAGGTTTGGTGGTAGGGCGAGGCGGTAAGCTACTGGGCCGATACGCTCTAGAATCTCAAATGGCCCCACAAACCGTGGGCTCAGCTTGCCCCTTAGCCCGAAACGCCTGATTCCTCTGGATGGCGAGACCCGCAAAAACACATGTTCCCCCACTTGAAACTCCAAGTCCCGGCGCCTCTGGTCTGCGTAACTCTTCTGTCGACTCTGGGCGGTCAGCAAGCGCTGTCTGATAAGGCGCACTTTCTCTTCAGTTTCTTCCACTAAGTCGGGTCCCAAAAGTTTCCGCTCTCCCAAGTCGTCCCAGCAGATCGGGGATCGGCAGCGCCTTCCATACAGTGCTTCGTAGGGCGCCATTTGAATGCTGGCCTGGTAGCTGTTGTTGTAGGCAAATTCCACGAGAGGTAGGTAGCGTGACCAACCGATTCCCCAATCAAGCACACAGGCGCGAAGCAGGTCTTCTAGGGTTTGTATCGTGCGCTCTGACTGTCCGTCCGTCTGAGGGTGGAAGGCGGTGCTGAAATGTAATCTGGTCCCCATGGCCTGCTGGAGACTTTGCCAAAACTTCGAGACAAAGCGCGTGTCTCTGTCCGAGGTGATCGATGCCGGTACCCCATGTAGTCTCACGATCTCGCTGATGTAGACTTGAGCTAGCCGTTCGCGGGGTCCAAGTGGTGTGAATTGGTAGGAAGTGTGCTGATTTGGTTAACCGGTCAACTACAACCCAGATCGCGTCGTGGCCCTGTTGTGAACGTGGGAATCCAGTGACAAAATCCATGGTGATCTGGTCCCATTTCCACTCTGGTACCGGTAAGGGCTGTAGCTTCCCTGCTGGTCGCTGGTGTTCGGCCTTTATCTGTTGACATACTAGGCAGTGGGCTACGTATCGCGTCACGTCTTCTTTTAACTTAGGCCACCAGAACGTCTGTTTGAGATCCCTGTACATCTTCGTGCCCCCCGGGTGTGCCGCATAAGGGACTCGATGTGCCTCCGCTAAGATTTCATTCTTCAACTCTGGTGAATCCGGCACACAGACCCGCCCGCGGAAACATAGGGTGCCGTCGTCTTTCACCGCAAAGTCAATCTCTTGACCCTGGGGAATCTTGTCTCGTAAGCGCTGTAGGTGCAGATCGGTCTGCTGTCCCTCCTGGATCTTCTCGAATAGCGTCGGCTTGACCACCAAGGCTAGGAGTTGCAGAACTGTGCCCGCAGGCACCACCTCCAACTGCATTCGCGCGAACTCCGCGATCAGGTGGTCCTGCTTTGTCAGCGCGCTCTCCGACGCCCCGTCCCGATGCCCTTTTCTGCTCAGTGCGTCTGCCACCACATTTGCCTTCCCGGGGTGATATTGGATCGTCAAGTCGTAATCCTTCAGCAACTCGAGCCACCGTCTCTGCCGCAAGTTTAACTCTTTTTGGGTAAAGATGTACTTAAGACTTTGATGATCTGAGAAAACGTTGCAGTGGACTCCGAAGAGGTAATGCCTCCACAGTTTCAAAACGAAGACCACGGCGGCCAATTCCAAGTCGTGTATCGGGTAGTTCCTTTCGTAGTCCTTCAGCTGCCTGGACGCGTAGGCGATCACCTTCCCCTGTTGCATCAGAACACCTCCAAGACCGATCCTTGACGCGTCGCAGTACACTTCATAATCCTCTCCGGGCGTCGGCAGCACCAGTATTGGTGCCTTAGTTAATCTCTTCTTGAGTTCCTCAAAACTCTCCTGGCACTTGGCCGTCCATATGAACTTCTCGCCTTTTCTGGTCAATCGGTTTAAAGGGGTAGCGATCTTTGCGAAACCCTCAACGAAACGCCGGTAGTATCCTGCCAGCCCTAGAAAACTTCGTACTTCTGTCACCGACGTCGGCGGCCGCCAGTCTACCACTGCTTCTACCTTTTTGGGGTCCACAGCGATCCCCTGTGCCGAGATCACATGCCCTAGGAAGCCAACTTCCCGCAGCCAGAATTCACACTTCTTGAGTTTAGCGAACAGCTTCTGCTCTCTGAGGGTTTGCAGGATCGTCCGTAGATGGTCCTCGTGCTCCTCGTCGGTAGTGGAGTAAATCAGGATGTCGTCGATGAAGACTACCACGAACCGATCCAAGAAGGGTCTGAAGATCCGGTTCATCATGTCCATGAAAACAGCGGGGGCGTTCGTAAGCCCGAAAGGCATCACCGTGAACTCGTAGTGGCCGTATCGAGTCCGGAAGGCGGTCTTGGGGATATCTTCATTTCGAACTCGGAGTTGATGATAGCCCGACTGTAGGTCAATTTTGGAGAAGACCGTCGCTCCCCGTAACTGATCGAAGAGGTCGTCGATTCTGGGTAGGGGGTACTTATTCTTCACCGTGACTTTGTTTATCCCTCTGTAGTCAATGCAGAGCCGCAGGCTTCCATCTTTCTTCCGTACAAAGAGTACCGGTGCGCCCCAGGGTGACACACTCGGTCGGATGAACCCTTTGTCCAAGAGATCTTCCAGTTGTGCCTTAAGCTCCTTCAGCTCCGCGAAGGCCATTCGGTAAGGGGCCTTCGTAAGAGGCTGCGTGCCTGGCAGCAGCTCAATAGGGAACTCCACCTCCCTCTCCGGAGGCATCCCCGGCAACTCCGCGGGGGAAAACGTCAGGATAGTCCCTCACCACTGGGATATCTGCAAGTGTCGTCGAGGGTCGAGTAGCCAAATCCACCGATGCTAGATAGGCCACGCACCCCCCCTCAACCAGTCTTCTGGCCCGTGCCGCTGAAATAACCGCCGGGAAGGAGATGCTCTTGCCCATTATGTACACATGTTCGGGGAAGCCCGGTTCTTGCAGCCGCAGTTGTCGCTTGTCGCAATCAATGAGTGCCTGGTACCTTGTGAGCCAGTCCATGCCCAACACCACGTCGTACTCCTTCAAAGGGATCACCGCCAAGTCCCAAGGGCAGACCAACCGTCCCAACATAATCGGGCAGGCGGCCACAAAACTGGTCGCCTCCAGAGTCCCTCCCGCCGTTTGCACCGTCAAGGAGGCTTGGAGGGGTGTCTCCTCGAGGTTATGCATGAAAACGAAATCACGAGAAATGAACGAGTGCGTTGCTCCGGTATCGAAAAGAGTTCTAGCACGGGAATTCAAAACGGAAGTAGTACCTGCAAGAGCGTCCTCCGGTGGATCAGTCCCTTGGCGGGTCATTGAGAAAACCCTCCCGCCTGGTTGTGGTTGCCGGTCCTCCTCACGCCGTGGTGCGGGGGGTCTGGAAGCCGACGCCATAGGAGCTTTTCCCCGCCCTGAGTGCTGTGGCCTGGGCGTAGGTGCTCCCATGGGCGCCGATCCCCCGCCTAAGGGGCAGTTGCGGCGGAAGTGCCCCCGTTTGCCGCACCTGAAACAATGGTCGTCTCTTTGGGGGCACTCTCCCGTCAGGTGTCCTCCCCCGCATATGACACAAGGCCTATTCCACGGCCTCGGCCCTCCTGTTGGCGCGCCCCGGGGTCCTGTCGGCGGTCTCCATCTTTTGGGGGGTCGGCTCCCGCTGGAAGAACCCTCCCCCCAGCCTTGCTGGTGTCGCTTCTGATCCCTTAGCCGCGCCGCGTTCTCCCTTCTGGCACGGGTCACAGCGAAACCCCGCTCCACCGTGGTGGCCTTGTCGACCACTCCCTGAAAGGTATGCAGGCCAGCCGCGTTCACCACCTCGAAGATGTCGCTTCGCAGGCCATCGACGAAGAGTTGTGCCTTGTGAGCCTCGTCCCGTGCGACGAACGGGACGCAATTTACTAGTCGGACGAATTCCCGTTGATATTCCATGACCGTCCGGTCCCCTTGTTGAATGTGGTTTAGGTCATCCTCCAACTTTTTCTTGACGCTGCTGGTGAAGAAGGCCTCGAACAGCTCCTTCTTGAAAGTTGTCCAGGACGGAAGAGCGGTACCCTTAGCAGGATCGGGGCGTATCGTCTTCCACCACAAGCGGGCATTCCCTTCCAAGCAATGGACGGCTAGGGGAACCCGCTCGTGATCCTCCATAAGTAAGTCTTCAAAGAGTTTCTCCATTGACCCCACCCAGTTCTCCACGACCCACGGATCTGTCGTGTCCCCTTCGAACGTGGGCGGGTCGTGCTTCTTAAAGTCCTTCAAGTTGGCCCGCACTCGATCCCGTTCGGTCATCACAACCCCCCCTCCACTCGTGGCGGCGGCAGCCGCGATAGGGGTAGGCGTGACCACCGTTTCCTCCAGAATAACCCGGCTAGTTGTCCCTGGCGCCGGCCCCGTAGTCGCCGCTGGTGGTGGTGCTGTCGGCGGTGCCGCGGCCGGTGCTGTCGGCCCCGGCGGAGGGACCGGGGCGGCCGTCACAGGTGCGGCCTGCTGCTGCGTCATCTGGCGTACGTGATCGGTGAGGGTAGCCAATTGCCCCGCCATTTCCCGCAATTGTTGCCGCAGGAGTTGGTTCTCCGCGGCCGTCGACGTTGTCGCATCCGCCTCGGCGTCCCCCGCCGATGACCTTGTACGGGCCATATCTGTCACTCACAAGAAGGTCAAAATTAGACAGTAACTACAACCAGTGTACCCTTTTATGCGAGGAAAGATTCAAACTCCCGCCCCCCGTTCACTCACGTTCTAAAATCCTATGCCCCACCCATTTCATTTATTCGTAGGTATGTGAGGCATTCCCACGGATGTCGGCACTAGCTGTTGTGATTGAATGAAGTCTCTGATACCATCTTAGTCTGTCACGCCCCGGGGGTTTGTTTTAGCGGAAACGGCATTTTTTTTTTTTTTTTTTTTTTTTTTTGAAAGGTCTCTTTCTTCCCCGGTGCGTGCCCAGACCCGCCGCACATACAGGATCTCTCTGCAAACGGACAGAGTCTCCCCTGTACGTGCACGGCGTGTGGTTGAATACATCTCCCAAGCAAACATAACCATTCAATCACAACATTCAATTACATACAACCAGTATTCTAAATATTTAAGCGCATGGCCACTTCAACTTGAAAGGATAAATCCACGGTTTTTAAAGAGTGCCCACCCGGCACTTAAGTTTTGAAAACGAGTTTCGAAATCAGCATAAACCCCAGGGTTTTGAAAACGGTGCCCACACGACACCCAAGTTTTGAAAGCTCATTTCGCAATCCATAAATCCACAAGGTTTTGAAATCAGTGCCCACACGACACTTAGACTTTGAAAACGGTTTTCGCAATCTTTTCTTTGTTTTTGTTTCGCTTTTCAAATGGCCAGTAGGAAATAAAGGGAAAGGTAGTGCATAAACAGATAATCAAATACCGACATCTACGTCGACCCCACAAGGGTATCGGGAACCTCACACATGCCCACAATATAAATGAAAAGCTGAAAAGAAAAGGAAAGTATAAAGTTCAGGGTCTCCAACGGTCCCGCTGTGTCCGCCCCGTCCTCACCGCCACCTACCTCTCCCCTCGCCTGGGCCCTGTCACGAAGTGGGAAGTCAGTGACTAATAAATGCCGTGCAGGGGGAATAATAAAAACAAACCGTGGCGACAACCGGAGCAACCACCCTTTTGGGGGGGGGGAAAAAATGGTAACCTGTATATCTGCATCCTGTAATACTCTGCCGCGTCGGTCCACTACCGACGGCCCATACCGTACCTGCAGCACCGCGACCGCGCCGGACAACTAAACCGGCGGGTCGCTCCGCTCGCACCTCGGCGCCTCAACCCCACAGCTAATAAGGGGCCCCACTACGTCACCTCGTGGGTATACACGGGTCCTACGACCTCTTTTCCGGAAAAGTGCACCCCTCACGGTGGCCAAACCGCGGGTGCACGTGTTGCAGCCTCGAGCACAGTAACCACAATATATGAGCAATAGTAATGCAGTAATCGCAATGTATATGAAATAGTAAAGCAGTAACCATGATGCATGAATCAGAATAAGGTAGAGGCGTGTAAACTCATGTTGCCCTACTATTAGCATAGTCGAAGGAAAGACGGTAGCTGAAGCATCAAAACACGAGACCACGTAACTATCGATGTGTAGCAATAATCCGTAGCATCTAGAATAATGATTACTGAAGTGAACGGTAACATATAATATTTAAATTAAAACAATCAATGTGGTTCGATGCCAAATATCACACTCAACCCACCTGTCGCTAGTAGGCGTCAACGCTCCGCTCCCTCGCGTCCTGGTACTCCCGCTCGGCTCCTTCGCACACCTGCCGCGAGGAGAAAAGCGACGCTCAGACGCGGATGAAGACGAGAGGCGGGCGAACCGCTCGTCGGGTTCGCGGCTCCCCGTCCGCACGCGGGCCGTGCGCGTGCTCAGCTCCGTACGGGCAACCCCACACGTGGGGTTGAGCGCGCGTCCGGCCCCGTGCGGGTCACCCCGCACGCGGGGCTGGGCGCCGCCCAGCCCTGCGGCCTACCCCGCACGCGGGCTGGGCGTGCCGCCCGGCCCCGTGCGGGTCACCCCGCACGCGGGTCTGGGCGTCGCCCAGCCCCGTGCGGGTCACCCCGCACGCGGCTGGGCGTGCGCCCGGCCCCGTGCGGGCCATCCCGCACGCGGGGGCTGGGCGCCGCCCGGCCCCGTGCGGGTCATCCCGCACGCGGCTGGGCGTGCGCCCGGCCCCGTGCGGGTCATCCCGCACGCGGGGGGGGGGGGCTGGGCGCCGCCTGGCCCGTGCGGGTCGCATGAGGGCGCCGGATGGGGGGGGGTTTCTTCGCACGTGCGGCGGATTCCGGGAAATCCGCCGCCTGTGCCTCACCCCTTCCGGTCAAGATGATCAAGAACTCAACACGAGGAAAAAGAAACTAAATTCCCGTCTCACCTTGATGAGGACGACGAAGGTTTGGGAAGAGGGGATCGTCCGTTCTCGTAGGTCCGGTGTGGTGGTGGTGGGGATGCGGCGTTCTCCCCTCTCCTCGACCGTCTTCGCTCGGGTCGTGCGTGCCAAAGGGGTAGCAGACTGAGAAGGGGTTCCCAACCCTCACCTCTCAAACCCCCAATTAATTAGCTGTTTTGGTACGATCGAGCCCAACCCGCGTCCAACTCCAAATGCTAACCTAGCCCCAATTTAACCCGGATAGATAGAACGAAATAAATTAAATTAATTTATGTCGGATCCCGAAAATTTACAGAAAATTAGACTGAGCCGGTGCGAAAGAATTAACTAGCTTGAATCAAAAAATATCGTTAAATCCGGGTCTGGTTTACCTCAAAAGGGACGTGCCGGACACCCGAACCGCAGCAACTTCGAAAATTTATTCCGGGAGCTTCCGGGGTCGGAAATCCGATCCGATCGCGCCGCCGGCCTCCGCTTCGCGAGCTTTATTCTCAAAAAAAAATGCCCGCGAGCCCCCGACGGCCTGCCCAGAATGACAAAAGAAGATCAAACCCCCGGACCCCTTTGCCTAAAAGCGGTTCGAAAACCCGCGGCTATTACACTAGTATTTTTCTGCGATAGAGCGCGGAAAAAGAAAGCCGACGGCGCGATCGGATCTGAAATCCGATATCGGGATCTTCCGGAACGGAATTCAAAGTGATACGGTGATTAGTCGTGCATCGAAATCCGTGCAAAATATCTTGCACCCGTTAGAGATAAGGTGGGTTATCTCGTAGGGGATCATTAATTAGTTAATTAATTATCCCAGACGGAAAATAATAATTCTCTTACGTACAAATTAAAAGGTGAATTAATTAAAAGGAATTAATTAAAGATTTAATACGAGCTATATAAGGGATACCGATTAAAGAAAAGAAAAGAAAAGAAATAAAAAAAAAAAAAAAACCCTAATCGGTGAGAAGAGAAAAAAAGAAAAGAAAAGACGGAACCCTAACCGGAGGAGAAAATAAGGAAAGAGGGAGAAAGCGGAGGAACCCGATCGCCCCGATTGACGTCCGGAGACCGGAAGAACGAGACGCCATCGTCTACGGGGAGCGGATCTGGGTCTCCAACGCCGAAAGGAAACAAGATCGGTTCTTTAATTTCGATAGATTGAGGTTAGTGGTCGTTAATCCTTTTGTAGAATTAATCGGGGGTTTTCCGTGTTCTTATAAGGTTGTTTTAATCGGTACATCGATCACGGATTTTTGTCGGGGTTTTGATCAACACTTTATTCTCGTTCTTGATCGGGTGTGATCGATGATTTTTATCGGATTTAATTGGTGGTTTTAATCGGTTTCTTTTTATCGGACCTCCGATCGACGTGTTGGTTGTTCGTGGATCAACGTTTTAGCCGTTAGATTTACCGCGGATTTATTCGGAGATTTTTTGGGGATGTTTCGTTGGAACGTAGTAGGTTAACGGAAGGCCGCCGCCGCCGTTGTTAAACGGGAGGCCGCCGCCGTCGTTACCATGGTCGCGGGGTCTTCGCCGGAGTCGCACGGGAGCGAAAACGGCGAAGAAAACCGCGAAATTAGGGTTTACTGTGCTTGTCCGTACAGCACGGTCCACGGGTCCAGGCGTGCACCCGGTGCATGCTCGCAGCGTCGGAAGCACCAGACCCGGTGCACTGTTTCGTGCACCGGCCCGGCCCAAGGCGCGCGGTGCACGCCTCATGCGTGCACCCGGCGCACGCGCTTGCGGCCGAAGGGCAAGGACCCGGTGCACGCTCGGGTCGTGCACCGGCCCGGCCCGAGAAGCGCGGTGCACGCTTCCTGCGTGCACCCGGCGCATGCCGCCGCCGCCCGATGCCATAAACCCGGTCCACGCTTGCTCCTGTGCACCATCCGACAGCCCAAAGTTCGGTAGCTTCGTTTTTGCCCGTTTTTCCACCGTTTTGAGCGCCGTTTTCGCCGTTGGGATCATTATTTCCGTGGTTTTCTTGGCATGGCCACCTAGGATCTTTTTGGTCACTGTCGTGACGTCGGGATGGGTATGTGTGAGTCCTTTACTGATCATAGCTTCTTATTCAGGGCCCAGTTGTTTCGGCACCAGCCTCCCGGTAGCTGTGCGGGAGTTCGTGGATCTACCTACATCCAGGTGGGTTAGCTTCGGTCCGGGCTTGATCTATTCGGCCCTCTGGTTGCTTTAGTCCAGTCGGACACCCTTTTTTTTTTGACCAGCCTCCGAATTATATCGATACGACCTATGATGACTGCATATATATCACATGATCCCCTGATAGACATTGATTCTTTTAGACTCATCATATATATATACCTGCTGATTTTATCTAGATTAGCCTTGATGATTGTATTGACATGCCCTATGATTAGTCCTGATAGATCTTGATCTACGTGAGACATATCTTACGTACCTGTTTATCAGTTTTTATATTTCTGATAGACCTTGATCTTCATGAGACATACCATATACATATCTGTTCATCAGCTTGTTCAGTATATAGATCTACATGATTTGATGGCACTTGTTGATTCCTGTCAGCCGATTTTTTGTTGATATTCCGATATGCATGATTGATTGATCCTGATTGTTGGATACTATTCGATATTCCGATATGCATGATTGATAGATACTACTTGATGTTTCGATATGCATGATAGATTCTGATCGACACGATAGATGATTCCCTGTTGGGATCTCGGCATGTTGCCGACTACCCGGTCACTAGACCGTGAGATTGATCATTATGACTTGCCATGCACTGCTGTACTTCACGAACATGGCCGGGGTAGCTCCCCGTGGAGATTGTTCTTTACCGGTAAAGTGGTCTGATGATAGACCCGTGAGCCCTCGACAAGGTTATGTCAGCCGAAAAAGGTGCCGAACAGTGGCATTGCCTGAGGTTCTCTGAGACCAATATTGGCACATGATTGGATATTGGGTTTTCTACCTTTGACGCATTACTTTTACTCGTACTGTTGCTCAGTTGTTTCCAGCACTATTATCTGTAGACATGCTTGTATCATTCGTAGTTCTTTATACATGATCCTTGTAGTTGACTTTGATTTCTGGCCTGCATGCTTTACAGTTTTCATGATAGTTATCTCTGAGATACCCTGATTGTTCAGCATACTTACCTGCAGTTTTATTTCTGATTATTAGTAGACATCTATGTTTCCAGCTTTTCCTACAGATTTTTACTATCCGCAGATTTTAGTACCCAGTAGGTACGATTAGCTGACCCTCGGCTCGTCGTGCCCACTGGGATGCACTCCGGTGTATCTCACACCCTCGGGTGACTGTTGCAGGTCCGTCGGGTGGTGAGATGTCGGGACGATCCAGTGAGCTGATTACGATAGAGCTATCCCCATGAGCATTATATAGCGATGACTTTTGCAGACATTTAGTTTCCGCATTTCATTCCAGCTCATCTTGATTTGGACATTTAAAACTGATGATGTAATAACTTAATTTTGATTATTCCTGCTGAGTAGATTAGATTAGTTACTGATATATTTGTTGATCTCTGATGATGATTTTTAGCCGTGCATGTATAGGGGAGTCTTTGTCCTTGGGATAGAGAGTCTTCTATACGTGTGGCGGTCTGTTGCGCCCAGTTTGCAAACTCTGATTTCAAAAAAAAAAATTTCAGACCTGATTTTTAAACTCGGGGCGTGACAGATTAGATGGTATCAGAGCAATAGGTATACGGTACCTAGGAAAAGATGATTAGGAACTGGTTAGGATGAACCCTACGATGACTTGTGACGTGAGAGCGCGGGGTATTTGTCTATGGGTATACAACAATTGTAGTCGTTGTGTTGTTATGATGGTGAGATAAGACTGAAGGGTCCAACATGCGGAGTAATGATGATAACTTGAGGATTTGATTCGATTTGTAGTGATTCGCACATTGTGTGTAAACTGATTTGGGGTCGCAATCTCCCCTGTCGATGTTTGAGTTGAGACTGGCGTCGCTAGAGACTGTGTAGGGAGGTATGTGATGTACCTTCAGATGTGAGTGGTGTCCCCAACTAGTTGTTGGCGACAGATCTATGGTATTTCGCCTTTCTTTTGGTAAGCACGTTGGGCGGCCGACAACGTACTTCCGAAAGAACTGAGAAATACTTTGCCCTGTAATGGGGAATATCCAGATTGGGTCTAAATGAGTAGTCTGAGAGTTGTCAATATGTTTGTGACTGATGGTCACTATTGCAACCTGGTTTAATTAAGTTTCAGGGACGAAACTTCCTTTTTGGTGGGAGAGATGTAAGAATTCGAATTTTTGTAAATAATTAAATAAATGAAATCGATAGAAGTCAAGTTGAATTTGGATCATAAATGGCTCAGATAGCGACAGTGCCCCTTTTCTGCAGTGTAATTTGCACAGTTAATGGGCCAGAAATATCACCTTTCAATCCGAACCTGATCTCGAAGATCCGAGACCACGAGTGCGACCGTCTCGTCGAACTGAGTGAAAACCTTATTGAACTTGTTCAGATCTGACGGTTAGATCTCCCAGAAATCGGCGTTGAAGCCGGCGGGACCCGCGACTTAAGTCGCGGGTACAAGTGAACAGTAAACCCTATTTTCGAGTCCCTTTCGCGCCAAAGTTGGCCATTGTGAGGTGCTAGTATTTTTCTGCGATAGAGCGCGGAAAAAGAAAGCCGACGGCGCGATCGGATCTGAAATCCGATATCGGGATCTTCCGGAACGGAATTCAAAGTGATACGGTGATTAGTCGTGCATCGAAATCCGTGCAAAATATCTTGCACCCGTTAGAGATAAGGTGGGTTATCTCGTAGGGGATCATTAATTAGTTAATTAATTATCCCAGACGGAAAATAATAATTCTCTTACGTACAAATTAAAAGGTGAATTAATTAAAAGGAATTAATTAAAGATTTAATACGAGCTATATAAGGGATACCGATTAAAGAAAAGAAAAGAAAAGAAATAAAAAAAAAAAAAAAAACCCTAATCGGTGAGAAGAGAAAAAAAGAAAAGAAAAGACGGAACCCTAACCGGAGGAGAAAATAAGGAAAGAGGGAGAAAGCGGAGGAACCCGATCGCCCCGATTGACGTCCGGAGACCGGAAGAACGAGACGCCATCGTCTACGGGGAGCGGATCCGGGTCTCCAACGCCGAAAGGAAACAAGATCGGTTCTTTAATTTCGATAGATTGAGGTTAGTGGTCGTTAATCCTTTTGTAGAATTAATCGGGGGTTTTCCGTGTTCTTATAAGGTTGTTTTAATCGGTACATCGATCACGGATTTTTGTCGGGGTTTTGATCAACACTTTATTCTCGTTCTTGATCGGGTGTGATCGATGATTTTTATCGGATTTAATTGGTGGTTTTAATCGGTTTCTTTTTATCGGACCTCCGATCGACGTGTTGGTTGTTCGTGGATCAACGTTTTAGCCGTTAGATTTACCGCGGATTTATTCGGAGATTTTTTGGGGATGTTTCGTTGGAACGTAGTAGGTTAACGGGAGGCCGCCGCCGCCGTTGTTAAACGGGAGGCCGCCGCCGTCGTTACCATGGTCGCGGGGTTTTCGCCGGAGTCGCACGGGAGCGAAAACGGCGAAGAAAACCGCGAAATTAGGGTTTACTGTGCTTGTCCGTACAGCACGGTCCACGGGTCCAGGCGTGCACCCGGTGCATGCCCGCAGCGTCGGAAGCACCAGACCCGGTGCACGATTTCGTGCACCGGCCCGGCCCAAGGCGCGCGGTGCACGCCTCATGCGTGCACCCGGCGCACGCGCTTGCGGCCGAAGGGCAAGGACCCGGTGCACGCTCGGGTCGTGCACCGGCCCGGCCCGAGAAGCGCGGTGCACGCTTCCTGCGTGCACCCGGCGCATGCCGCCGCCGCCCGATGCCATAAACCCGGTCCACGCTTGCTCCTGTGCACCATCCGACAGCCCAAAGTTCGGTAGCTTCGTTTTTGCCCGTTTTTCCACCGTTTTGAGCGCCGTTTTCGCCGTTGGGATCATTATTTCCGTGGTTTTCTTGGCATGGCCACCTAGGATCTTTTTGGTCACTGTTGTGACGTCGGGATGGGTATGTGTGAGTCCTTTACTGATCATAGCTTCTTATTCAGGGCCCAGTTGTTTCGGCACCAGCCTCCCGGTAGCTGTGCGGGAGTTCGTGGATCTACCTACATCCAGGTGGGTTAGCTTCGGTCCGGGCTTGATCTATTCGGCCCTCTGGTTGCTTTAGTCCAGTCGGACACCCTTTTTTTTTGACCAGCCTGCGAATTATATCGATACGACCTATGATGACTGCATATATATCACATGATCCCCTGATAGACATTGATTCTTTTAGACTCATCATATATATATACCTGCTGATTTTATCTAGATTAGCCTTGATGATTGTATTGACATGCCCTATGATTAGTCCTGATAGATCTTGATCTACGTGAGACATATCTTACGTACCTGTTTATCAGTTTTTATATTTCTGATAGACCTTGATCTTCATGAGACATACCATATACATATCTGTTCATCAGCTTGTTCAGTATATAGATCTACATGATTTGATGGCACTTGTTGATTCCTGTCAGCCGATTTTTTGTTGATATTCCGATATGCATGATTGATTGATCCTGATTGTTGGATACTATTCGATATTCCGATATGCATGATTGATAGATACTACTTGATGTTTCGATATGCATGATAGATTCTGATCGACACGATAGATGATTCCCTGTTGGGATCTCGGCATGTTGCCGACTACCCGGTCACTAGACCGTGAGATTGATCATTATGACTTGCCATGCACTGCTGTACTTCACGAACATGGCCGGTGTAAAGTACCGGGCATTGGATAGCGCGCCGACCACACAGATGACTTGGAGCGGAGAGTTGCCTTGAGCATGTTGTATCTGAGGTTACAGTTGATGCCGGGTTGATTCGGATCAACGCGGAAGCTCCAGCTCGATTCGGGGTTTTTCCGGGCTTTGTAGGCCGATTGAGGATGAGATTGGGAATTTCAGACTTCACCGTGGAGCGCCGGAAATTCAGGAACACGTGGAACAGGTGTACTTTCTGATTACAGCGAAGTTCGGGAGGTTCCGGACTGACGCGGAGGGCCCGGAGGCAAAAAGTGAGTCGGAACTGGCAATTTTGGAGCCGGTAATTGATTTGAGCACCCCGACTCAACGGACGAGCTTTTTGAAGAGAAAAAGCTGTGGACACGTGTACTTTTGATTTACAGCGAGGTTCGGGAGGTTCCGGACTGACGCAGAGGGCCCGGAGGCAAAAAGTGAGTCGGAACTGGCAATTTTGGAGCCGGTAATTGATTTGAGCACCCCGACTCAACGGACGAGCTTTTTGAAGAGAAAAAGCTGTGGACACGTGTACTTTTGATTTACAGCGAGGTTCGGGAGGTTCCGGACTGACGCGGAGGACCCGGAGGCAAAAAGTGAGTTGGAACTGGCAATTTTGGAGCCGGTAAGTGATTTGAGCACCCCGCCTCAACGGATGAGCTTTTTGGAGAGAAAAAGCTGTGAGCGCGTGTATTTTCGATTTACAGCGGAGTTCGGGAGGTTCCGGGCAGCGGCGGAGAGCCCGAAGGCAAAAAGTGAGTTGGAGTTGGATTATTGGAATTAATTAATTAACGGATTTAATTAATAAAGCTTTTGCTTTATAAAAGCTTCCCCAGCCCACTCTCTGCAGCAGGAAAAAGAGAAAGAAAGGAAAAGAGAAAGAAAGGAAAAGAAAAGAGAGGAGAAGGAAGAAGAAGAAAAAGAAGGAAAAGGGATTGGAGCTTTTTGGATTTTTGGACTCGCCGTTGGAGGCCGTGCGAAGCTCGTGGGCGTGCGGCGTGCGACAACGAGGTAAGCAATTTCTCCTTTTTGAGGTTTCTTGGAGTTTTTGAGCTTTAGGGATTTTTATAATTGAATTTTAAGTGCTAAAAATGGGATTCTTGGATTTTTGGGATTTTCGGATTTTAATCGGATTTATTGGGCTTTTTCTGATTTTTGCCGTCGCCGGCGGCCGCGCGCTGCGCGCAACGGCGCACGCGCGGCGCCAGGGTGCTGCTATTGGCAGCACCCTGTGGCGGTGCCGCTGGGCGCGGCGCCGCGTGCAGCAAAGTGCTGCACGCGGCGCTGCCTGGCCGCGCGCAGGTGCGCGCGGCAGGGCCGCGCGCAAGTGCGCGCGGCGCTGCCTGGCCGCGCGCAGGGGCGCGCGGCAGGGCCGCGCGCAGGTGCGCGCGGCACCTCCTGGCCGCGCGCGGGTGCGCAGCGGCAGGGCCCGCGCGCGGGTGCGCGCGGCAGGGCCGCGCGCAGGGGCGCGCGGCACCTTCTGGCCGCGCGCAGGGGCGCGCGGCAGGGGCCGCGCGCGTGCGCGCGGCATCTCCTGGCCGCGCGCGGGTGCGCGTGGCAGGGCCGCGCGCAGGGGCGCGCGCAGGGCCACGCGCGTGCGCGCGGCAACCTTCTGGCCGCGCGCAGGGGCGCGCGGCAAGGGCCGCGCGCGTGCGCGTGGCATTTCCTGGCCGCGCGCGGGTGCGCGCGGCATTTCCTGGCCGCGCGCGGGTGCGCGCGGCAGGGCCGCGCGCAGGGGCGCGCGGCAGGGCCGCGCGCGTGCGCGCGGCACCTTCTGGCCCGCGCGCAAGGGGCGCGCGGCAGGGCGCGCGCGGGCCTGCGTGGGCCGCGCGGGCCGCGCGCGGGCCTGCGCAGGCGCGCGGCCGCGCGCAGCGCAGTGGGCTGCGCGCGGGCCCGCGCGCAGCGCCTCTGGGCGCTGCGCGCAGCGCCGCTGGGCGCCGCGCGCAGCGCCGCTGGGCGCCGCGCGCAGCGCCGCTGGGCGCCGCGCGCAGCGCCGCTGGGCGCTGCGCGGTGCGCTCCGGCACCGCGCAGCGGGTCGCTGCGCGGCGCCGCTTGGTTGGGCGCCGTGCGGCGGGCCTCCCTCGTCGCGCGGCTGGTTTTTCGCCGCTCGGCGTGCTCCCGGGACAGCGGTGGCGCCTCGGTTTGCGTGCCGGCGCCGTTGGTTCCCACCGTCGGCCGCAGTTTTTGCGCAGGTTTTCGCGCCGTTTTGCGCAGGTTTTCGCGCAGTTTTTGCGCAGGTTTTCGCGCCGTTTTGCGCAGGTTTTCGCGCAGTTTTTGCGCAGGTTTTTGCGCCGTTTCGCGCAGGTTTTCGCGCAGTTTTTGCGCAGGTTTTCGCGCCGTTTCGCGCAGATTTCGCGCAGGTTTTCGTCGTTTTTCGCGAGCAGGTTGCGAGCAGTTTCGCAAGCGGTTTCGCTATTTTCGCTCGCTGTTTTCGCGCAGGTTTTCGCCGTTTTTCGCGAGCAGGTTGCGAGCAGTTTTGCGCAGTTTTCGCTGGTTTTTCGCAAGCTGTTTTTGAGCAGTTTTCGCGCCGACGGAGCTGTTTTCGCCGTCGGGCGCTGGTTTTCGCCGACGGGCTGTTTTTCGCCGTCGGGCGCTGATTTTTCGCTGACGGAGGCTGTTTTCGCCGACGGAAGCTGTTTTTCGCCGTCGGATGCTCGGTTTTGACCTTTTTGATTGATTTTGCGATTTCTTCGCTTCTGACAGCTTGCGGTGCGGTTTTTGCTTCCGCAGAGCGCGCGGTCGTGTGGTTGGTCGCCGCGTGCTCCGTTTTGCGTGCGGTTTCTGGCATCGGGCTTCGGGTTGCGTGCGGACCCCTTGGAGGCCAGGTAAGCCGCTGTGCCAATTGCAAGTGTCGACGAGCAATTGGTGGCTTTCTGAGGTGGGTTGGTTTTCTCTCCAAGTCTACGGACTTCCTTCTAATTCTAATGTGTTAGGTTTGCATGCTAGTTTAAGTGTTTTCTTGGAACTTAACTAGCACCCCCGTCATATGTGCATGATTTTGACCAGACCAATTGTGAACCTTAATTTGGGCTAGGTTCCTTATGCTTTAGACATCCCGCACTTTTCATATCCTTCGGGACTTAGAGTTTCCTCGCCCGGGTAGTGGGCCGAGTGGTCAGAGTGTTGTGGGACGGGTGTTGCACTCGGGCCCGGGGGGCCGAGTGGGGTCTGGTGGCTGGGTTAGGCCAGTGTTAGCATTTTGGGGAGCCGTTTCAGGTAAACGGTGGTCCCGGGGGTTTTTCCTTTCCACTGTTCTTCTCGTCACCACCAGGTTGGGGTCGTGGTGCACGTGTGTTAGCAGGACCTTGAACCCAGAACCTTTTTGGATAAATACATGATTTTAGTCAGCCAATGTTTCTTCCAAGCCTCGCAAGGTTGTTTGAGTCTGTTCTCGTCTGTTGGGACGAAGGCATCAGCTCTTCGAGGTTTGGGCATAAAACTTGATTTCAAAGGGTTTTCCTAAAAGAGACTAAAAATCATTATAAAGATGGATTTCTCTCAGATCGAATGGTTTTCTGAAATAAATGACATGGTTTCTTATAAACTTATCCACCCGAGTGGATTCGAGTGATCTGGGTTCAAAGGGCTGCTTTCTCTCTTGGGGACGTAGATGTTAGTCTCCCTGGGTTTCGGACCCTTCGTAGATCTGGCCGTGGAGTAGCTCCGGCCGTGAGTTGAGTGTTGAGTTCAGTGGAGTTGTGTTGTGGGAGCCGTGGGTGAGACGGTGGTCCCAGCTGTTTAGTACCTTCGTTGAGTGGGTCTGTGTTGTGAGATTGAGTCGTGGAGGGTTCTCCGACTGAGTTTGTGCTTTGAGCATCGAGATACCGATCTGTTTGATCGAGGACCACAGCCTGCAGGAGCCACTTGTGAGACAGTGATACTGACGAGATACTTGAGTTCGGTGGGGTCGCACCCCTCGAACCACGCCCCGGGTGCGTTGATGATTCCGAGCCTGATGAGGCTGCGATGATGATACCGAGCCTGACGAGGCTTCGATGATGCGCCTAGTTCATATACTAGTGGTCGCTTGATACCCCTGGCCGTGCTACCATGGGGTCACTGTGTGAGATATTGAGTTTGTCCGTTGGGACACCCTGGTTGATACACCAGGGGGCGCAGGCTTGACTCGACTGGACCCGGGTGGGCAGTCGCTGAGATTCGAGGTACACTGAGAGTGTGATGGTGTAGCATGTGTCATAGTAGAGCGTCTTGGGCTTAGTACTTGTGACATGTTGTCAGCTGTGAGTGACTGCATACCATCATCCATAGTCTCTTCTTATTGAGCATAGTAGATAGAGGCATGATAGCTGTAGATTCTTTTCCAGCTTATCTATCTTATTATCAGTCTTTTCTCTATCTTATGCCTTTGGTAGACTTAGTGGGCAGACCGTGGTTCTTGGAGACGGTACCCACTGAGAACTACTGTAGGATGTAGTTCTCACACCCTCTGTCGGTGACAGGTTGCTGAGGCTTTCTTCCGTTCCTGCTGTGCTTGATTGGACGGACCGAGGACAGGGAGTCGCGTGATAGTTCCCTACCAGCATTGTTACTTTAGAGAGAGGTAGATGTACCATCCCGGATTGTGGGAGTTGGTTATGTTTCCTGTTTAGTTATCTCCCCTTTGGATTTGTAGATGTTGTATAGGTGCACTTCTTTTTGTATCATCTGATTTTGGGAGATAGGCTATGTGTTGTAGCAGCTTGTAGTTGAGAAAAAAATTTATAGTACAGCTTTTTATCCGCTCTGATATCTGTGTAGCTGTAGTTTTGTCTTTTGCAGGCTAGACGCTTCGTCTGTACGGCAGTTTCCGTACAGATGGCGGATCTGTTAGCGAGCCCGGGTCGCAGTTTCGACCCCGGGGCGTGACAGATTAGAGTGGTATCAGAGCCTAGGTTATAGGTCATTGAGGACTTAGAAACCCTAGGCTTGTGGTTGGACATTAGGATGACTACGTGAGAGTCGTGACTTTTAGCGAGAGTCCAGATTGAGTTTTTACCTCTCCCTCGGGTTGGGATGAGTGATTTGATATGTTATTCTCTCAAAGTGGTTATGTTGGCTGCAGACAACATAATACTTTAGGAAGGATAACAAATTTTAGACTCTCGCTGGATTGGGTCGTATGGTTGTTGTGTCCTGATGTTTGTTTTTGTTTCAGTTACTTGCGATGCCGCCGAGACGTCGTGCAGCGACGAGCGGGCGTTTGACCTCAGCTGAAGAGCCCGGACGGCGGGCTGCCGAGCAGGCTAGGCAGGGTGAGGTACAGGATCTGCGGGCTCAGGGGGCCCAGATGTCGGAGGCGTTGCGGCGCCAGGAGAAGAACATGGAGCGTGTGTTGCGCATATTTGAGCTGAGAGCATCTCCCGGGGTATCGCCAGTAGTACTCCAGCCGCGACATTGTCGATTTTGACCCTGGTCGCACCACTGATGGTGCAGGAGCAGCGAGTGGTTGCCAACCGATTATTCTACTTCATCCAGTCCCATCCCCTGCAGATTTTGGGTTTTAAGTTGGGGCCTTGGGAGGCCGAGAACTGGATCGCTGCTATGGGAAAGCTGTTCAAGGATTTGTTCATCCTGGAGAAGCTTCAGGGCGCGGGATCTTGCGCCTTTCGTTTGGGACGCCGAGAGTTGGTGGCGTCGGGTTCGTCCTGTTGGACCACCGGGAGCGAGTTTCCGCGAGGGTTGAGCAGTGGGCCCCTTGTCACCCAGGTTGAGGCTTCGGGGTTGTTTATGTTGAGAGGGGACTGCACCTGGATATTTATCTCATTGTGTATTCTCGGCGAGTGCCGACCGTAGATGCAGCGATTGGGCATGTGCGATGGATTGACCGGGGATCGCTGATCACGTCCAGGAGGGACGGAGATCGAGGGACCAGCTCCAGAGAGAGAGTCTTCCAGTATTGCCTGATTTCGGGATAGTGGAGTGGATCGAGGTTGCCTTGGTGCCAGCCTCAGGGTCGTGTGTCTCAGAGGAGACAGAGACCTGGAGGTTCTCGGCAGTTGAGGCGCCAGGATACTGGATTGGAGACCGTGATAGTGGTCGACATGGTTATGGAACCTTGCAGCCGGGGGCTGTGCCCGGTTAGTGTTCAGAAACCGGTAGGGGCTTTTTGAGCTTGCCTTGCGGTCAAGTGGATTGACTGAGGCCTGCGATTGTTAGTATTTGAAGGATCGAGTTCTCCAGCTGTGTTTGAACGGGTTAGCAGCCGGACCCGTCGTGGACATTTGGATTTGTTTCCGAAGTGGCTTAGAGCTTCAAGATCACTGGAGGATAGGGCAGCAACTCCGAGAGGGGAGTTGTTGGTTGCCTAATCGAGGGATGTACCTGCGAGGCTTGATTGTTTTGGTTGCTAAGGAGCAACGGAGGAGTTTTGCCTTTTTGGAGACTTCGATCTTTTGGAAGCCACCAGCCGCAGAGGTTTATGTTTATAGACTTGAGTTTACGCGGGGAGTTTGGACCGTGATTTTCGGCTGATGGGAAGAAGTGTAATTGAACCCTCGCACTTTATCGGCTTTTCTTCGTTGGAGTCGAACAAGGATTTGAGCTATCTGAAGCAACCGAAGAAATTCTTACTTGGGAAGTTATGGAATTTACGGTTGAGTTTACCCAGTGAAGGTTCGGCGATGCCTGTTTGTTGAGTTAGAGCGACCACCTGAGAACCGAGAGGATGAGTTTGGGTTGCCGATTGGTGGGCGCCAGGTTAGCGGATCGCTTGGTACTTGGTATGACTTCCTTTCCTTGTGGTTGAGATCAGAGTTTTGCACCCCTACTTGGTTGAGTTGGTGGACTGTGGTTTTGGGTTGCGGCCACAGCTGGGACAGCTTCAACATCTCTCTCTCCTGGTTTTTCCGTTTTAACGCCGAAAATAGCAGCGGAATGAAAAATTTCGGAGGATTACTCCAGAAATGGAGGCGATGCGGGAACCTGTTCTGTTTTGATCGGGGCGAAGGCATCGGTCCGTTGAAATTTTGGACTTTTCGCTATTTTCGGCTGCTTTTCTTTTGAGAGAGAGTTGGAGTTGATGTTTTTCCCGATGTTTGTTTCTTGGGGTAGGGTGTGTGTCTTGGTTTCGAGGACGAAACCTTTTGAAGGAGGGGAGAATGTAAAGTACCGGGGCATTGGATAGCGCGCCGACCACACAGATGACTTGGAGCGGAGAGTTGCCTTGAGCATGTTGTATCTGAGGTTACAGTTGATGCCGGGTTGATTCGGATCAACGCGGAAGCTCCAGCTCGATTCGGGGTTTTTCCGGGCTTTGTAGGCCGATTGAGGATGAGATTGGGAATTTCAGACTTCACCGTGGAGCGCCGGAAATTCAGGAACACGTGGAACAGGTGTACTTTCTGATTACAGCGAAGTTCGGGAGGTTCCGGACTGACGCGGAGGGCCCGGAGGCAAAAAGTGAGTCGGAACTGGCAATTTTGGAGCCGGTAATTGATTTGAGCACCCCGACTCAACGGACGAGCTTTTTGAAGAGAAAAAGCTGTGGACACGTGTACTTTTGATTTACAGCGAGGTTCGGGAGGTTCCGGACTGACGCAGAGGGCCCGGAGGCAAAAAGTGAGTCGGAACTGGCAATTTTGGAGCCGGTAATTGATTTGAGCACCCCGACTCAACGGACGAGCTTTTTGAAGAGAAAAAGCTGTGGACACGTGTACTTTTGATTTACAGCGAGGTTCGGGAGGTTCCGGACTGACGCGGAGGACCCGGAGGCAAAAAGTGAGTTGGAACTGGCAATTTTGGAGCCGGTAAGTGATTTGAGCACCCCGCCTCAACGGATGAGCTTTTTGGAGAGAAAAAGCTGTGAGCGCGTGTATTTTCGATTTACAGCGGAGTTCGGGAGGTTCCGGGCAGCGGCGGAGAGCCCGAAGGCAAAAAGTGAGTTGGAGTTGGATTATTGGAATTAATTAATTAACGGATTTAATTAATAAAGCTTTTGCTTTATAAAAGCTTCCCCAGCCCACTCTCTGCAGCAGGAAAAAGAGAAAGAAAGGAAAAGAGAAAGAAAGGAAAAGAAAAGAGAGGAGAAGGAAGAAGAAGAAAAAGAAGGAAAAGGGATTGGAGCTTTTTGGATTTTTGGACTCGCCGTTGGAGGCCGTGCGAAGCTCGTGGGCGTGCGGCGTGCGACAACGAGGTAAGCAATTTCTCCTTTTTGAGGTTTCTTGGAGTTTTTGAGCTTTAGGGATTTTTATAATTGAATTTTAAGTGCTAAAAATGGGATTCTTGGATTTTTGGGATTTTCGGATTTTAATCGGATTTATTGGGCTTTTTCTGATTTTTGCCGTCGCCGGCGGCCGCGCGCGCGCGCAACGGCGCACGCGCGGCGCCAGGGTGCTGCTATTGGCAGCACCCTGTGGCGGTGCCGCTGGGCGCGGCGCCGCGTGCAGCAAAGTGCTGCACGCGGCGCTGCCTCCTGGCCGCGCGCGCGCGCGCAACGGGTGCGCGCGGCAGGGCCGCGCGCAGGGGCGCGCGGCACCTTCTGGCCGCGCGGCACCTTCTGGCCGCGCGCGTGCGCGCGGCATCTCCTGGCCGCGCGCGGGTGCGCGCGGCAGGGCCGCGCGCAGGGGCGCGCGGCAGGGCCACGCGCGTGCGCGCGGCACCTTCTGGCCGCGCGCAGGGGCGCGCGGCAGGGCCGCGCGCGGGGGGGGCGCGCGGCAGGGCCGCGCGCGTGCGCGCGGCACCTTCTGGCCGCGCGCAGGGGCGCGCGGCAGGGCGCGCGCGGGCCTGCGTGGGCCGCGCGGGCCGCGCGCGGGCCTGCGCAGGCGCGCGGCCGCGCGCAGCGCAGTGGGCTGCGCGCGGGCCCGCGCGCAGCGCCTCTGGGCGCTGCGCGCAGCGCCGCTGGGCACCGCGCGCAGCGCCGCTGGGCGCTGTGCGCAGCGCCGCTGGGCGCTGCGCGGTGCGCTCCGGCACCGCGCAGCGGGTCGCTGCGCGGCGCCGCTTGGTTGGGCGCCGTGCGGCGGGCCTCCCTCGTCGCGCGGCTGGTTTTTCGCCGCTCGGCGTGCTCCCGGGACAGCGGTGGCGCCTCGGTTTGCGTGCCGGCGCCGTTGGTTCCCACCGTCGGCCGCAGTTTTTGCGCAGGTTTTCGCGCCGTTTTGCGCAGGTTTTCGCGCAGTTTTTGCGCAGGTTTTCGCGCCGTTTTGCGCAGGTTTTCGCGCAGTTTTTGCGCAGGTTTTCGCGCCGTTTTGCGCAGGTTTTCGCGCAGTTTTTGCGCAGGTTTTCGCGCCGTTTTGCGCAGGTTTTCGCGCAGTTTTTGCGCAGGTTTTCGCGCCGTTTTGCGCAGGTTTTCGCGCAGTTTTTGCGCAGGTTTTCGCGCCGTTTTGCGCAGGTTTTCGCGCAGTTTTTGCGCAGGTTTTCGCGCCGTTTCGCGCAGTTTTTGCGCAGGTTTTCGCGCCGTTTCGCGCAGATTTCGCGCAGGTTTTCGTCGTTTTTCGCGAGCAGGTTGCGAGCAGTTTCGCAAGCGGTTTCGCTGTTTTCGCTCGCTGTTTTCGCGCAGGTTTTCGCCGTTTTTCGCGAGCAGGTTGCGAGCAGTTTTGCGCAGTTTTCGCTGGTTTTTCGCAAGCTGTTTTTGAGCAGTTTTCGCGCCGACGGAGCTGTTTTCGCCGTCGGGCGCTGGTTTTCGCCGACGGGCTGTTTTTCGCCGTCGGGCGCTGATTTTTCGCTGACGGAGGCTGTTTTCGCCGACGGAAGCTGTTTTTCGCCGTCGGATGCTCGGTTTTGACCTTTTTGATTGATTTTGCGATTTCTTCGCTTCTGACAGCTTGCGGTGCGGTTTTTGCTTCCGCGGAGCGCGCGGTCGTGTGGTTGGTCGCCGCGTGCTCCGTTTTGCGTGCGGTTTCTGGCATCGGGCTTCGGGTTGCGTGCGGACCCCTTGGAGGCCAGGTAAGCCGCTGTGCCAATTGCAAGTGTCGACGAGCAATTGGTGGCTTTCTGAGGTGGGTTGGTTTTCTCTCCAAGTCTACGGACTTCCTTCTAATTCTAATGTGTTAGGTTTGCATGCTAGTTTAAGTGTTTTCTTGGAACTTAACTAGCACCCCCGTCATATGTGCATGATTTTGACCAGACCAATTGTGAACCTTAATTTGGGCTAGGTTCCTTATGCTTTAGACATCCCGCACTTTTCATATCCTTCGGGACTTAGAGTTTCCTCGCCCGGGTAGTGGGCCGAGTGGTCAGAGTGTTGTGGGACGGGTGTTGCACTCGGGCCCGGGGGGCCGAGTGGGGTCTGGTGGCTGGGTTAGGCCAGTGTTAGCATTTTGGGGAGCCGTTTCAGGTAAACGGTGGTCCCGGGGGTTTTTCCTTTCCACTCTTCTTCTCGTCACCACCAGGTTGGGGTCGTGGTGCACGTGTGTTAGCAGGACCTTGAACCCAGAACCTTTTTGGATAAATACATGATTTTAGTCAGCCAATGTTTCTTCCAAGCCTCGCAAGGTTGTTTGAGTCTGTTCTCGTCTGTTGGGACGAAGGCATCAGCTCTTCGAGGTTTGGGCATAAAACTTGATTTCAAAGGGTTTTCCTAAAAGAGACTAAAAATCATTATAAAGATGGATTTCTCTCAGATCGAATGGTTTTCTGAAATAAATGACATGGTTTCTTATAAACTTATCCACCCGAGTGGATTCGAGTGATCTGGGTTCAAAGGGCTGCTTTCTCTCTTGGGGACGTAGATGTTAGTCTCCCTGGGTTTCGGACCCTTCGTAGATCTGGCCGTGGAGTAGCTCCGGCCGTGAGTTGAGTGTTGAGTTCAGTGGAGTTGTGTTGTGGGAGCCGTGGGTGAGACGGTGGTCCCAGCTGTTTAGTACCTTCGTTGAGTGGGTCTGTGTTGTGAGATTGAGTCGTGGAGGGTTCTCCGACTGAGTTTGTGCTTTGAGCATCGAGATACCGATCTGTTTGATCGAGGACCACAGCCTGCAGGAGCCACTTGTGAGACAGTGATACTGACGAGATACTTGAGTTCGGTGGGGTCGCACCCCTCGAACCACGCCCCGGGTGCGTTGATGATTCCGAGCCTGATGAGGCTGCGATGATGATACCGAGCCTGACGAGGCTTCGATGATGCGCCTAGTTCATATACTAGTGGTCGCTTGATACCCCTGGCCGTGCTACCATGGGGTCACTGTGTGAGATATTGAGTTTGTCCGTTGGGACACCCTGGTTGATACACCAGGGGGCGCAGGCTTGACTCGACTGGACCCGGGTGGGCAGTCGCTGAGATTCGAGGTACACTGAGAGTGTGATGGTGTAGCATGTGTCATAGTAGAGCGTCTTGGGCTTAGTACTTGTGACATGTTGTCAGCTGTGAGTGACTGCATACCATCATCCATAGTCTCTTCTTATTGAGCATAGTAGATAGAGGCATGATAGCTATAGATTCTTTTCCAGCTTATCTATCTTATTATCAGTCTTTTCTCTATCTTATGCCTTTGGTAGACTTAGTGGGCAGACCGTGGTTCTTGGAGACGGTACCCACTGAGAACTACTGTAGGATGTAGTTCTCACACCCTCTGTCGGTGACAGGTTGCTGAGGCTTTCTTCCGTTCCTGCTGTGCTTGATTGGACGGACCGAGGACAGGGAGTCGCGTGATAGTTCCCTACCAGCATTGTTACTTTAGAGAGAGGTAGATGTACCATCCCGGATTGTGGGAGTTGGTTATGTTTCCTGTTTAGTTATCTCCCCTTTGGATTTGTAGATGTTGTATAGGTGCACTTCTTTTTGTATCATCTGATTTTGGGAGATAGGCTATGTGTTGTAGCAGCTTGTAGTTGAGAAAAAAATTTATAGTACAGCTTTTTATCCGCTCTGATATCTGTGTAGCTGTAGTTTTGTCTTTTGCAGGCTAGACGCTTCGTCTGTACGGCAGTTTCCGTACAGATGGCGGATCTGTTAGCGAGCCCGGGTCGCAGTTTCGACCCCGGGGCGTGACAGCCGGGGTAGCTCCCCGTGGAGATTGTTCTTTACCGGTAAAGTGGTCTGATGATAGACCCGTGAGCCCTCGACAAGGTTATGTCAGCCGAAAAAGGTGCCGAACAGTGGCATTGCCTGAGGTTCTCTGAGACCAATATTGGCACATGATTGGATATTGGGTTTTCTACCTTTGACGCATTACTTTTACTCGTACTGTTGCTCAGTTGTTTCCAGCACTATTATCTGTAGACATGCTTGTATCATTCGTAGTTCTTTATACATGATCCTTGTAGTTGACTTTGATTTCCGGCCTGCATGCTTTACAGTTTTCATGATAGTTATCTCTGAGATACCCTGATTGTTCAGCATACTTACCTGCAGTTTTATTTCTGATTATTAGTAGACATCTATGTTTCCAGCTTTTCCTACAGATTTTTACTATCCGCAGATTTTAGTACCTAGTAGGTACGATTAGCTGACCCTCGGCTCGTCGTGCCCACTGGGATGCACTCCGGTGTATCTCACACCCTCGGGTGACTGTTGCAGGTCCGTCGGGTGGTGAGATGTCGGGACGATCCAGTGAGCTGATTACGATAGAGCTGTCCCCATGAGCATTATATAGCGATGACTTTTGCAGACATTTAGTTTCCGCATTTCATTCCAGCTCATCTTGATTTGGACATTTAAAACTGATGATGTAATAACTTAATTTTGATTATTCCTGCTGAGTAGATTAGATTAGTTACTGATATATTTGTTGATCTCTGATGATGATTTTTAGCCGTGCATGTATAGGGGAGTCTTTGTCCTTGGGATAGAGAGTCTTCTATACGTGTGGCGGTCTGTTGCGCCCAGTTTGCAAACTCTGATTTCAAAAAAAAAAATTTCAGACCTGATTTTTAAACTCGGGGCGTGACATAGTGCAACCTACCGGTGTTCGTTAGTGTGTCGGCCGTTTGTCGGTCGTGGGTAATTGGACAGCCGTTTGTCTAAACTTGTACCTTCTAGGTCTTCTAGTGTTAGGTTATAGCAACTAATCGGCCGATTCTTTTTGCACCATGGGCAAGGTATGGGTGGGAATGGGGATTCTTCCCCTATGGTTGTTACCCATAGTTCGGCTTTTTATCGTAGACACTGCGATGGTTATAGAAATTGTCGTGATGGGGTCTCGGGGTGCTCCTTTGGGTTAGAAAGGGGGACCACTGGGGCTAGCAAGTCTTATGCGTTTGGGCTCGTTTCGGTTAGAGAGGTCATGCCTGGTTTCGCACAAGTGTGCGTAAGTGGCGACTTTTTATTGGGGAGTTTAGCTTTTGGCGCTGGGTGGTGCCGGGTAGCTCTAGGACGGGTTCCTGGGTTCTGCGCAAGAGGGCCGGTTGGGTTGTCCTATTGGTGGGTTGGCGCGTGATCCCTCGAGCACGTTTAGTGAACCTAGGCAACTTTGACGAGGTTCTTCTCGCTGTTGTCGTTGCTTGTCTTCTTCCGACCCTTTAGGTTTCAGATAGATAGTCTACAGTACCTCGAGGTCATTATTGAGCGGACCTAGAGCTTAGATTTCCTCCTAGTGGGGAGTGTCACGTTTTGGTATGGAGGTTTACCGCTCGATTCGATGCCCGGTGCTTGGAGGGGCAACGGATTGGGACTAAGAGTTAGTGGTTATTTAGAGTGACGCACCCCGTCAGTGCCAGGACGGAGGTGGGACCTTACCTTGCGGGTTTTGTCGCCAGCTTCCCATGACTAAAGTATAGCCTTGAGGCCTAGTTTGGGAGCGTTTTGGGTCGTGATCTTTTGGGGCAGGTGTGGTTCAAGCGAAAAATTTCAGGTAGTTGTAACCCAGCCTGTTTTGTTGGCACCTCTTGGAGCCTTGTGAGGGCGTTAATGTGATTTGTTTTCCTTGTCGTCGGGTTAGTTGTTTTGGACCTTTAAGGGTTCATCAGACCGAGTGTGTCACCTTGGGGCGCACCCGTGCTCTTCGTGCGAAAGAGGAACGGAAGCTACGCCTACGCATCGACTACAGGGAGATATACAAGATTACAGTGAAGAACAAGTCCGGGTTTGATGACCACTTCGACCAATTACGAGAGGCACTTACAGATTATTCTCCGGACTCTCAGGGACCAGAGGTTGTTTTCTAAGTTTAAGAAATGTGAGTTCTAACTTTGCAAAGTGGACTTTTTGGGGCACATTGTGTCAGCAACTGGAATCACAAAGAATGTGAGCGGAACTGCCCGACACACGATCCGGAACTGGCAGCAGTCGTCTTCGTTTTAAAACGTTGGAGACACCACCTTTTGGAGTTCATCGTGATGTATTTTCGGATCTCCAGAGCCTTGAGTTTTGTTCGCAGAGAAGGATTTGTTTTCGCGACAGAGGCACTAGTTGGAGTTGCTGAAGGACTCGGCTTGACCGTTCGGTATCACCCCGGGAAAAGCAAGCGTAGTAGCGGATGTTTTGAGCAGGAAGGGTCAAATCGAGGGGGAAACTGATGAGCGCGAGTACTCAGCAGGGCCGGTATTGTCGCGTGACTCTTGTCCTTGAGGGTCAAGCCAACCCTATTAGAGAGATCCTGGAAGGTCAGAAGACAGGCGCACCGATACAGCTCGTTCGAGACATGATTTCCCCCCCCCCCGGATCACGCGAGCGACTTTTGGGCGAGTGCGAACGGCGCAATACGTTTTCGAGGGCGAAATTGCTTACCTGAGCTGCCAGAGTGGAAAGAGGAGACACTGTCGGAGGCGCACTGCGCCCCCTATGCGGCGCGTCCAGGTGACACGAAGATGTACAGGGACCTCAAAGAAGAATTCTTGGTGGACAAAACCAAAGGGGGGATGTAATACAGTTCACTACCCGCTGTTTAGATGGTTAACAAGTAAAGTTCGAACATCAGCGCTCAGCGGGGAAAACTACAATCTCTACCGGTACCAGAGTGGAAATGGGAGAGAATCAGCATGGAATTCGTCACGGGTTTTCCGCATCGCATCGAGGGCACGATGCGGTTTGAGTCACAGTGGATCGACTGACGAAGTCGACTCTTTTTCCACCCACCCGTACGACGGGGACTAGAGTCACTCGGCTGGTGTCGAACCTTCGGCCAAGTCTACAACAAGCCCTGGAGACTAACCCACACTTCAGCACGGCATTTCACCCCAGAACGACGGACAGTCCGAGCGTGTGGTCCGGATTCTCGAAGAGGTGCTCTGAACCTGCGTACTTGATTTTGGTGATGGATGGTCACCGCTTTTGAGCTTAGAGAGGACCTGAGCTTCGACGGAACATCGGTGCGGATCTTAGCAACCAGGGAGAACGTGAAGCGACTTGGGAACTGGCGTCAGAGAGGAGGGAGTGCTACCCAGAATTACTCGTGGGGACCAGGATTAAGTTTCGAGGACGAAACTTCTTTTAAGTGGTGAGTGATGTAGAGTCCTGGCGTTCCCTTGCCCTTGTATGCCTCCCTTTTATTTTGACGGGACTTAGGAAAACCTTTCACTATGTTTCTGCAATGGACTGGCCTGGACCGTGAGTATTTTTCTGCGATTGAGCTCGAAAAATGAAGGACGGCAAAGCGAACGGATTCGGTTTCCGATTTACGGATCTCCCGGAATGGGGGTCAAAGCATTTGCTTTGAGTGGTGCATCGAAACCCGTGCTAAGTGGCTGGCACGCTTTTCGAGGTGATCGGACGGGATCTTGCGATGATCGGACCTTTCATCTTTTTACGTTAGTGGATTATTTTATTTATTGGGTGGTACCTCGATCTACGGTTTTCGTTTTGGTTTCGTTTATTTTGCAATTCGTTTCGGGGGCCGGAGGGTGATCTATTAATTCCTTGTTTCCGGGCAGACCGTCGGGGCTCGCGGGTATTTTTAGTTAATAAAGCTCGCGAAACGGAGAACGGCGGCGCAATCGATTTTGAATTCCGACGCCGGAATCTCCCGGAATAAATTCCGGAATGTGGCCAGCGGTTCAGGTGGTCAACGCGGTTTTTCAGGCAGACCGGACCCTGGTTCGCACCCGATTTGTTACCCGCTTTTGACTTGAAATGGGTTCATTCCTAATCCCCATTCTAACCGCTCCCGCCACCCTAACCCGTCCCGCCTTTTTTTTTCCCTGTCGTGCAACTTCCCATAACTCCCCACAACTCCCCCCAACTCCCCGCAACTTCCCATAACTCCCCTCAACTCCCCACAACTCCCCACAACTCCCCCCAACTCCCCGCAACTTCCCATAACTCCCCTCAACTCCCCACAACTCCCCACAACTTCCCCCCCCACAACTCCCCTGCGTACGAAACCCAAAGCGCAACGAGAACCCACTTCCCCAACCTTTCTGTTTCCCAACCGACCGAGTGGAGAAACAAGGCGGAGCGAGCGAGGAACGGGTGACCCCCTTTCCTCTTTCTCCCCCATCGGCGAAAACATGGGTGGGAGTGTTTAGCGGGAGTTCCGTACATCTTCTTCTCGCGTTTCAGGTGGGTACACCCTTAGAACCCCTTATTGCCGAATTTTGTTATGGTTATGTTTATCATGCTGTGGGTTTACGGTCGAGGCTGAGTATAGTGTTAGTATTCCGAAAGGGATTTTTTATTGTTAATCGGTACTAACACTGACGGTTTCTATGATGTACTATATTACCCCGTGTCTTGGTTACTTATGCTCGAGTTGCGACACGCGCACCCGCGGTCTGGCCACCGCAAAGGGTGCTCTTTTCCGGAAAGGCGGTCTTCGACCCGTGTTACCCACGAGGGGATGTAGTGGGGCCCCCGTAGGTGTGGGGTTTGAGGCATCAAGGTGCGAGCGGTGCGACCTGTCGGGATTGGTGCCCGACGAGGTCAGGTGTGCGACCCGCCGGGATTGGTGCCCGATGAGGTCAGGTGTGCGACCCGCCGGGATTGGTGCCCGACGCGGTCAGGTGTTACAGGTGTTACCGGGGTTACAGGTGTTACAGGTGTTACAGGGGTTACAGGTGTTACAGGTGTTCGTGGTTTATTTTCCCTCTTGGGAGGGTGGTCAGGTTTTGCAGGTGTTCACGTTTTATTTTATGGTAGCTCCGGATAGTCTGGTTTGCCGCGGCAGGTGCCCGGTCCAGGTTATGCAGGGGGAGGGGATACCGACGATTACACGACGAGGAGGGCGGTTGCTCTGGTTTACTGTGGTTTGCTTTATTTATAGCCCTAGTTGCTTTCGTGCTTTATTTTCTGGTCACCGACTTCCCACTCTGTGACAGGTTCTCGGGGGTGAGAGCTAGGGCGACGGTGAGGCCGTGGCAGGAGCACTTTTGGTCCTCCGTAGCCATAGTTGGTATTTACTTCTTATTGCGCATTTCATTACTTGTTAGTAGTCGACTATGTGGATCGCGATACCCTTGTGGGGTCGATGTGGATGTTGGGATGTCTTTTATTTGCCCTTGCGAGTAGTTGTTTTGCTTGTCCCGTGTGGCCGCTTTCAAACTACAAAAAAAAGGAAAATGTTTCGAAAACTGTTTACCTGGAGGTCATTGTACTAGTGTGGTTAAAGTGATGATTCTATGGTGGTTGTGGTCAGGACGCCGTGCATATACAAAGGAGACTCTGCCCGTTTGACGGGTGGTAGTGCAACCTACCGGTGTTCGTTAGTGTGTCGGCCGTTTGTCGGTCGTGGGTAACTGGACAGCCGTTTGTCTAAACTTGTACCTTCTAGGTCTTCTAGTGTTAGGTTATAGCAACTAATCGGCCGATTCTTTTTGCACCATGGGCAAGGTATGGGTGGGAATGGGGATTCTTCCCCTATGGTTGTTACCCATAGTTCGGCTTTTTATCGTAGACACTGCGATGGTTATAGAAATTGTCGTGATGGGGTCTCGGGGTGCTCCTTTGGGTTAGAAAGGGGGACCACTGGGGCTAGCAAGTCTTATGCGTTTGGGCTCGTTTCGGTTAGAGAGGTCGTGCCTGGTTTCGCACAAGTGTGCGTAAGTGGCGACTTTTTATTGGGGAGCTTAGCTTTTGGCGCTGGGTGGTGCCGGGTAGCTCTGGGACGGGTTCCTGGGTTCTGCGCAAGAGGGCCGGTTGGGTTGTCCTATTGGTGGGTTGGCGCGTGATCCCTCGAGCGCGTTTAGTGAACCTAGGCAACTTTGACGAGGTTCTTCTCGCTGTTGTCGTTGCTTGTCTTCTTCCGACCCTTTAGGTTTCAGATGGATAGTCTACAGTACCTGGAGGTCATTGTTGAGCAGACCTAGAGCTTAGATTTCCTCCTAGTGGGGAGTGTCACGTTTTGGTATGGAGGTTTACCGCTCGATTCGATGCCCGGTGCTTGGAGGGGCAACGGATTGGGACTAAGAGTTAGTGGTTATTTAGAGTGACGCACCCCGTCAGTGCCAGGACGGAGGTGGGACCTTACCTTGCGGGTTTTGTCGCCAGCTTCCCATGACTAAAGTATAGCCTTGAGGCCTAGTTTGGGAGCGTTTTGGGTCGTGATCTTTTGGGGCAGGTGTGGTTCAAGGGAAAAATTTCAGGTAGTTGTAACCCAGCCTGTTTTGTTGGCACCTCTTGGAGCCTTGTGAGGGCGTTAATGTGATTTGTTTTCCTTGTCGTCGGGTTAGTTGTTTTGGACCTTTAAGGGTTCATCAGACCGAGTGTGTCACCTTGGGGTGCACCCGTGCTCTTCGTGCGAAAGAGGAATGGAAGCTACGCCTACGCATCGACTACAGGGAGATATACAAGATTACAGTGAAGAACAAGTCCGGGTTTGATGACCACTTCGACCAATTACGAGAGGCACTTACAGATTATTCTCCGGACTCTCAGGGACCAGAGGTTGTTTGCTAAGTTTAAGAAATGTGAGTTCTGACTTTGCAAAGTGGACTTTTTGGGGCACATTGTGTCAGCAACGGGAATCACAGAGAATGTGAGCGGAACTGCCCGACACACGATCCGTAACTGGCAGCAGTCGTCTTCGTTTTAAAACGTTGGAGACACCACCTTTTGGAGTTCATCGTGATGTATTTTCGGATCTCCAGAGCCTTGAGTTTTGTTCGCAGAGAAGGATTTGTTTTCGCGACAGAGGCACTAGTTGGAGTTGCTGAAGGACTCGGCTTGACCGTTCGGTATCACCCCGGGAAAAGCAAGCGTAGTAGCGGATGTTTTGAGCAGGAAGGGTCAAATCGAGGGGGAAACTGATGAGCGCGAGTACTCAGCAGGGCCGGTACTGTCGCGTGACTCTTGTCCTTGAGGATCAAGCCAACCCTATTAGAGAGATCCTGGAAGGTCAGAAGACAGGCGCACCGATACAGCTCGTTCGAGACATGATTTCCCCCCCCCGGACCACGCGAGCGACTTTTGGGTGAGTGCGAACGGCGCAATACGTTTTCGAGGGCGAAATTGCTTACCTGAGCTGCCAGAGTGGAAAGAGGAGACACTGTCGGAGGCGCACTGCGCCCCCTATGCGGCGCGTCCAGGTGACACGAAGATGTACAGGGACCTCAAAGAAGAATTCTTGGTGGACAAAACCAAAGGGGGGATGTAATACAGTTCACTACCCGCTGTTTAGATGGTTAACAAGTAAAGTTCGAACATCAGCGCTCAGCGGGGAAAACTACAATCTCTACCGGTACCAGAGTGGAAATGGGAGAGAATCAGCATGGAATTCGTCACGGGTTTTCCGCATCGCATCGAGGGCACGATGCGGTTTGAGTCACAGTGGATCGACTGACGAAGTCGACTCTTTTTCCACCTACCCGTACGACGGGGACTAGAGTCACTCGGCTGGTGTCGAACCTTCGGCCAAGTCTACAACAAGCCCTGGAGACTAACCCACACTTCAGCACGGCATTTCACCCCAGAACGACGGACAGTCCGAGCGTGTGGTCCGGATTCTCGAAGAGGTGCTCTGAACCTGCGTACTTGATTTTGGTGATGGATGGTCACCGCTTTTGAGCTTAGAGAGGACCTGAGCTTCGACGGAACATCGGTGCGGATCTTAGCAACCAGGGAGAACGTGAAGCGACTTGGGAACTGGCGTCAGAGAGGAGGGAGTGCTACCCAGAATTACTCGTGGGGACCAGGATTAAGTTTCGAGGATGAAACTTCTTTTAAGTGGTGAGTGATGTAGAGTCCTGGCGTTCCCTTGCCCTTGTATGCCTCCCTTTTATTTTGACGGGACTTAGGAAAACCTTTCACTATGTTTCTGCAATGGACTGGCCTGGACCGTGAGTATTTTTCTGCGATTGAGCTCGAAAAATGAAGGACGGCAAAGTGAACGGATTCGGTTTCCGATTTACGGATCTCCCGGAATGGGGGTCAAAGCATTTGCTTTGAGTGGTGCATCGAAACCCGTGCTAAGTGGCTGGCACGCTTTTCGAGGTGATCGGACGGGATCCTGCGATGATCGGACCTTTCATCTTTTTACGTTAGTGGATTATTTTATTTATTGGGTGGTACCTCGATCTACGGTTTCCGTTTTGGTTTCGTTTATTTCGCAATTCGTTTCGGGGGCCGGAGGGTGATCTATTAATTCCTTGTTTCCGGGCAGACCGTCGGGGCTCGCGGGTATTTTTAGTTAATAAAGCTCGCGAAACGGAGAACGACGGCGCAATCGGTTTTGAATTCCGACGCCGGAATCTCCCGGAATAAATTCCGGAAGGTGGCTAGCGGTTCAGGTGGTCAACGCGGTTTTTCAGGCAGACCGGACCCTGGTTCGCACCCGATTTGTTACCCGCTTTTGACTTGAAATGGGTTCATTCCCAATCCCCATTCTAACCGCTCCCGCCACCCTAACCCGTCCCGCCTTTTTTTTCCCTGTCGTGCAACTTCCCATAACTCCCCACAACTCCCCCTAACTCCCCGCAACTTCCCATAACTCCCCTCAACTCCCCACAACTCCCCACAACTCCCCCCAACTCCCCGCAACTTCCCATAACTCCCCTCAACTCCCCACAACTCCCCACAACTCCCCTCAACTCCCCACAACTCCCCACAACTTCCCCCCCCACAACTCCCCTGCGTACGAAACCCCAAGCGCAACGAGAACCCACTTCCCCAACCTTTCTGTTTCCCAACCGACCGAGTGGAGAAACAAGGCGGAGCGAGCGAGGAACGGGTGACCCCCTTTCCTCTTTCTCCCCCATCGGCGAAAACATGGGTGGGAGTGTTTAGCGGGAGTTCCGTACATCTTCTTCTCGCGTTTCAGGTGGGTACACCCTTAGAACCCCTTATTGCCGAATTTTGTTATGGTTATGTTTATCATGCTGTGGGTTTACGGTCGAGGCTGAGTATAGTGTTAGTATTCCGAAAGGGATTTTTTATTGTTAATCGGTACTAACACTGACGGTTTCTATGATGTACTATATTACCCCGTGTCTTGGTTACTTATGCTCGAGTTGCGACACGCGCACCCGCGGTCTGGCCACCGCAAAGGGTGCTCTTTTCCGGAAAGGCGGTCTTCGACCCGTGTTACCCACGAGGGGATGTAGTGGGGCCCCCGTAGGTGTGGGGTTTGAGGCATCAAGGTGCGAGCGGTGCGACCTGTCGGGATTGGTGCCCGACGAGGTCAGGTGTGCGACCCGCCGGGATTGGTGCCCGATGAGGTCAGGTGTGCGACCCGCCGGGATTGGTTCCCGACGCGGTCAGGTGTTACAGGTGTTACCGGGGTTACAGGTGTTACAGGTGTTACAGGGGTTACTGGTGTTACAGGTGTTCGTGGTTTATTTTCCCTCTAGGGAGGGTGGTCAGGTTTTGCAGGTGTTCACGTTTTATTTTATGGTAGCTCCGGATAGTCTGGTTTGCCGCGGCAGGTGCCCGGTCCAGGTTATGCAGGGGGAGGGGATACCGACGATTGCACGACGAGGAGGGCGGTTGCTCTGGTTTACTGTGGTTTGCTTTATTTATAGCCCTAGTTGCTTTCGTGCTTTATTTTCTGGTCACCGACTTCCCACTCTGTGACAGGTTCTCGGGGGTGAGAGCTAGGGCGACGGTGAGGCCGTGGCAGGAGCACTTTTGGTCCTCCGTAGCCATAGTTGGTATTTACTTCTTATTGCGCATTTCATTACTTGTTAGTAGTCGACTATGTGGATCGCGATACCCTTGTGGGGTCGATGTGGATGTTGGGATGTCTTTTATTTGCCCTTGCGAGTAGTTGTTTTGCTTGTCCCGTGTGGCCGCTTTCAAACTACAAAAAAAAGGAAAATGTTTCGAAAACTGTTTACCTGGAGGTCATTGTACTAGTGTGGTTAAAGTGATGATTGTATGGTGGTTGTGGTCAGGACGCCGTGCATATACAAAGGAGACTCTGCCCGTTTGCAGAGTGAATTTGTATATGTGGCGGGTCTGGGCACGCACTGGGGGAGGTTGGTTTTCAAAAAAAAAATAAATGTATGTGCAAACTCAATCTTTTCGTTGGTCGTCTTCCGCTTAATAAAACCCCCGGGGCGTGACAAAAGCGGTGAACGATTCACCGCTTTTAAACCTTTCACTCCCACAGCATATTTTTTCAACAAAAAATCATCAATGCATATTGTGAATTTTTCATATATTTTAATTACAATATTTGACAATAAAAATATCAATCACATCACAACAAGAAATATGTCGATTATAACAATAAAAACCAACAAATACATCAATCATAAAATTCACGATAATAAAAATATCAATCACAATATTAAATGCTCTGAATGTCAATCACAATAACAAATGCTCTGAATGTTTTGAACATTAATTATAAATGTCCGAATTATAAAAGAATGAATATAATAATATCAAAATTATATATGCAAAAAATTGAAAAAATATCAAAATATTAAGATGCCCCAACAAAATCAACTACTCTCCATGCCCTCGCCACCGTACACGTTTTCGTCCGCCTCTACGTCCGTGTCTGCACCGCCGACCCAGTGCTCGACTAGGCACATCATCAGCATCCTCCATCTCAGACTGTACAAGCTCAATGCCATGTATCTTATCAATATGCTCGATGGAGATGCCCTCGACAACTACATCCGTCCTCTGCGTGTCAAGTACTAATGATCGCATCCCCTTCTGTGTCTCAGGTACAGGCTCAGTAGAAATATGATCGTGGTGTTGTCGCCTCCGTCGATATGTAATACCAACTGGACTAACATCTGATATGGATGGAACGTCCGATGGAGGGATCGACGCAAATGAAGTATCAAACTGATGTACCTCGGATGTAGATGGGACACCATATGAAGGTATCGACGTCGACTGGAAAGGAAGTGATACTGACTGGAAATCGAAATGAAGGGCGTCTGATGTCGAGAGAACGTTAGAAGGATGAATCGGAACGGATGCGGATGAAAAATCGTATGCAGTCGTGGAGGTGGAGGGAATATCATCCAGATGATAAAAATATGGAGGTGGCTCTGGATGCTCTGAATATCCTGAAGCTGCTAATGTGGGGAGTCTCTCTAAGACATTCTCGATGTCCTAACTTATATGTCCTAGAGCGTCCATCAATCCAGATGGCTCTGGAGGATCATCCATCAAATGTCCAAGACTCCTGACAGTACGACGCAGAGTATCCACCTATAAAAAAACACATATTTATATAAACGATATTTATATAAATGACTTCTAATATATAAGAAAAAAAATATTAAATGATCTTACCAAAGTTCGCTCGATATGCCCACGCGGCAAAAAAGTAAGTGGAGGTCGCTGTACGGGACGATAAATCCACCTCCTTGTGATATCCTAGTACCATTGCATGTACAAGGAGGTGGCTCGTGCTGGATCTGAGTCGACGAAGGGACTCTGCTCCGCAATATGATCTAGACGATCAGCCCATCATAGAATATAAGAAATATGAAATGCTGCCCAGTCCTCTCATACCATTCATACCATCCCATAGTCCGTAGACCTAACGAATAACCAACCTTCCTCAATCCTTTGGTGCTCTTCTCACCCTCCCCTTACTACCTTGGAGGGCCCCTACGCAATCCCCGTGTAAAGTTCACGGGTCCTTAGACCAACTTCTCCAGAAAAGTACACCCTTGCGGTGGCCAAACCGCTGGTGTACGTGATGGCGCCATGAGCCTCGAATATGTAACTGTCGACTATATCGTAGTAGCTATACCCGATAAAGTCATGCATCTTGTCTTGTCCTCTTTTTGTATTTACCAATTTTGACAACCAAATAACATATTGTCCTTCCTTTTTATCAAAACAGTTATGCCAAAACACAATTTGAAATAAAAGGGAGAGGAAGGCCTGACACCATGATCCAACAACATCCCCTACCTTAGTTAGATTACCCACCTCAAACGACGAAAAACACGATGCACGAAAACTCCCAATATCGTCTTAAACCTAGCCCGAATAAAAGCTACACCAAAAATCATCGTTAAAACACCATCGTGATAAAAAACACTCAAAAACGAAGCGAAACGAGCCAAAAACAGCGTCGAAACAGGCTTCCGAATTTCCGGGCTGGGGACTGGTGCACGGGCCCTGGCGTGGACCGGGTCCACGCCCAGGGGCGGCGGCCGCGCAGACCGGGCACATCCTCTGCGGTGCACCGCGCAACCGGGCCGGGCCGCGCATGGGAGAGGCGCGCACCGGGTTCACAGGAAACCGCGGTGGCGCGTACACCGGGTTCACGCCAGGCGCGAGGACCGCGCGGGCTGGGCTGGGCCGGGCCGGTGTACGCGTGCGGCGCGCCGGGTTCACCTCTTTGGGCCGCGTTTGCCTGCGCTGGGCCCACGCTTGAAGCGTGGACCGCGCTCCTTGGGCTGGGCCGAATGAATAGTAAAGCTTCCCCCTTTTTGCATTTTCTTTTCCCTTTTGCCCTCCGCGGCTCCCGCGACCACCACTACTGCGGTGCCGACCCCGAGAACATGATAACGGCGGTGGCGGCGTCCTCCCATTTAAGACAACGGCGGCGACGGCCTCCCGTTTAACCTTCCAAAGGTCATCTCCAACATCGCGTCCGGTCCCCGGTTCAACCAACGGCTCAAAGAACCCCACAAGATCCATGAAAACCCGAACGAAATCACAAACACCATCGGAACCTCACAAGAGATATCGAAAACCATGAAACACACCTCTTTTTAGTCGGAGAAGATGACGGTACGATGCCCGGCTTCGTCCTCCGTTCTCCGTTCTCCCGCTCGGTCGATGTCCTTCCTCCGTCGCCCCACCCCGACGCCGATTCCCGATCCCGTTCTCTGACGAAACCTTCGAGGAAGAAGACGATGATCTCTCTTGTTACAAATTTGAAAACTAGGGTTCTAACCTCTCTCTTGAGCATCTAAAGTAGAAATCGATGGCCAGTTCCTATATTTATAAGAGAGTCCGTAACAACTCTAACCACTTTTTAACAAATCAAATATTTTTGTAACAATCTAAATCTTTTGTAACAAATTTCCCTTTTTTGAAAAACCAATTATTTAATTTAACTATTTCTCCCTCCATCCGCATTCAAAAGCCTTCGGGAATCACATCGTAAGTGGGCACGGATTTCAAAGCACACCAAATCTGAAATGAGTGTTCTACCTCTCTCTCGTATGAATCTTAGAAAAATCATATCGGGAGTTTCACTTACCAGAATTTAGAGCCGATCGCACCACCATTTTCCATTTTTCGAGCCCTACACAATGGAATAAATATCCGACCCAAAAGACAAAACACAAATACGGCGAACAATACAGTGAACACCGAAAGTAATACCCGTACATAAACCGTGGACAATACATCACCCCCCCCTTAAAACAAGTTTCATCCCCGAAACTTATCTCGAGTCCATCGTGAACAAATCCGGATATCGTTCCCTGATCATTGACTCTAGTTCCCACGTGGTGTCCCTTTCCTCATGATTGCTCCACTGAACTTTTACGTAAGGTCGACCTCTTATGCAATTTCTTCTCCTCTTTTGCCAATATCCGCACCGGTGTTTCTTCAAAACATAAGTCCCCTTGTAGTTCCACCGAAGAAACATCGATCACGTGTGAAGGGTCGGGCACATACTTCCGAAGCATCGATACGTGAAATACATCGTGTACCTTCTCGAACTAGGTGGCAAGGCCAAACGGTAGGCTACCGGACCAACCCGCTCAAGGATTTCATAAGGTCCCATGAATCGCGGGCTCAGCTTGCCTCGCAAACTGAACCGCCGGATTCCCCGGGACGGTGATACCTTGAGCAATACATGCTCCCCGACTTAGAACTCCAAGTCCCATCGCCTCCGGTCCGCATAACTCTTTTGCCTGCCTTGTGCGGTTAACAACCGCTGCCTAATTAAACAGACCTTTGCCTCCGTTTCCTTTACCAAGTCCAGTCCGAGTTGCTTCTGTTCCGTCAAATCGTCCCAACACAAAGGTGATCGACACCTGCGCCCATACAGCGCCTCATACGGTGCCATATGAATACTCGCTTGGAAACTGTTCTTGTATGCAAACTCCACCAATGGCAAGTGGTGATGCCATCCCCCTCCAAAATCCAAGACGCAAGCTCGGAGCATATTCTCTAAAATCTGAATCACCCACTCCGACTGTCCATCACTTTGGGGATGAAATGCCATATTGAAACTGAGCTTGGTTCCCATTGCCTATTGAAGACTTCCAAAAGTTTGACACAAAGCGTGTGTGTCACGCCCCTGGTCGAAACTGCGACCCGGGCTCGCCAACAGATCCGCCGCCCATACGGGAAGCCCTGTATAGACGTAGCGTCTAACCTGCAAAAGATCATCTATACTATACAGATATCAGAGCTGAAAGGTAAATGCAGAATAAAATAAATACAACTCTAGAAAAATACATCCCAAGTCCTCACCAAAATACATAAATCTCTCAAAACAAAGAAGAGTACAACTCAATCCTCACTACATGATCACTCAACATGAACTCTCAAAATGTAAGGAGGTACATCTACTCTCAGGACGACAACTGGTAGGGATCTATCTCGCGACTCCCTTACCTCGATCAGCCGGATCAGCAACTGGAGCAGCAGGAACAGGAGTAGAAGTCCCTGGGGAAAAGACACCACGATGGGTGTGAGAAATACATCCCACAGTAGTTCTCAGTGGGTACCGCCAACAAGCCCGACGGTCTGCCCACTAAGTCTACTAGAGGCATAAAGTAACATATGCAGTGCTGTAAGGAAAAGCTGGAAAAGTAAACTCTACAGCTACTATGCCTCTATCTAGATGCTCAAGAGTGGAACAGAAAGAACACAATGCTACAACTAGCTCTCGACTCAGATCACCCAATCTAAACTGACTGCCTCCTCGGGTCCAGTCAAACCTGCACCTACCTACTGCCGTTACATCCCGGAGGACCGGACTTACGTAGGGCGTCCGTGACTGCCAAAACTGGCCCAGCCAGAGGGACTGCGTCGACAAGTCGCGATAGAAGTAACAGGCCCAACTCCGGAGTGGCACTCGAGGGGCGCGACCCCAACGAGGAAAGTATCTGCGCATCTCTATCGAGCTCAAATGTGGCTCATGCAGGCTATAATCCAAATCCTCGATCAACAAGATCGACGGAAACCAATAGAACTCTGTCTCACTCACAGGCTGGAAAACCACACAGCCGAGACCCACTGTCACTCTGACGGCTCCCAAGAACCCTGATCTATAGACCTCTATCCAACTCCACTCGGTCCCCATACACGAGTGTAATTCATCCCACAACAACCCGACCTCTCGGCCCACTACTCGGGCAACGAAGACTCTAAGTCCAGAGTGAAAATATAGAATAGTGGTGTGGGAATGTCTAGAGCAATAAAAACCTAGCCCAAGTTGAAGTTTTCTACAGTCTGGCTGAACATACTACATATGGCGGGGGTGCTAGGTCAAGTTCCAAGATAACAACAATTAACAGGATGTAGGAAAGATAACATATCACATGATCATCTGAATACAACAGGAACATCAATTTTTCACCGACTGACAAACTATCAATATACTATTCTAATCATGCAAGTTCCTACACATATAGAATTAATAAGCAATCCGTAGATCTTGAAGATATGGTGTCACGCCCCGAGACCGTCAATTTGAACAGTTCGGGCGCGCCAACAGACCCGCTAATCGGGCATGACCTTTCAAGACCCGAAAGGAACGGTTTATTCCAACAATTTTAATTCAATATAGCGGAAGAGTAAGCAATCAGAGGAGAGATCTATGAATTTAAACTTCCAATCATTCAAACAAATAGTTAGAAGAAATGAAAGTACATCACTTGAGCGAAAACAAATACTTTTGTTTATAATACAACTCTCTTTTAACATGCAACTACAATACAAATTACATCCATATTTTTTTTTTCTTTTTCCAACATGAAACTTGAACATTTAAAGATTACATTGTTGCTCACATACAAAAGTTCGCTCAAGAAAATAAAACTCCAAAATGGTACTGGCGACTCTAGACTGCTAGGTCGCTACTCTGCTGAGCTCTTGCCCCTGTCGCGTGCCTCGCTCGATGTACCTGGACCTGTGGGGATGTCACCCAAAGGGTGTGAGAACTACAACGAAGTTCCCAGTGGGTTCAACCACCGAGAGAAAATGCCCTGCACCGCTTAGTCTAATCGAAGCAATATAATAGAGAATGAAATACAGTAATAAAAGCTGTAAATCCTAGCTAGCATGCTTAACACTTTTACCCTTGCCATAACCTGACTTAATGCCGTTGTAAGGTGTCATTCTAACCAACCACTTACTTGACGAACCACTTTCTTTACTTTTCTTTGTGTTTTAATTAAAGTTGCTAACCCTCGGAGAATCTTGCCCAACGGGCCCTAGCCCGGCAGACATGCTGCCATAAGACAAGTCCTCTAAAGTTGCCGATAACACCCGCAAGTGTTACCCCGTCCTACGGGAGAAACGTCCCGAACGGGTCTCTACCCGGGAGAGGGACACTGCCCGCTACTCCAACATGGGCCGCGTTTCACCCCCGTAGGTACGCCCGTTTTATTATCTCTTTTATTGCTTTTGTACTTAGCCTCTTTTCACTTTAGGCCTTTGCCTTTCTCTTTGCTCTTTAGCACTCAGCTTCCTTTTCATTCGAGCTCGTAGCTCACATTGCCTCTTGGCCATTTTCTTTCTTTTCAATTAAGCTTTTAGCTTATCTTTTCATGTACTCAATACCTTTACCCTAGGTCCATGCCTCAAGGTAACAGAAGTCCCTTGGACTTAGTCTTTCTTTACTTTTATTATACTCAAGTTGAAGTTAAAGTGTAGGTGTATTAACCCAATTCCCTATGACGATTCTAGAGATTTCATTCACTTTGGATTTTAACCTCAACTATACTATGATTCCCTTAGAGACATAACTCTAAATTAAGCCCTACTTCCATGTACTCACATAATTGACTCAAGCAAAATGCCACTCGTGAAATCCTATAGTGAATGCCACACATTAGAGCCTAATATAAGTTTTCTCCTAAGTCGAGATTTCCACATGCCATAATTCACTTCTACATAAGCATGAAAATACAATCCTAGCCACTCTATTAACATGCTTCTAAGGAAAAGCAAAAGATAAGGGGAGAGGTCACCCTCGCTCGATAGAATCCCCCACCTTTAGTCGCTTTTGCAAGGATAAGATGGGTTGATCTTCTATTCTCCAAGAAATCCCTAAATTCATAATGAAACCAATTAGGAATCACTTTCATACTCTTTTTTTTTTTTTTTTAATTCCACACAACTATAAAAGAGAATCCTAGGTTTACTCTTTATTTCTTTCTATGGGTTCATTTTGACCAATAAGGAAAGAAAGTTGCAAAAATCCCTTATTAGCATACTCTTGTAATAGGGATATTTTGGTCTCTTTAATATTTTAATCTTTAAAAGAAAATCCTAAATATGATGTAACCATGAAGGAAATTATCTCATTGTCATTTTAATTCCACAAGAGTTCAAAAACTAGAACCCTAGAATTTTAACCTTACCTCTTTGGGTATTCTTTTGACCAAAAGAGAAGCAATGAAAGCTAATGTTTCATTTTGCTTTTAAAAGAGACCAAAAGTTGCCCTCTTGATCTTCAAGACTTTCCCTATAATGAAAAGGGAAATCATGAAGCAATTTCTTCCCATGATTCTCTAACTCCATAAAATTATAGAACTAAAACCCTTTTTAAAACATAAAAGGGAGAATTCCTTAATTGACTCTCTTTTTGGATCAATTTGAAGGGAATAGGAAAGAAAGTCCCATTCTTGTCACGTTTGCCAAAGAGAAATTTTGATCTCTTGGTCTCCAAGGTTTTCCTAAAAGAGAAGCAAGTCTTGAAGCAATGACTCTTATGATCTAATATTTCCATAAAAATTTAACTAGAAACCCCTTTGACAACTTAAAGGGAAAAACCCCTATTTGGTCAATTTCCCCATCAAAAGGCTAAATTTTTATCGGTTCATAAAAATGGGAGGAGAATAATCATCTCATGGCATGTTGCCAAAAAGAAACTTGCACAACTCGATCCGGGGTCAAAATGCTCTCAAAAATTTGAGAAAAGCTCAATTTGAGCTATTTCCCCTAATTTGCCGATTTTGCTTTTGGCAAAATCGAGAGTTGCATTTTTCTCATTGGAGAAAAGAGAAGAGAAGAAGTTTCTATCTTTCTTCTTTTCTTCTTTTCTTTTCTTTCTTTTTCCTTCTCTTTTCTTCTTCTCTTTTCTTCTTCTCTTCCTTTCTTTCCATTCTTTCTTTCTTCTTTTTTTTTTGTGAGGATGCCCTGCTGCTGGGCAACAGCTGCAAGCTGCTGCCCAAGCAGCAGAGCCTGCAGCTGCTGCTGCTGCTTGTAGCAGCAGCAGCTGCTGCAGCTCCAGCAGCTGCGCAAGGCAGCCATGCTGCTGCCTTGCGCAGCAGCCATGCTGCCCAGGGCAGCAGCTGCAAGCTGCTGCCCAAGCAGCAGGGCCCACAGCTGCTGCATCCCCCCATTTCCATTTTTTTTTTTTTTTTTGTTTCCTTCCCCCTCGAGCCAAGAGAGAGAGAGAGGGAGATAGAGAGAGAGAGAGAGTACAATACCTTCTCCTTCTCCTTCTTCTTCTTCTTCTTCTTCTTCTTCTTCTTCTTCTTCTTCTTCTTCTTCTTCAACTTCTTCTCTTTCTCTTCTTCTTCTCCTTCTTTTTCTTTCGTTCCTTCTTTCAGCTGAGAGAGGGAGAGAGTGTGAGAGAGGGAGGGTTTCAAGTGGAAGAGAGAGAGCATTTAGTTTTCTGCAGAGGGTGGTTGGGAAAAAAAAGTGAATTTACTTGTTTGCCCTTAGTTTCAAAAAAATTTCCAAAACTGCCCTCATTCCTGCAGTTTTCTCCTGCAGAAAGAAAATTCGGATACCCCACTTTCTCCGCGTTTTCCCGTCAACTGGGAAATCGAAATTGTAATTTTTCTTCTCCCTTTTAATCTACAAATTTTTCTTAAGCTCTCCACGATTTCTTTTAAATTTTCGGGTCACTCTAAGCCCTCGAAAGAGAGCCCTGAATAAGCTTCGCGATCAACTTCACTGTCAGAAACTGCAGTTTCAGAATTCACGAAGCATTTTTCTTCGCTTCGTTCTCCAATTTTCCTTTAATCGCTCACCTCGATTTTTCACTCCTTTTAATCAGAAAACTTTTGTGAGACACTCCACGATTTATTTTAAATTTTTGGGCTACTCTAAGCGCTCGAAAGAGAGCCCCGAAAAAGCTTCGCGATCAACTGCGCTGTCAAAACTGCAGTTTCAGAACTTACGAAGCATTTTTCTTCGCTTCGTTCTCCAATTTTCCTTTAATCGCTCACCTCGGTTTTTCATCCCTTTTAATCAGAAAACTTTTGTGAGACACCCCACGATTTCTTTTAAATTTTTTGACTATTCTAAGTCTCCGAAACAGGGCTCCGAAAATGCTTCGTGATCACAAATTTCAGAAACTCCAGAATTTTGCCAAGTCCTCGGGGTTCAAGTCACTTTTCGATCCGATGCCCTTCGCGTCAGCCCGAAATGCACCGAACTCGACTGTAATCATATTTAAAACACGCTACAAGTCTTCTCGCCGAATTTCGCCATTTTGCGAACTCGGCGAACTCGGGTCCAAATTTTGCAAACTTGAGGCTTCGCTTTTCCAACCACAACTCACATTTCGACTCAACGGCTTTTGCGTTGATCCGAAACGCTTCTAACCCACTTGTAATCACATTTGAAATGTGTTACAAGTATTTTTACCGAGTTTTGCTATTTCGCAGAAATCGGTGCACTACATATGGCCACCCACCTGAAGAGCTGAACTGTCCAAAATCCCACAACTAAAAAAATACCAAGAGAACAACAACTCCAAGTCCAAAGGGTCCAGCACGATCCGCAATCTCTCCTGGGTGCAACACAAGGCTAAAATTACACTTTAATCCCAAAATTTAACCAAGTATTACAATCTGAAATTTCAGCCGCAAAGATGTCAATTTTTCACCTGCAGACAGGGCTTCAAAAATTTTGATAAAAATACCACAGCGATCCTCGCGTCGATACCTTCGAAACGGGTACCTGCAAGCCCAATTCCGAGCACCGTAGGCCAAGTTACAAATTCCACAGTACCGGTGCGCAAAATCTCACAACCATACAACTGTAAACTCTCGCACAGATAAAAAGGAAAAATGTATACCTCCGGGAAGGTCTCGAAAAAATCCAAGAAAAATACTGTGATGATCCTCGTGTCGAGTAGATGAAAAAAGTGTACAGGCTCGCTTTGATCCGACGCTCGAGCGCGGAGATCTCCTCGAATCAACCTGCTGCCCTCACAAATCCTCACAGAAAACCAATGTCCCAGTAAGCATTGAAAATCTCCTCGAAAAACGTGAAATGAGGAAAAGTGGAAAATACCAAAATCGTAGCCTTACCTGTCCCGGATCCAAAGGCGAAGAAATCGCTCTAAAAGATGGTCGGAGTAGGCCGGGGGAGCTCGTGCACCGAAATGCGACGGAAGAAACACCGGCGAAAGAACGTCGCGACGCGCCAAGAAAATGGGAATCTCGAAAATCGTGCCACATAAAATCTCCAAACTCTGCAGAAGGATGCAGCACAGCGTGGGGGTGAAGTCCTCTAAAGAAGCCCGAGAGAGAAAAGGCCGAAATCAGTGAAAAAAACCCATTGTGAAGTGAGTTTGGGCTATATATAGGCCCACCCAAACAATTGGGAAAATGACCCTCATGTCCCCGGTTTCGGGCGCTGGACCAGGTTTCGGGCGCCCGAAACCGGCGGAGCAACAGATCGCGGCCAAGCGTCCGAAATGCCCTGGGGCTGCCACGTCACCCGCAGAGCAAACAGCTGTGCGGGGCGTACCGGGAGCGGCCACGTGGCCCTCCCGGGGGCCGACGCGTGTCCCGCACAGCGAACAGCTGTGCAGGGCGCGCGTGCTGCCGCCGCGTGGCGCCTCCCCCGGTCAAACGGGTAGGTGGCGCCCGCCAATGGCAGGGCGTCACCTGGCCTGCACAGTGGTCACGGTCACACATATGGGCAGGTGCCGCTGCCACGCACGCGCCCCGAGGCGGGGTCCCGCGCTCCCGTGCGCCGTGCCCGATGAGCCAACCAATCACGTGCCGACACGTGTACCCTGCACCCGGTCCACGCACCCTACTTCGGGTTCCGTGGACCGCGCCGCGTGCACCGACCAACCGGGGGCTGCCAAGTGTCCACCCGCCTTGGTCCATGCACCGCCGCGCCCGCTCTGTAGACCGCGCGCCTTGAGCTCGCCAATCAGGCGGCGCCACGTGTCCCAGCGCCGGGCTCATGCACTCCACCGCGACGCTCTGTGGACCGAGCGTCGCGGACCGGCCAATAACAGGCCGCCACGTGGCATTTCCGCGGTCCACGGCCCCTCCCATGCACCGAAATCCACTAAAAACTTCCGGGAGTCCGTTTTTGGGCATCCGGACTCAGCATTTAACAAGCAAATAGCCGTTTTCAAGCGTTTTTCCATGCTGAATCCAATTCCAACCTCTGTTTGGCCTAAATTCTTTTCAAAATTTCGGCAAATGCAGCCGAAGGCTAAAACAGCAATAGATATCTCACAGGGTCCATCGGTGGCATCGCTTTGATGCACTATGGGCCAGACACACCAACAATAGGTGTTCTAAACAATGGATTCACCAGAAAAGGTTGCATGGGAACCTGGGCCACCACATCCTCCCCCACTAAAAGGAAGTTTCGTCCTCGAAACAAGAAAAACAAACAGACGTACCTCAACCAGAAGTCTCGAACAGAAAGGGGTAGGTATCTCTCATCACTGTCTCCAGCTCCCAAGTAGCCTCACGCTCCTCGTGATTGCTCCACAAGATCTTCACATACGGAATGGCCCGATTGCGCAATTCCCTCACCTCACGAGCAAGAATTCACAACGGGCGCTCCTCATAACCAAGATCCTCGCCGTTCTCCAAAGAAGTGAAGTCAATCACGTGCGAACGGTCAAACACATATCTCCTCAGAGCCGAGACGTGGAAAACATCGTGAACTCCGGCCAGGCGTGGAGGAAGGGCAACTCTATAAGCCACGGGGCCTACTCTCTCAAGTACCTCGAAGGGTCCAATAAAGCGGGGACTAAGTTTCCCACGAACTCCAAATCTCCGGACTCCTTTCGAAGGCGAGACCTTCAAGAAAACATGATCACCAATCTGAAACTCTAGGTCTCGCCGCCGAGTATCAGCGTAGCTCCTCTGACGACTCTGGGCTATCTCAAGATGTCGACGAACCAATCTGACTTTCTCCTCTGCCTCCAACAGTAAATCCGGTCCCAAAGTCCTCCTCTCACCCACGTCACTCCAATACAAGGGTGACCGACACCTGCTTCCATACAATGCCTCAAACAGAGCCATCTGAATGCTCGCCTGATAGCTGTTGTTGTACGCAAACTCAACCAATGCTAAGTTCTGGTACCACCCTCCTCCAAAATCCAAAACGCACGCTCTCAACCTGTCCTCGAGGGTCTGTATAGTGCGCTCAGACTGTCCATCGGTCTGTGGGTGGAATGCTGTGCTAAATCGGAGCTGGCTCCCCAAGGCTGACTGTAGACTCCGCCAAAAGTGTGATACAAACCTCGGGTCCCTATCTGATACAATCGAGGCGGGTACGCCGTGTAGCCTCACAACCTCATCCAAATATAACTGCGCAAGTCGCTCCATCGGCCAAGTCATCTGAACAGGCAAGAAAAGTGCAGACTTGGTGAGTCTATCCACGACCACCCAAATCGCGGCGGCCCCACTCTGCGCCCTCGGCAGTCCAGTGACGAAGTCCATAGTGATGTGTGTTACGGCTTTTTGTGTTGGCATATTTCGTGAGTTGAGTCGGAGTCTTGAAGTGATCAAATTGTCAATCAGCAATTGAAGACTCAGAGAAGATTCAACAAAATCTCAAGTTGACCCTCAGTGTTTTGAGTCTTGAAGATTGAAGTAGAAGAATTGTGGATCATATACATCAATCTCAAGGAAAATGGATTCGGAATGATCAGGTACGTTTAACTAAATAATTTTGGTGATCCGAATACATTTGAGTAGTTTAGAAACACTTAGATAAGTTTTCATTGCATAAAAGTCAAAAACTGGACATACTACATGTTCAGAGTCCGGATCGGGCATCACAGTCCGGACCCCGAACGTAGATTAGTTCATGCGCAATTCCAGTCCGGACCGTGGATTCCAGTCCGGACCCCGAACCTTGTTTTTTCAGGAATTGCTGAAAAAAAGACGACAGTCCGGACCGAGCCAATCCAGTCCGGACCGTCGTGCGGGAAAAAATCTGTTAAGTCAGTTTTTGATGCTTATCTCTTTCCAGAGGTTTCTAAACTATAAATAGACACTTAGGGTTTCTCAAGAACTACCGATTAATTTATAAAACACTTGAGAGCAACCCTAGAGGCTAGGTTTTTATCGTTCTTCTTTATAGCCTCTTTTAGGTCAATTCGACGGTTCTTCCAAGATCTATCTTTTGTCGAATTGATCTAGTCTTTGCTTAGAGATTTCTTCTACGGTTCTTCAATGATATTCTAAGAAAAGGATCACCATCGAAGCCAATATTTCTATCGGCCAAGTTTGCGTCGTGGATTCGACGTAGCATCGTGGATTCGATGTGTTGAAGGCGTTTCGTGGATTCGAAACGTGTGCTCGTGGATTCGAGTGGCGTTCGTGGATTCGAACGTGTGCAGTGGACGTGCAATCGGTGGAGCGCAAGGTCCGAAGAAGTTGAAGGAGGGGTTGAGTTCGTGGATTCGGTAATCACCTTGTTATTCTTCTTTTCTTAGTGGATTGTTATTGCGTGTTCGGTGAGCGCAAGATCCGAAGAAGTTGAAGGAGGGGTTGGAGTCCGTGGAGTCGGTAATCACCTTGTTATTCTTCTATTCTTAGTGGATTGTTATTGTGTGTTGGTCCCGTGGTTTTTCTCCTGGATTGGAGTTTCCACGTATATCTCGGTGTGCTATTTTTTATTTCCGCATTGGTTTTTATTTTGCACTGAGATTGGTTTTATAAGTATTACACCTATTCACCCCCCCTCTAGTTGTTTTATAGTACCTATTTAGATCCGTGTGGATCCATAAAAACCAACAATTGGTATCAGAGCGGGTTTTAGGTTTATCTATCATGTCGGGTGAAAGTGGTAATATTTATAGACCTCCTCTTTTTGATGGGACTAATTATGCTTATTGGAAAGTGCGGATGAGAGCTTTTCTCATCGCAATTGATGAGCGGGTATGGCAATCCGTGGAATACGGTTGGGTGCATCTTGTTGAGGAAGTAGGAAATTCTACTACTCCAAAACCTCGCTCTAGATGGTCCAAAGAGGAATTCGAAAGATCTTCTTACAATGGGAAAGGTATGAACGCTCTATTTAATTCTCTTTCCTCGACTGAGTTCACACGAATTTCCGCGTGTGAAACCGCGAAGGAAATTTGGGATATTCTCAAAATTACACATGAGGGTACTAATCTAGTAAAAATTCAAAAGCTCCAGATGCTTACAAGTCAATTTGACTCTATTCATATGGAAGAGCATGAATTATTTACAGATTATTACACTAGACTTCAAGATGTAATCAGTACTTGTGCTAATTTAGGAGAAAAGATCCCGGAGTTGAAAATTGTAAGAAAGATACTTCGGACTCTTCTGGAACGGTTTAGGGCAAAGGTTACCGCCATTGAAACCGTTAGTCATCCGGATGAGATGAGAGTAGAGGAATTAGTAGGTGCTTTACAAACTTATGAGATGACTTTTCCTACTAATCAAGTTTCTTCCAAGTCTTCTTCTAAGCTTACAGGTGTTGCATTCAAATCAACAAAGGAAGAAGATGGCGAATCAAGTTCCGACGATGAAATCACTTTTGCCGATTTTGAAGAACAATTGGCGCGGATTGTAAAGAAATTTCGTCGGAAGTTTTGGAAGAATCGAACTGATGGATCTTCATCCTCGAAACCATCTAAAGGATCATCAGGTTCTAAATCCTCTAACCTCAAATGCTTTGCAAAACCTTCTAAGGAAAAAGATGAATTCGAAGGGGAAATCCGATGTTATAGATGCAAAGGCTACGGCCATATTTCAATGGATTGTCCTTCTCCGAAATCATATAAAAAGAAGGCTTTGCAAGCGAAAACTTGGGACGATTCTACTTCTAATGAATCGACCTCAAGTAAAGAGGAAAAAGTCGTTGCCTTTCATGCCTCTCAAATTCCCTCTTCTAATGTTTGCTTATCATCTTTAATCACTGACTCTATTCCTTTGATTTTGCATGAAACATCAACATCCGATGGAGAGTCATCAAGTGAGGGGGAGTCGGACGAAGAAGAACTCGTTGAGGCATATCAACAACTTCTTACGGAATAAAAGAAGATGGCCAAGCATATTAAGAAGTTGAGGAAGCAACGACTTGAGATTCAAGATGAGAATCATGCTTTAAAGATAAAACTTCATGATCTTGAGGAGGAACGAGAACGTTTATTGGATAATAATAAAATCCTCCAAGAAGAGCGAAACCAATCGGAGACAAACGCTAAATCATATATGGACAAGATTGGTTTTCTTGAAAAACGGTTTGAGGAAATTCATGTCACCAACCAAGCTTTGACCAAGCAAGTTCATCAACTTAAATCCGACATACAAAGGCTTTCAACTGGTTCCAAGAAATTTGATTGTATGTCCGAATTAGGTCAAACAAACAAGGTTGGTTTGGGATTTAAAAAGAACCAAACTGTGAAGGCTTCAAGTTCCACAACTAAATTGAAAGGAAGAACTTGTCACCAATGTGGACTTGAAGGACACTTGATGAAGATGTGCCCGAAAAAGAGAAAGAGGAATTCTTCGGCTACTTCATCTACGGAGCGAACTCAACGGAATCAAAAGACACAACATGTCACGCCCCGGGGTCGAAACTGCGACCCGGGCTCGCCAACAGATCCGCCATCTGTACGGAAACTGCCGTACAGACGAAGCGTCTAACCTGCAGAAAGAATCAACTACAGTATACAGATATCAGAGCGGAAAGTAAACTACTAAAAACTGAAAACCAAACACTGTACAACTGAAAATAATACAATATCCATCTCCCAAATACGATCGTATACAAAGTCCTCTGATACAAAACTCAAAAGGGAGGTATCTCCAATAAAAACAACGGTGTACAAACTCTCAATACAAATATCCTCACTACATCAGTCTCTCAAACTATAAAATAAAGTACAACTCTATACCTCACAACAAAGGTCACTCAACAGAGGAAAAAGAGGTAAACTAATCTACTGAAGCTCTCCTCTAAAGGGGTACCGCTACACTCCAACGACGGGTAGGGAACTAGCTCGCGACTCCCTCGCCTCGGTCAGAAGGATCAGCAACTGGAGCAACAGGAACAGGAGAAGAAGTTCCAGGGGAAAAAGACACCACGACGGGTGTGAGAACTACTTCCCACAGTAGTTCTCAGTGGGTGCCGTCAACAAGCCCAACGGTCTGCCCACTAAGTCTACTAGAGGTAAAAGATAACAGTGCAATAAAATCTGAACAGAAAAGCTGGAGCTACTCTACAGCTACCATACCTCTATCTAGATACTCAAAAAGTGGAACAGATGAAAGTAAAAGAGACCACTCGCACCCAAGGTGCTCAATAGACCCAATCGAACTGACCGCCTCATAGGGTCCAGTCAAGCCTGCGCCTGTCGACTAGGAACGCGCCTGCCCACTACCACACATCCCCATGAGGACGGGATTTACGTGGGGCGTCCTGCCCGACATAACTCACCCCTCGCGCAAAACTGCCTCAATAGGCCCATCGTATCCACAGCGGCATCTCAGGGACGCGACTCCAACTGAGGAAAACGGCGCGGCATAGAGTATCACTAATTGGCATAAGCAGGCTATAGTCAAAAAACCACGCTCACTCCCAGAACGGTAGGACTCAAGATCCCCGAATATCTCGCACAACAGTCGGAGCACTCTCGACGACTCAGCTGATCGGCTAACACGAAACACGAGACACTAGACTCTCCAACAGCTCGCAGCACAAGGCACACTGGCTGGAGGTACTCCACAGCCAGGGACGACCCACAACTCAAGCTAACAATACTGGTCGGACAACACTCAACGACCTGGGATCACCGTTAAGCCCAACGGTTCCCAACAACACTGGCCGGAAGATACTCGACGGCCCGGGGCTACCACCTGCTCAACGGCTCCCTCCCACGACAGCGCAACAGGGATACTAGACCTCCGGGACTACCGTTACCCAAACGGCTCCCGGCACAGATAAGCAACACGCTACAACTACCAGACTCCACTCTACTCCCAAGCAAGAGTGCAAAAGCATGCCACACTAAAAGCAAGTCCCGGCCTCTCGGCCCACTACCCGGGCGAGGATAACACTATGTCCAGGAATGAAAGAACAGTGTGGATGTCTAAGCATAAAATAACCCTAGCCCAAGTGAGGGTTTTCGACTGGTCTGGTTACACATGCAACATATGACGGGGGTGGGCTAGGTCAAGTTCCAAGATAACTACATTAACAGATAATAAAGGGATAACCATTCCAACATCTAGCATGCTACACAAGGAAATAAACTATCATGCATAGTCCTACTTCAATAGAATTAATGTACAGTCCATAAAATTGGAGATAAGGCCACCCACCTCAATAAGCCACCAATTGCTCGTAGACACTTGGAATTGGCTTCCACGCGATTCGCACGCAAAACGATGTCCGCTGCCGGCAGTCCACACGCAAAACGGAGCACGGTGCCAGAATCCGCACGCAAAACGGAGTCAGTACGCAAACGGTGCAACGGTGCCAGGATCCGCACGCCAACCGGTAGTACGCACGCAAAACGGTGCACGGTGCAGGATCGGACGCGAAACGGAGTCCGCACGCAAAACGGTGCACGGTTGCCAGAGTCCGCACGCAAAACAGGAGTCCGCACGCAAAACGGTGCACGGTGCGGGAGTCCGCACGCGAAACGGTGCACGGTGCCAGAATCCGCTACGCACCAAACGGTGCATGGTGCCGGAGTCCGCACGCAAAACGGTGCACGGTGCCAGAATCCGCACGCAAAACAGAGTCCGCACGCGAAACGGTGCACGGGTGCCCAACACAGAAAAGAGCAAGAGGGTCAATTACAGTCTAAAAGAACTCTCCAAAACTGTACGAAAATACAGAAAAACCAACACACGGGACCTACCCGACTGCGCCACCGCGGGCGAAAACGCTCCCAACGGAACCCCCGCGCACGCTCCACGAGGTTCACGACGCGCCACCCGCACCACCCAAATCTCCTCCTCACTCCCTCTCTCGCTCGGGTGAACGAAGGAAGAAAAGAAAATGGAGGAGAAAGGCTTGCGGGGGAGAAGAAAGAAGAAGAAGAAGAAAAGAGGAAGGGGTGGTCCATGGACCGGTCCACGGGTCCGGTCCACGGCGCTGGCCAATGGGGAGCGAGCAACCGCGTTCCACGGCCCATGGGCGCGCGCGCCCGGTCCCACGCGCGCGCCCACAGCACCACGTGGCGCGCGGTAACGCTGCCCGCCACAGGTGCGCGTTACACCGCGCTACCCCAGGCGCGGGACACGCGCCCGTTACACGGCGCGCGTGCTCCCGCGCCCTCGCGGGCTGCCAACGGGGGCCCGCCACGTGGTGGCCCCCGCGCGTCCCGCGCTGAAGGCGCCTGCGCCCCATCCCATCCGCACGCCGCCTCGAAACCGCGCGCGTTGACCCCCGCGCCGCGTTCGGCTCGGGATCGTGCCATGCGCCACGCCTCGAGATTCGTGCCGCATCGCCTCGAAAAATGCGCACGTCATCTGGGCTCCAAATCAAACAAGTAAACTAGTCCATTCTTAGCGATTTCGCGCGCTGAATCCACTAAACGATGTCCATTTCTCCAAATTCTCATCCAAAAATTGCGGAGTGCCCCGGATAGCCCACTCGATCCGATTTTCGCGCCGTGGTCCATTTTTAAAGTCCGATTTGCCAAATTCCAAACTCTAAAAATTCCGAAGGAGAACGGAGAGGTAAACCTTATCCAAACTTCGCCCGGAGTCCAATTTTGACATCTGAATCGCGCGAAACCCACTTCCAAACACCCGAGGGGTCCTCCAATTTCCCACGGGATCTCCTTTTAAGCACGAAGGTCCAACACTTGTGTCCCAAAATGCGCGCAAACACCACCGACACATCACGCAGGCCTCCAGTGATGCAACTAAATCCCAAATTGCATCACAAATCCATTTCTTGGGCCCGACAAGCGCACATACACTCCCAAACGGCCCTCAAAAGCTGCCAATCAACCGGCAAACCCTACGCGGGAGATTCCGGGACCTCACCACCCTCCCCCACTAAAGAACGTTTCGTCCTCGAAACTAGCTCAAGCCCATCAGGAGTCAAGAATACCTACGGCTAGGTATCTAACAATAAGCCTCCAGCTCCCTAAACCCCACTCGCTCCTCGTGATTACTTCGCAACAACAACAACAAGTACGGTATGACCCGATGTGCAATTCTATCATCTCTCGAGCCAGAAATTGCTACGGGCGGTCCCTCGTACTCCAACAATCATAGATCTCAAGAGGCAAGTCAATCACGGCGAGGAAAATACATCATTACTGAGCTGAGACGTGAAAACAAAAGGGCTCCACTAAAAGGCTGGGGGAAACTGAAATAACCACCAGTGTAACACGCACCAACCCACAGCATGGTGCCAACCTCAACAAGACGACCCGAGCATACCCGCATATTAATCCAATAAGGAAGGGAATCCAATACGCTGGGGTCTTCACTCGGTTACCTCCCGATCCGAAACCACTCGACGTGGACAAACACAACTGCAGGTACCCTCAAAAGGGATCCTCAAAAGGCACAATCTCGCTGCCACAGTTGGTCGCTCAACATGCTATCATAACCCCAACGGACCCACGGGTCGAAAGTCGATCCCTCAACTAATAAGAACAACCCTGACGGGGACCGAACCGTCGGTGAACGGGACTGAAAACTGGCCCACAAGGCGATCATAAAGCTGATGCCCAAACTCGCGGTCGAAGTCCCGAAACATCCACAAAACTCTCACCGTTGTGTACCTACACGTGGCATCACTGACGTGCACCAACGGCGTGGCATCACTGTCATGCACCAACGGCGTGGCATCACTGCCGTGCACCACGGCGTGGCATCACCACCGTGCACCAACGGTGTGGCATCACCACGTGTATCAACGGTGTGGCATCACCACCGTGTATCAACGGTGTGGCATCACCACCGTGTATCAACGGCGTGGCATCACCACGTGTATCAACGGTGTGGCATCACACTGTGTATCAACGGTGTGGCATCACCACCGTGTATCAACGGCGTGGCACCACCACCGTGTCTCAACGGCGCGTATGTGGCATTCAACACCGTGTACTCCAACGGTCGTTGGCCATTCACCACCATGTATCAACGGTGTGGCACCACCACCGCTGTATCCACGTGTGGGTCATCACTCAAGGCATCAAGGCCTCGATCCTCACATGTACTATACCCAACACTACCTCGAAATCCCGGAGCTGAGGAAGAGCCAAAAGATCAACAGGCAAAACCCAGGGCCCCAACTGCACTGGTGCAGGACCAATAACACCATCTATGTGCAACACGGATCAGGTATCTGAACCTCACGAGCACAAGCTAAGGGTCTATCTCTAGCCCATACAACAAAGCAAATGCCTACAGAAGAAAAGAATGCGATGCTCCGGTAACAAATAACTCTCAAGTGCGTGAAGGGGAGATAAGATTAGTATCTGCCACCACGTGGCTAGCTGCCCCCCGAATCCTCATCCTGTGCGCCATAGACGCTACTCGCTCGGGGGTGGGTCGTTCGTCGGACTGCCGCGAAGAAGTGGCCCTAACTATCTGGCCATAACCTGTCGAAGCTCCGCCTGTCTGGAAGAGCGGAGGAGGAGGAACCGAAGCTGCCCAAGCGACTGATAACCCCGCTTTAGGACAAGACCATGATCTGTGCCTGCCTGTGGTCACACTGCGGCGCAAAATGCAGCCCACCACCGAGGACCACAGTCATCCCGCTGGCTGCTGCTGATACATCGGCTGCGGAGAACCTCCTGGTCTCTGTCTCCTCTGAGACTCACGACCCTCAGACTGGGATCGTGGCGGCCCCGGGGTCTCGATCTACTCGACTGTCCAAACTCAGGCGGTACTGGATGCCTCTCCCCGGAGCTGGTCCTGGCGCTCGTCTATCTCTGACATGATCACTGATCTCGGTCAAACCCGCTAAGCATGCTCAATCGCTGCATCTAACGTCGGCACCCGCCGAGAGTACCCCAAGTGATAGATATTCCGATGCAGTCCTTTCTCAACTAGCTCAACTCCTGGGCCTCATCCAGGCGACAAGGGGTACCCGGCTCAACAATCGCAAAACTCGCGAACATACTCCAAAAGAGGTCGACTCCCCTGCTGCAGGAGTCTAAGATCCCCTTCCAGTTTATGCTTACACTGTCAGGAAAGAAGGCCCTGAGCCGCAAGGCACGAAACTGGTTCCAAGTCAACAACTGCGCTCCGGTAGTCCAACAGGATGAACTCGACGCCACCAAATTTTGGCGTCCTGTCAGACCATCTCAATCACTAAAGCAACCACCTGGTAACTCACTCGGCCAGGGCATGTACCCACCTGGTAACTCGGCTGGAGGTGAAAATCGCCTCAACAGGCCAAACCTTCGCCACTCACTGGGCGGCATCGCCACTCACTGGGCGGCATCGCCACTCACTAGGCGGCATCGCCCCTCACTGGGCCACTCACTGGGCGGGCATCGCCTCTCACTGGGCGCATTGCCACTCACTAGGCGGCATCGCCCCTCACTGGGCGGCATCGCCCCTCACTGGGCGGCATCGCCTCTCACTGGGCGGCATCGCCACTCACTGGGCGGCATCGCCTCTCACTGGGCGGCATCGCCCCTCACTGGGCGGCATCGCCCCTCATGGGCGGCATCGCCACTCACTGGGCGGCATCGCCCCTCACTGGGCGGCATCGCCCTCACTGGGCGGCATCGCCCCTCACTAGGCGGCATCGCCCCTCACTGGGAGGCATTGCCCCTCACTGGGCGGCATAGCCCCTCACTGGCGGCATCGCCCCTCACTAGGCGGCATCGCCCCTCACTGGGCGGCATCGCCTCTCACTGGGCGGCATCGCCACTCACTAGGCGGCATCGCCCCTCACTGGGCGGCATCGCCCTCACTAGGCGGGATCGCCCCTCACTGGGCGGCATCGCCTCTTACTGGGCGGCATCGCCACTCACTAGGCGGCATCGCCCCTCCCTGGGCGGCGCATCGCCACTGGTAGCTCGGCCAGTGGAAGTATCCTCCTGGTAACTCGGCCAGGGAAAAGTGTCCTCCTGGTATCTCCGGCCAGGGCATGTGCCCACCTGGTAACTCGGCCAGGGGCAATGCATCCATCTGGTAGCTCGGCCAGTGGAAAGTATCCTCCTGGTAACTCGGCCAGGGAAAAGTGTTCTCTTGGTATCTCGGCTAGGGCATGTGCCCACCTGGTAACTCGGCCAGGGCAATGCATCCATCTGGTAGCTCGGCCAGTGGAAAGTATCCTCCTGGTAACTCGGCCAGGGAAAGGTGTCTACACAGCTGGGACCGCCGTCACTCCAAACGGCTCCCACAACAACACCCCACTCATAGGCGAGAAGAACCGACTGACGCGGCAAAAATTCGAAAATCCCGATAGACCAGTGCCTAGAACCCCAATCAAACAAGAACATATTCTATGCTCAGCCTATCGAAGTTCTCGATCCTTTACCGTTCAGGGATTCGGCCCCTCTCGGTTAAGTGGGAAACTATCTCAGCACACAAACTCCTGGGTCTCGCTCTGCTCTGAAAGCTCTGTGTCTCCCGCTGCTCGGATACTCATCCGGTGCGGGGTGTGTCCTCTTCAAAACACGATGTCTCAGGGGTATCGCAACCCACTGCAAAACAACAAACGTCAGGACACAACAACCATACGACCCAATCCAGCGAAAGTCTAAGACATGTCATCCATCCATGGCATTATGTTGTCTGCAGCCAACATAATCGATTAGGAGAATAAACATGCCAAACACTCATCCCGTCTCTTGGGAGAGGTAAAAACTCAATCAAAACTCTCGCTAAAAGTCACGACTCTCACGTAGTCATTCTAATGTCCAACCACAAGCCTAGGGTTTCTAAGTCCACCACGACTACAACCTAGGCTCTGATACCACTCTAATCTGTCACGCCCGGGGTCGAAACTGCGACCCGGGCTCACCAACATATCCGCCATCTGTACGGAAACTGCTGTACAGACGAAGCGTCTAACCTGCAGAAAGAATCAACTACAGTATACAGATATCAGAGCGGAAAGTAAACTACTAAAAACTGAAACCCAAACACTGTACAACTGAAAATAATACAATATCCATCTCCCAAATACGATCGTATACAAAGTCCTCTGATACAAAACTCAAAGGGAGGTATCTCCAATAAAAACAACGTGTACAAACTCTCAATACAAATATCCTCACTACATCAGTCTCTCAAACTATAAAATAAAGTACAACTCTATACCTCACAACAAAGGTCACTCAACAGAGGAAAAAGAGGTAAACTAATCTACTGAAGCTCTCCTCTAAAGGGGTACCGCTACACTCCAACGACGGGTAGGGAACTAGCTCGCGACTCCCTCCTCGGTCGGTCAGAAGGATCAGCAACTGGAGCAACAGGAACAGGAGAAGAAGTTCCAGGGGAAAAAGACACCACGACGGGTGTGAGAACTACTTCCAAGTAGTTCTCAGTGGGTGCCGTCAACAAGCCCAACGGTCTGCCCACTAAGTCTACTAGAGGTAAAAGATAACAGTGCAATGAAATCTGAACAAGAAAAGCTGGAGCTACTCTACAGCTAACATACCTCTATCTAGATACTCAAAAAGTGGAACAAATGAAAGTAAAAGAGACCACTCGCTCCCAAGGTGCTCAATAGACCCAATCGAACTGACCGCCTCATAGGGTCCAGTCAAGCCTGCGCCTGTCGACTAGGAACGCGCCTGCCCACTACCACACATCCCCATGAGGACGGGATTTACGTGGGGCGTCCTGCCCGACTAACTCACCCCTCGCGCAAAACTGCCTCAATAGGCCCATCGTATCCACAGCGGATCTCAGGGACGCGACTCCAACTGAGGAAAACGGCGCGGCATAGAGTATCACTAATTGGCATAAGCAGGCTATAGTCAAAAAACCACGCTCACTCCCAGAACGGTAGGACTCAAGATCCCCAAATATCTCGCACAACAGTCGGAGCACTCTCGACGACTCAGCTGATCGGCTAACACGAAACACGAGACACTAGCCTCTCCAACAGCTCGCAGCACAAGGCACACTGGCTGGAGGTACTCACAGCCAGGGACGACCACAAACTCAAGCTAACAATACTGGTCGGACAACACTCAACGACCTGGGATCACCGTTAAGCCCAACGGTTCCCGACAACACTGGCCGGAAGATACTCGACGGCCCGGGGCTACCACCTGCTCAACGGCTCCCTCCCACGACAGCGCAACAGGGATACTAGACCTCCCGGGACTACCGTTTACCCAAACGGCTCCCGGCACAGATAAGCAACCCGCTACAACTACCAGACTCCACTCTGCCCAAGCAAGAGTGCAAAAGCATCCCACACTAAAAGCAAGTCCCGACCTCTCGGCCCACTACCGGGCGAGGATAACAATATGTCCAGGAATGAAAGAACAGTGTGGATGTAAGCATAAAATAACCCTAGCCCAAGTGAGGGGTTTTTCTGGTCTGGTTACACATGCAACATATGACGGGGGGGGTGCTAGGTCAAGTTCAAGATAACTACATTAACAGATAATAAAGGGATAACCATTCCAACAATCTAGCATGCTACACAAGGAAATAAACTATCATGCATAGTCCTACATCAATAGAATTAATGTACAGTCCATAAAACTTGGAGATAAGGCCACCCCTCAATAAGCCACCAATTGCTCGTAAACACTTGCAATTGGCCTCCACGCGATTCGCACGCAAAACGATGTCCGCTACCGGAGTCCACACGCAAAACGGAGCACGGTGCCAGAATCCGCACGCAAAACGGAGTCCGCACGCAAAACGGTGCACGGTGCCAGGACCCGCACGCAAAACGGAGTCCGCACGCAAAACGGTGCACGGTGTCGTAGTCCGCACGCAAAACGAAGTCCGCACCCAAAACGGTGCACGGTGCCGGAGTCCGCACGCGAAACGGTGCACGGTGCCAAATCCGCATGCAAAACGGAGTCCGCACGCGAAACGGTGCACGGTGCCGGAGTCACGCACGCAAAACGGTGCAAGGTGCCAGAATCCGCACGCAAAACGGAGTCCGCACGCGAAACGGTGCACGGTGCCCAACACAGAAAAGAGCAAGAGGGTCAATTACAGTCTAAAAGAACGCTCCAAAACTGTACAGAAATACAGAAAAACCAACACACGGGACCTACCCGACTGCGCCGCCGCCGCTGGAAACGCTCCCAACGGAACCCCGCGCACGCTCCACGAGGTTCACGACGCGCAAACCGCACCACCTGTGGTGACCCAGATCTCTGCAGGGCTTCTACAGTGCGATTAGCAGCTTCTGGAGGCCTATGTGGCATGTCGGCGGTGTTCTGCACCCATTTGGACTCAAGTGATGGACTTCGGGTGTATAATGGATCACGTGAGTGATCGGAGGACCCCGTCGGATGTTTAGAAGTGGTTTCGCGCGAAATGGTTATTAAAATTGGACTCAGCGCGAAATTTGAGTAAAGAACACTTCTCCGGGAATTTTCGGCAAATTTTAGAAGAGGAATTGGCAAATCGGACTTCGGATTTGGATTCAGCGCGCGAAAACGGTCAAGATGGACTATTTACTTGTATTTTTCGGAGCCCGGATGACCCGGCACGGATTTCGAGGTATTGGTACTGTTCCGGCGCCGGAGGGGCGGCGGGCGGCGGCGGGCGGCGGGGGCGGCGGCTGGCGGCGGCGGAGGCGCGCGGTCCACCGCGAGGCGTGCACCCGGGCGGAGGACGCGTGGCGCCTTCAGGTGGCCGGCGCAGTGGGCGCGGTCACGGAAGAGGCGCGGGTGCACGGTGGACACAGGTGGCGACACGTGGCGGCTGGGTTGTTGGCGGGTCCTGGTGCGCGCGGTCCACGCAGCGGCAGGGTCTGCCGGGATGCGTGCCGGCACGGGGCCGCGGGCGGCGCGGCCGCGCACGTGGGCGCACGTGGGCGCGGCGTGGGCGCGGTCGGAGGCGTCGGGGGGGCGCCACGTGGCGCCCGTGGTTGGTCGGGCGCACCGGTGCACGACCTCTGGTCGCGACACGTGGCGTCCCGTGGTCGCGCGGTGCGTGCGCCGGGTGCGGGGAGCAGGAATGGGACGCGTGGCGGGCCTAGGGATTTCGGGCGTGAACAGTAACGGGCCCGGCCGTTACTGTAGCAGCCGGAATGCCAAGCGCCCGAAACTTTGGGCCAAAAGTCCAAAATTCGGATTTTTCGGGCTGGGCCTATAAATAGCTGTCTTGGGGGGAGTTTTGCCCCCTTTCCCGAGCTCCCCTGCCCATGGGCCCCTTTAGTAAAGTTGGAGATCTTCATCTTGCGCATCTTCTGGCAGAGGCCCGGATTTTTTGGAAGCAGCGGCGTCGACGACTTCGGCATCGGAGCGCAGTGTGGCGATTTTCATCGGAGGCCCGTTATCGTCGCAGTTTGATCTGAGAGGTCTACAGAGCTACTCTTTCAGTTTTTTGGACGATTTCTGCGGCGTTGGAATCACGAGAGGTACGTCTTCGACTTTCGTGTTGATCATCTTGCTGGATTCAGAGTTTATGACACGGTTTTCGAGGCATTTCTAAGCCGCTGTTTTCTGGTGGAGTTTTTGGACAGCGGCCCCTTGCCAGAATTTTATCTCCGCACGAGTGTCGGATTGAGACGAGCCTATACACTTTTTGGATCTACTCATCGCAAGGATTATCATTGTATTTTTCCGGGATTTTTCTGAGGTTTGCCCGAAGGTATACTATTCCCTTTTATCTGTGTTTGAGTTTACAGTTGTGTGGTTGTGAGTGTTTGCGCACCTGTATTGTGGAATTTGTAACTTGGCCTACGGGGCTCCAAATTGGGCGTGCAGGTACCCGTTTCGAAGGTATCGACGCGAGGATCGCAGCATATTTTTATTGGAATTTTTGGAGTTCGTTTTACAGGTGAAATTTCGCATTTAGGGGACTGTTCCCAGCAGATTTGTGATGCTTGGATTTTTATGGATTTAAGTGTATCTTTGGGTTGTGTTTTTGTACCCAGGAGGTATTGATCACTGTTCCTGTATGTTGGATTGGTGGGTGTGCAGAGATATCTGTTTCTGGACTGTCTCAGCTGTGCGACTCCGGACTGTTAGCATTTTCAGGTGGGTGGCCTTGTCTTCATGACCTATGGACTGTGCATTAATTCTATCTGTGTAGGGACTTGCATGTTATAGATGTGTTCTATATAGCATGCTAGATTATAGGAATTGATGTTCCTAATGCTGTTAGATGATCATGTGTTTATTTTCCTTCCCTACAAGCTGTTGATTATGGTTATCTTGGAACTTGACCTAGCACCCCGTCATATGTTGCATGTGTAACCAGACTAGTAGAAAACCCTCACTTGGGCTAGGGTTATTTCTGCTTAGACATCACACTTCTACTTTCCTGGACATAGTGTCCTTCCTCGCCCGGGTAGTGGGCCGAGTGGTCAGGTGTTATCTTTAGTGTGGGATGCATGTTACACTCGTGCTGGGGAGCAGAGTGGCGTCTGGTAGATGTAGTTGGTTGTTCATCTGTAGCGGGAGCCGTTTGGTAGACGGCGGTCCGAGATGTTTTATTTTTCTTGTTTTATCTGTCGCCGCTGTGATAGTGGCAGCGGTAGATCAGTGTTAGCAGGACCTTAAACCCAGAACCTTTTGGACACACATGATTTTTGTCAACCAATATTTCTTCCAAGCATCGTAGGGTCGCTGAGTCTGTTCTGTTTGATTGGACGAAGGCATTAGCCCTTCGAGGCTTAGATATAAAACTTGGTTTCAACTGTTTTCCTAAGCAGAACTAAAAAATCATTAAATATGGATTTCTTACAGATCAGATGGCTTCAGTAGAAATGTCACAGTTTTCCTATAAATTAACCACCGAGATGATTCGAGTGGTCCTGGGTTCTAAGGTCTGCCTTTTCTTGGGACGAGAACAACGAGAGGCTATGCCTAGAGCCTGTTCTTGTTTGATTTGGGTTGTAGGTTCTAGTCTTTCGGTGTTCCCGGACCCTTCATTGGGTCAGTGGTGAGATGTTCGGCCTGTTTGGCCTGTTGAGTCAGCTGTTGGCAGTGGATGCGATGTCGGCCTGTTGAGGCAGTTGTTCGCAGTAGATGCGAAGTTTGGCCTGTTTGGCCTGTTGAGACAGTTTCTCGCAGTGGATGCGACTGGTGCCATGAGTTGGCAGAGTGTGATCTAGAGGTTGTTTCTCTGATTTAGTGGTGGAGGTGGTTCTCCCCACTTAGCCTTGAGGATCTTGGGGTTCTGGAAGATCGAGTCGTGGAGGTTTCCGACTCAGCATGGTCGTGCATTTATCAGATTGAGTCGCTGAGGGTTCTCCGACATAGCTGGGAGTGTGTTGGGCTATTCCTGTTCGAGTCGAGGTTCTTTTTCCGACCGAGTTGCGCTTTGAGCTTGGAGTTACCGATCTGTTTGATCGTGGATCATAGCCTGCATGAGCCACATTTGGCTTGACAGAGATACTTTACAGAGTTACTTGAGATGGGTTACTTTTTACTCGAGCGGGTCGCTCCCCTCGAGTGCCACTCCGGAGTAGGCGAGACCGGGTTGTGTACCGGCGTGAGATTGAGCTTTTCTATCGCGACTTGTCGTTGCATTTGTCCCTCTGGCTGTGCTGGTGTTGGCAGTCATGGACGCCCTACGTAAGTCCGCTCTCCGGGACGTAACGGCAGTAGGTTGGCGCAGGCTTGACTGGACTGATGAGGCAGTCAGTTCAGATTGGGTGATCAGAGATGAGAGTTAGTTGTGGCATCATGTTCCTTCTGTTCATTTCTTGAGCATCTAGATAGAGGCATAGTAGCTGTAGAGTTTACTTTTCCCAGCTTTCCTTACAGCACTGTATTTGTTACTTTATGCCTCTAGTAGACTTAGTGGGCAGACCGTTGGGCTTGTTGGCGGCACCCACTGAGAATACTTGGGACGTAGTTCTCACACCCGTCGTGGTGTATTTTTCCCACAGGGACTTCTACTCCTGTTCCTGCTGCTCCTGTTGCTGCTTCTTCAGATCGAGGGAGGGAGAGTCGCGAGCTAGATCCCTACCAGTCGTCGTCCAGAGAGTAGATGTACCCTTATCATTTTGAGAGTTTCTTGTTGAGAGACCTTGTTGGAGGTATAGAGTTGTACTTTTCTTTCAGAGTGAGTGACTTGTACTTTGGTGAGGACTTTGTATTAATTTATTTTATTTCCAGCAGGTTATTTCAGCTCTGATATCTGGATAGTTTAGTATCTATCTTTTGCAGGTTTGGCGCTTCGTATACGGGGTTCACCGTATGGGCGGCGGATCTGTTGGCGAGCCCGGGTCGCAGTTTCGACGCCGGGGCGTGACAGATTAGAGTGGTATCAGAGCCTAGGTTGTAGGTCATCGAGGACTTAGAAACCTAGGCTGGTGGATGGACATTAGGATGACTACGTGAGAGTCGTGACTTTTAGCGAGAGTCCTGATCGAGTTTTGTACCTCTCCCAAGAGACGGATGAGTGATTGGCATGTTTATGCTCCTAAGCGATTATGTTGGCTGCAGACACATAATGTTGTGGAATTGGTAACATGCCTTAGACTTTCGCTGGATTGGGTCATATGATTGTTGTGTCCTGATGTTTGTTATTGTGCAGTGGACCTACGATGCTTTTGAGACGTCGTGCAGTGAGGAATGCGCATTCCGCATCTGATGAGTAACCCGAGCAGCGGGAGGCAGAGCGAGACCCAGGAGTTATGGGTCCAGATGGCACAGATGTCGGAGGCTGTCTGATGCCAGGAAGAAGCCATGGAACGTTTGATGCGCTTGTTGGAGCAGAGAGCATAGCTAGTTGCAGTACCGCTTGAGTGTCCTCCAGTACTTTCTTCCTATGCAGGGGTCTTCAGTTGTACCAGTGGCGCCGATGGAGCGAGCAGCCCTCCGTGCCGACGAGCAGTGCGAGCACCGAGGGCAGGGGATAGTGGATAGTAGCTGAGCTTCGGGACGTCATTGATCGATGGAGCCAGTCCAGGCAGTTGAACCATCCCGATTCACAGGTTGAGTTGGAGCCTTTGTAGGCAGAATTGGGGTTGGTGGTGATGGAGAGACTATTGAGAGCCTCATATGCTAGGGAGTTTATGCAGTTGTTGAACTGCACGCTCCAGGTTTCGAGGGATGAGACGCATAGGATATGTTTGACGGGGAATGGTTGTGCCAGGATACCTTTCAGTGTAGTTGGTCCCTCCTCTTGGTTTATTGACGCTTCGATGGGTAGGATTTGTGTGTGGAGCGTGGCGTTGCAGTCCTTTGGATAGGGATCTGCGCCAGAGGCGAGTGCTGGATATCGGCGCTTGGCGTCGGGTGATGGAGGACAGACCGACGGTAGCGGCATTTTGATCTCTTTACCTGGATAGCGAATTTTCGAGATGCCAGAGACGGGTGGACCCCGACGGCAGCATCAGCATCTATTTCAGTAGGCAGCAGCGGTATAGCGTGGTTTTGTTATCTGCGGAGGACTTTGACCTTCTGCGGGGCAGACGAGAGGAGATTTGGTTGTTGAGGTCGTTAGAGCACACTGGGTATAGCGACAGTGGTGAGAGGTGCTTACGGCGGCACCGGGACCCAAAGATCTCTCTGTTGCCACGAGATTCGGGTGTGATTCCACCTGAGCTTTGGTAATGCCGCCGATTCGGGAGATAGAGTTTAAGTTTGGCGTGGTTCGGGGAACCGCGCCACCCTCAAGCACTCATTGGATATTGCCAGTAGAGCTGTGAGAGCTGATGGCGCAGTTGTAGGATCTGATGGATCGAGGGGTCTGTTTGACCTAGTGCCACGCCGTTGATATACGGTGGTGATGCCACATCGTTGATACACGACTGTGAGGGCCCTTTTATGGTTCGTGTGTAGACAGGTCCGAGTATTATTATGGACTTTTGATGGAGTCATACTCCGGCGGTTATTGGTTTGGTGCGGGTACCTACTTGGAATCAGACCCGCAGGACCTTGCCTTGATGGCGTTCAGGACACGGTAGGGCATCTTGAGCTCTTAGTGAGGCCAATTGGATGATTAACGCCCTGCCACTCTTTGGGTTTGAGGAATTGTGCTCCAGCTGTACTTGATCGCATGGTAATAAGACTCCAGGGATATTATGATCTACTCCCAGAGCGACTGGAGCATGAGGAGCACTGGTGGATGGTGTTGCGTGGGATGCAGCTGTATGACAGGATGGGATTACGGGTTGTTATACAAGTTTAGCTGTTTTTAGCTGTTATTTCTTGTTGTTCTGGGTCACATTGTGTTAGCCATAGGAGCGGCGGTGGATTTCCAGCCAATGTGGATGCTATTTGAGTTGGCTGAGATCAACATTTATTTTGAGGGTGAGGAGCTTGGGATTTCGCAGTGCCAGGAGAGCATGGCGAATGGATGATGAGACTGGTACTAGCGCCGATTGCAGCTTTGCCAGAGATGGGGGATGGACCTTTGTGTTAGTGGTGCCTCCCATAGTGGCTGTGGAGTTACCATTGGGTTATTCTTGTGTATTCAGTATCACCGCGACAGGGCCACTGTGGTGGCGGATACCTGGAGCCAGGGGATAGCTTTTCGGGGTTGAGTTTAGTGGTTCCTCAGTTGGCGCTGGTGGGTGGGACCGTTGAGGAACAGGGCTCGAGGTTGTGTCCCTGAGGGTCCTTTTTGACGGTAGACTGCGGTGAAGCAGTCCATGCGGATGGTCAGGATCGAGAGTGATTGAGCGAGGACCCTAGCGATTAGGGCTTCTTTTCTTGGATGACCGTATGGGTATGTTTCGAATCGCGGTTGAGCTGGCACTAGGGAGCGGTTTTGGTGCGTGCTACAGTGGTTGTTCTCTCTTTTCCCCAGCCTTTTCTTCCACGTCTCAGCTGGGGAGGTCAGGCTTGTGGGCTTCCTCGCCCGTGATGGACTCGTTTCCTCTGAGATCTGCGAGTACTTGTGGTACGATGGACGCCCGTTGCGAATTCTGCTCGTGAGATGAGAGAATTACGCATTTGGGCATGCCGTACGGTTGTTGTTGTGTTGTGGAGTAATCACGGGGAGAGACAGGTGACTCGAGAGCTGGAGACGGCAGTGTTATACCTACCCGTGTTTCTGTGGCACCTTTTGGGTTGAGCTAGTTTCGAGGACGAAACTTTCTTTTAGGGGGGGAGGATGTGGTGACCCAGATCTCTGCAGGGCTTCTACAGTGCGATTAGCAGCTTCTGGAGGCCTATGTGGCAGTCGGCGGTGTTTCTGCACCATTTGGACTCAAGTGATGGACTCGGGTGTATAATGGATCACGTGAGTGATCGGAGGACCCCGTCGGATGTTAGAAGTGGTTTCGCGCGAATGGTATTATTAAAATTGGACTCAGCGCGAAATTTGAGTAAAGACACTTTCTCGGGAATTTTCGGCAAATTTTAGAAGAGGAATTTGGCAAATCGGACTTCGGATGGATTAAGAGCGCCGGGGGGAAAACGGTCAGATGGACTATTTATTGTATTTTTCGGAGCCCGGATGACCCGGACACGGATTTCGAGGTATTTGGTAACTGTT
>CM055070.1:21455986-21581093 GCA_029204045.2 Tillandsia leiboldiana
GCTGACAGACTCTCTTTGTGAGCATTATCAAAGAACTTCAGTGTTGCACGCAAATCTAGTTCGATGACATCGTATTTGGCGCAACAACGAATAATGATGCTCTAAATTCGCGAGACCATGGAAACGAATTTGAGATGTCATGATGGCGATTGACTTAGTTCCTTGGATTGCAAGTTAAACAATAGAGGTATGCGCTTGTATTCGAATCCAATATCGGCAATGGAGTTTGGTCAAAAAGTTTGATCTTGAAAATTGTAGATTTTCCACTCAATGGGACCTAGCCACAGGGACTTGGCAGTGAATCTCAAGTGAGAATGTAGACGAGAAACTGTATCGCAGTATGATTGGAGTCTACTTTATCTCACGGCTAGTCGCCTGATATATCCTTTATGGTGGGATCTGCGCGGATATCAATCTTCACCAAGGAGTTCACCTGAAAGTGGTGAGAGCGATCATCCGTACATCAAAGGATCGATTAATTTCGGAATTTGGTATCCTATGGGAACTAGTTTGGACATTGTTGGATACTCAAATGCCGAATTTGGGCAGGATCAGTGGATGATCGGAAAAGCACGAGTGGTGCATGCTTCTATCTTGGCCATTGCCTTGTTGCATGGCACAGTAAAAAGCAGAATTGCATAGCACTCTCGACTGCCGAAGCGGAATACATTTCAGCTGGAAGGTTGTTCAACTCAACTCATTTGGATGAAAAGCATACTGAGCGACTTCCGGATTTCAGCATCTTCGGTAACAATTCTTTGTGACAACACAAGTGCAATCAACATTTCTAAAAACCCTGTGTTGCACTCTAGAACAAAACATATTGAACTTAGATATCATTTTCTTAGAGAGCTAGTTGAATCAGATACTCTTCAACTTTCATATATTTCAACTGAGGATCAATTAGCTGACATTTTAACAAAACCTTTGGATCAAAAACGTTTTATTCATTTGCGAAAAGCAATTGGAATGCTTTCCTTGAAATAAACTTCTTTTTGAAACCTTTGCTTAGGATAGGTTTTGTTTTGTTTTGTTCTGTTCATTATCTATGTTTGTACATAGGACATTAATTGAGCATAGATCATAATTGACTTTAATTGCATCTTTTCGCACATTTAGAAATTTATTATGCTTTTGCCATCATAATATTTCACTGTTGCAATGATCATTTATATTAATTAAATCATCTTCTAAGTGATCAATTCAATTTCTCTCTCAATGATCTCTTGGTATAGTCATTATCTTATTTGACTGCTTAGTCGAGTATGAAATCGAGATCAATTTTTGGTTGAATACTTTATATCTTAAATAATTGATAGCCAATTGAGGGGGAGTCAAAGAAATGTAAAATGCTCAAAAGATGTGGAAAGAGTTACATCCCAATGAGGAGTGTGAAAACTACCACCACATGGAGGAAAGAGCTACCACCTCGGTCGTCCGAGTATTGTGTGCAGCTACCACATGTATACCAAGCATGGTTGTTCATTTTTTTATTAAGTAAAATGCATGTTGAAATACTTGACTCCGTCAAATTTCAAGGTTGGTATAAGGTGGGATTTTAAAGAAAGATGCTCAAAGAGCCACTCTCTTCAACAGATTGTCTAGATATATTATCTACCATATTTGGGATTTCAAACATCTATTGATCTTTGTATTTCATTTTCTTTACAGAATTGATGATTTGATAAAGGCATTACTCATAGGATCAAGTTAGATGTAATTGAAGGTGTTCAACTTAAAGGGATTTAATTTTTGTAAATTCTCGTTTCATTTTGGATATTATTGATAGATTTGGTATAATCTATTTCTTGTTGTATGAAATGATGATTTTTGTTTAAAGTTGATACACATTTGTGCTTACATACTTTTTCTGGATTTTCTTGAATTTCTCTGAAATTTTTATGAAAAAGTTGGAGCCGATCCGGATTGGACCTGCCGATCCGGATCCCGAACGCAGATATTCTTCTGCGGGCAGACGATCCGGATTGGACCTGCCAATCCGGATCCCGAACGCAGTTTTTCACTGCGGGTAGCCGATCCGGATCGCAATCATGAACTGATCCGGATCGCGGCTAGGGTTTTATAAAGAACAAAAGGGTTTTGATTTCTTTACTCCAATCTTTTGTTCCAAAGTTTCCAGAGCTTCTCTCTCTAGATTTCACCCATCTTGGAAGCTTTCAAACTCAAGTTCTTCAACTCCAAGTAAGTTTTATTGATCAAAATCTTGGTTTTTCATAGTTTTTCTTATTCCTCCTCAAACGTGATGAATTTCTTGTATCAATTTCGTTTGTGGATGGTTTTTGATCAAATTTCTTTTGAAATAAGAACTCTGGGTAGATTAGTTTTGATTATATGCTAGGTATTCTCCTGATAAACGGATTTTTGGTCCTCGATTTCAAAGAATTCGGTTTTAGGGCATATAATGGGAATTTTCCAAAATCATGCAATTGATCTATTTTTAAAATTCCTTTTGCAAAACTAATTTGATTCTTAGTCTCTCTACACGATAATGATTGTTTGGGTACAATTTTTCAAACTTTTGAAAATTAACAATTTTTTTCGTGTTCTTGAGTTGTTGCTCACATGATTCCTTTTCACAAGAAATAGCAACAATGACGTTTTCATGGATCATCTTCCTGCTAGTTGCCATGGTACACACTCGGGCCACAAACAAATTAAAGAGAGCTAAGAAAACACAACAAAAAGGTGAGTTTCTTCTGATCAGCGACACAGAAGTGGAAGCAGACTGTCAAGAGGTAGATTGGACTGAATTGACAGATGATGATGACTCATTGCCTGAACAAAAAGCTTCTGATGGATCAAAAGGAAAGCGACCCATGGACACAGGAAAGTGCCTATGGCTACACCAACCCATCTCTATAAAAAGAGAACAAGATGACCCAAATCAAGGAGAGACAAGAATAGTTCGTCAAAGTGATTCGGAATCAGATGAAGAAGACTGGGAAGAGATTTGTGAACAAGCACAACGAGCTATTGATAAAGAAGATAGGTTGTATTTGAAGAACAAGAAGCTGATGAAATCTGCCTCACCAACCAAGCAGTACACTAGGCGAAACACGTCGAGGGGAACTGGAATTCAAATTGATAGACCCCTCGCCAGAGCTCGCTCTCTCCCTAGAGAATCTCCATGGACAGAAGGTCAAGATGCACCGTCTGGTTCTATACTTCATCCTTCAACGTCCTGGAGACACACAGCAAAAGCGAATGTAGGGTCCTCATCTGGACAAGAACAGCGAAGATTGTCTGCTGAACAAGACAGCATGTCTACAAATCTCAAACAAATTATCTCTGAGCAACATAAGATGAAAAGAAAGGTCTCCACAATGTCAAAAATGCTTCAAGCGATTTTGAAGAAGTTGGATTGTACCAATCCCACTAGTTCTGATTCAGACTGACTTAACCTTCTTTCTAATCTTTTTGTGCAGGAGTTCAGTTTTTCGGACTTACTCTTAGTTCTAGTTCTTAAATTTCGGAACATTTTCTTTGAAATTTTTAACTCTCCTTCAATTTTTGGTAATTTTGGCTTTGTTTGTGACAAAAAGGGGGAGAGAGTTTAGAGAACACTTGAACAATGATGACTGAGAACTTGAACAATGACGATGTGAAAATTTTGTATACATCAAGGTAAGTATCACTTCAACTTCAACTTTGGCTTTTATCTTGTGATTGGTTGCATGTCTCCACTAACTATTCGACTAACTATTTGGGCATGTAATATGACTAACAAGTTGATGTTGGACTAACACTTTGTGATATTTGGTTTTTGATTGCATAGAAGATATGTTGGTTTTTGACTATGATTCTATTACATATCTGAATTCTCAAATGTCATGATAATCAGATAAACTCTATCTCTGTACTAGGTTTTGAATGCTAAATATTCTTGAGGTATCTAACGATCTCTTTTTGTCAAGAATGATTTCTTTGTGCAGAGAGTACAGATGTCTAAGTCTAGAGTCTGTTTTAGGAGTTTATCTCATGTTTTTAAATTTTTGGATCTCCATTGTAAATTTTTGTTGTATGGTGATAGCAACAAAAATATCTTTTTGAATTTTCTTTAGTGGATCTGTGTTTTGTCACGAAACCGCCAAAGGGGGAGATTGTTACGGATTTTGAGTTGGCATAGTTTCGTGAAAGTTTCAAGTCTTGAAGATTGAAGGTGAAGAAAGTTGGATCATTTAACTCAATCTCAAGAAAGAAGAATTCAAAAGGATCAGGTATGTTTAACTAAATATTTTTGGTGATCCGAATACTTCTTGTAGTGTAGAAACACTTGGAAGAATTTTCATTGCATAAAAATCAAAAACTGGACATAGGACATGTTCAGGATCCGGATCAGATTGTTCAATCCGGATCCCGAAGGTGGTTCGTTCATACACCAGTTCAATCCGGATCGTAGCTTCTCTTGATCCGGATCCCGAACATTGGGTTTACCATTTTTCTTGAACGATCCGGATCAGGCTTCGCAATCCGGATCCCGAACGTTGATGTTTGGTGAACTGTATGAACGATCCGGATCAAGCACTTCGATCCGGATCCCGAACCTTCGTTTTTCTGGAATTGACTGACTCGTTACGACGATCCGGATCTCAGCTAATCCGATCCGGATCGCCGTTCGTAAAATTTCAAGAAATGGTAGGTTTTTGATTCTTATCTCCTTCCTAGGGTTTCTAACCTATAAATAGACCCTATGACTCTTTTTCTAGGGTTAATCCAAATAACGATATAGAGCCGTCATATTCTTATATCATCTTATACGGCCCTAGATCCACATATAGAGAAGAAAGGAAATCATTAGAGAATACTCTATGTTTCTTCATCTATATTGATTAGTTTGATTCTAGGTTTTCATACTCACATCCTGAGTTGAATCAAACTAATGAATACTTAGATGGTATTTCCGATCTATCTTTGATCTAAGTATTCGGCGGATCATCACCACCCTAAAAACAACGATTTCCCCAAAATCGGCGCGTGGATTCGCGTGTCCTTGTGGATTCAAGGTTCAAACCGCTCTCGTGGATTCGGAGCGAGGCACGTTCGTGGATTCGAAGGGTGCTATTGGGTGAAGACCGTGGATTCGGTCGGACGTCGTGGATTCGACGTTGGACGCCGTGGATTCGGCGTTGGGCGCAGATCGTGGATTCGAGAAGCGTCGTGGAGCGAGCGGAGAAGATCCTCTAGGAGCGTATGGAAAAGGTTGAGTCGTAAGTGTGTACGGTAAATCACCTTGTACGTGTTTTAATTCTAGTGGATTTCTGCCGTGTTATTGGTCCCGTGGTTTTTTACTCCGGTTTGGAGTTTTTCCACGTAAAAATCTTGCGTAGTATTTTTATTTCCGCATTGGGTTTTTATCGCAACGATTTTTGAGTGTTTATACGTTTACACCTATTCACCCCCCTCTAGGTGTTTTTTCCCCTATTTAGATCTATATTTCACATAACCCAACAATAGGGGGAGAACAGAAATAGGGGGAGAACAGAGATGCTCAAGATAGGGGGAGATAAAGAAAAGAGATGATGAAAAAGGAGCCGAAAAACAAAAAGAACCAAAAGGACGAATCAAATGTAGGATATAATTTTAATTTCTAACGACTAACGTTTGATTTTGTTTGGAGTTTTGTTTTGCAGGAATTACATCACTTTAAGACTCCAAGTCCTAAGTCACAGAGTTTGTTCTAAGACTGGTTCAAATGTAATTTTTGTTTATTGGATCTTTCACGCAAAGAAAGTCAATGTTTTGGTGATGACATTGAGTTTCGATTTTTTGGTTTAAGATGAGTGTCTTGAGCGTTTTATGTATTTTTGGGTTTTGTCACGAAATTGCCAAAGGGGGAGATTGTTACGGCTTTTTGTATTGGCATATTTCGTGAGTTGAGTCGGAGTCTTGAAGTGATCAAATTGTCAATCAGCAATTGAAGACTCAGAGAAGATTCAACAAGATCTCAAGTTGGCCCTCAGTGTTTTGAGTCTTGAAGATTGAAGTAGAAGAATTGTGGATCATATACATCAATCTCAAGGAAAATGGATTCGGAATGATCAGGTACGTTTAACTAAATAATTTTGGTGATCCGAATACATTTGAGTAGTTTAGAAACACTTGGATAAGTTTTCATTGCATAAAAGTCAAAAACTAGACATACTACATGTTCAGAGTCCGGATCGAGCATCACAGTCCGGACCCCGAACGTAGATTAGTTCATGCGCAATTCCAGTCCGGACCCCGAACCTTGTTTTTTCAGGAATTGCTGAAAAAAAGACGACAGTCCGGACCGAGCCAATCCAGTCCGGACCGTCGTGCGGGAAAAAATCTGTTAAGTCAGTTTTTGATGCTTATCTCTTTCCAAAGGTTTCTAAACTATAAATAGACACTTAGGGTTTCTCAAGAACTACCGATTAATTTATAAAACACTTAAGAGCAACCCTAGAGGCTAGGTTTTTATCGTTCTTCTTTATAGCCTCTTTTAGGTCAATTCGACGGTTCTTCCATGATCTATCTTTTGTCGAATTGATCTAGTCTTTGCTTAGTTATTTCTTCTACGGTTCTTCAATGATATTCTAAGCAAAGGATCACCATCGAAGCCAATATTTCTATCGGCCAAGTTTGCGTCGTGGATTCGACGTAGCATCGTGGATTCGATGTGTTGAAGGCGTTTCGTGGATTCGAAACGTGTGCTCGTGGATTCGAGTGGCGTTCGTGGATTCGAACGTGTGCAGTGGACGTGCAATCGGTGGAGCGCAAGGTCCGAAGAAGTTGAAGGAGGGGTTGAGTCCGTGGATTCGGTAATCACCTTGTTATTCTTCTTTTCTTAGTGGATTGTTATTGCGTGTTCGGTGAGCGCAAGATCCGAAGAAGTTGAAGGAGGGGTTGGAGTCCGTGGAGTCGGTAATCACCTTGTTATTCTTCTATTCTTAGTGGATTGTTATTGCGTGTTGGTCCCGTGGTTTTTCTCCTGGATTGGAGTTTCCACGTATATCTCGGTGTGCTGTTTTTTATTTCCGCATTGGTTTTTATTTTGCACTGAGATTGGTTTTATAAGTATTACACCTATTCACCCCGCTCTAGTTGTTTGATAATACCTATTTAGATCCGTGTGGATCCATAAAAACCAACAATGTGGTCCCACTTCCACTCGGGAATTGGAAGACTCTACAACTTGCCAGCAGGAACCCGGTGCTCTGCCTTCACTTGCTGGCAAGTTAAACATTGAGCCACAAATCTCCCAAGGTCCCGCTTTATTCCGGACCACCAGAAGTGTGCCTTGAGGTCCTTATACATCTTAGTACCACCAGGATGAATGGTATAAGGTGTATAATGGGCCTCTCTCAAAATCTGATCTCTGATCTCTGGATCCGTAGGCACACACACTCGGTCCCTGTACCGTAGTACTCCCGAGCTATCCACTGCAAAATCCCCTAACTGATATGCCTGAATCTGCGATCTGATCCTCGTCAAGTGGGGGTCCTCACTCTATGTCTCCCTAATCCTGTCCAACAGAGTGGGCTGCAAGACCATAGACATGAGTCTAGCAGAGACCCCAGGGGATACCACCTCAATCTGTAAACGCCTCAGCTGCTCCACAAGCGGTGCCTGCTGTGTGATCAACATGCTCAAACTCTGCACTGACCTCCGACTCAAAGCATCTGCTACAACATTGGCCTTCCCGGGATGATAAAGGATGCTAACATCATAGTCCTTTAGTAACTTCAACCACCGGCGTTGCCTCAAATTCAGCTCCTTTTGAGTAAACAAGTATTTCAAACTCTTATGATCAGTGTAAATCTCACAGTGCTCACCGTAGAGGTAATGCCGCCACAACTTCAAAGCGAACACCACAGCTGCAAGCTCCAAATCATGAGTAGGGTAATTCTTCTCATAATCCTTTAATTGCCGTGAAGCATAAGCAATTACCCTACCATGCTGCATCAAAACACATCCCAAACCGCTGTGAGAGGCGTCACTATAAATCACGAATCCATCGCCCATCACTGGTAGTGCTAGAACTGGTGCCGAGATTAATCTCCTCTTCAGCTCCTCAAAACTCTCCTGGCACCGCTCAGTCCAAACAAACTTTATCCCCTTCCTGGTCAAACTGGTCAGGGGGGTAGAGAGCTTCGCAAAGCCCTCTACAAACCGACGGTAATAACCTGCTAAGCCCAAAAAGCTACGGACCTCAGTAACCATCGTCGGTCTAGGCCAATCCCGAACAGCATCAATCTTCGTCGGGTCTACTGCCACTCCTGCGGCTGATACAATGTGGCCTAGAAATGCAACCTCCCGAAGCCAAAATTCGCACTTTTTAAACTTGGCATACAGCTTCTTCTCTCGCAGAAGCTGCAACACTATCCTCAAGTGCTCCTCGTGCTCCAAATCACTCCGGGAGTAAATCAAAATGTCGTCAATGAACACAACAACGAACTGGTCCAAGTACGGCTGAAATACCCTGTTCATTAAATCCATAATTGCAGCAGGGGCATTAGTCAAACCAAAAGGCATAACAGTGAACTCATAATGCCCATACCGGGATCTAAAAGCCATCTTGGAGATGTCCTCGGCCCTCACCCGCAGCTGGTGGTAACCTGACTGGAGATCAATCTTCGAGAACACTGACGCTCCCTGCAACTGATCGAACAAATCATCTATCCGTGGTAGGGGGTACTTGTTCCGGATGGTCACTTTGTTCAGCTCTTTGTAATCAACACATAATCGAAGCCACCCATCCTTCTTCTTCACGAATAACACCGGCGCTCCCCACGGAGATACACTGGGCCTGACAAAACCCACGTCCATCAAATCCTGAAGCTGGGCCTTCAACTCCCTGAACTCGGCAGGAGCCATCCTATAAGGTGCCTTTGAGATTGGTGCGGTTCCGGGAACCACATCAATCACAAACTCTATCTCTCTCTCTCCTGCGGCATAGTCGTCAACTCTAGGGGAAACACATCTGGGAACTCGCAGACAATAGGGATATCCTCGAGCCCCAGTGCCGCCGTAGACACCTCTACAATCGTCGCCAGGAAAGCGGTGCAGCCTTTGCTCATCATCCGCCTAGCCCTCGCCGAAGAAACAGTCATCGCAAAGAAGGTGCCCTGGCATCCTCTGAAAATGAACTCCTCCTGTCCAGGCTCGCGGAGGGTCACCGTCCTCTCTCTGCAGTCTATAGTAGCGAAATATCGCGACAACCAGTCCATGCCGAGTACAACATCGAAATCCTGGAGCTACCGCAAGACAAGCAAGTCTGCCGGCAAGATCCAGGATCCCAACTACACAGGGAAATCCCTACAATACTCCTCGACATGCAAGACATGGTCTGGGATCTGAACCTCTAATGCATACGATAAAGAAACTACCTCTATACCATGTAGGGATGCAAATGCTCTACTAATGAATGAATGCGATGCACCAGTATAAAAAAGAGCACGAGTACGAACTGCAGAAATCAAAATAATACCTGCGACGACAAGATCAGCTGCTGAAGCATCCTCAACCTGAGCGGCATAGACTCGCCCGCTCGGCGCCGGGGGACGTCGCTCTGGCTGTCGCGAAGAGGAAGAAGCATGATCGGGCCTACCATAGGCCGCAGAAGGCCCTGCCGGCAGATAAGGAACAGAAGGTGCTGAAGCTGAGGAAGGAGCTGGAGGACCTGCTCTGGGGAACGAACTCTGAAAGTGACCGGTCTGCCCGCAACGGAAGCAACGACCCTGCCTCTGAGAACACTGAGTCGGTGAGTGTGGCCCTCCACAAATGACACATCGGTCCGGGCGTGGCTGCCGCGAGGTCTGCTGCTGCTGCGAAGGCTGCTGCTGCCGAGGCGGTCGACGCTGCTGCTGCTGCTGCGAAGACTGACGAGATGCTCCAGATCTCTCGCGCCCCTGATACCCACGACCCTGAGGATGGAATCGTGGAGGTCTCGGGGGTCCCTGCCGACTCGACTGCCCCTCATCCAACGGTGCCGGGCGTTTCGCCCCAGGAGTCACTACGGGGGCTGGAGCCACCTCCCCCATCACCACCTCTCCACACTCAACATAGAGTGCCTGCTCCATAGAGGCCTCCAGAGTCTGCAATCTGCGTGAGCGAATAAACTGATAAATATCCCGGTGCAACCCTCGCTCAAACATGTAAATCTGGTGAGCCTCATCCCTGGCCACGTGAGGCATACATGCCAACAGCTGATTGAAGTCAGCTATGTACACATGCATGGGCCTATCTCCCTGGTGGAGATTCCTCAGCTGCTCTTCCAGTATTTGACGAACACTCTCAGGAAAGAAGGCCCCTAGAAGAAGACTGCGGAACTCCGCCCAAGTGAGAAGCTGGGTCCCAGGCGGACCAGCAGGTCGCACACGCCGCCACCAAGCCTCGGCGTTGCTCTCCAAGAAGTGTGTAGCCAAGAGGACCCGAAACCGATCCTCAATGAACAAACTCTCAAAATGACGCTCCATGGCCGTGATCCAAGACTCGGCCTCCCACGGCTCTGCACTCAGACCAGAAAAATAGGGTGGATCGAGCTGGCAGAACCTCATCAACAGATCCACCACCGCACGCTGCTCAGCTGAAGTCAAAGGTCCCGTCGACCCAGACGGTGGTCTGCTAGAAACCGGCCCAACAGGAACTGCCGGTGCAGTCTGAACCATAGGGGGCGCCACAACTGGCGAAGAAGGCACAGGCGAACTCTCCGGGGGTGCTACAACTGGCTGCGCCCTCTGCTCCATCATGAGCATCAACCGACCCATGGCCTCCTCCTGGCGCCGAGAAGCCTCCTCCTGGCGTTGTGAAGCCTCCTCCTGGCGCTGAGATGTCTCCTCCTGACACCGAACCGCCTCAGACAACTGTGCCATCTGGGCACGGAGCTCCAGAACCTCTCTCTGATGTCCCTGCCCGGAGTCCTCTTGCTCGGGCTCTGAGGAAGAAGGCTGCGAACGCGTCGACATCGTGCGTCGCGGAGGCATCACTCACCTGAGGAACAAAACAAACAATCAGAACCCAAAATAATACTCGACCCAATCTAGCGAAAGTCAAAAGGCATGTCCCCCTTCCCATAGTACTATGTTGTCTGCAGCCAACATAGTTGCCACCGAAGGAAGACATGTCGATCACTCATCCCATCAACTGGGAGAGTTGGGAACCCAATCAAGACTCTCGCTAAAAGGTTACGACTCTCACATAAGTCATCCTAGGGTCCAAACACAAGCCTAGGGTTTCTAAGTCCTCAATGACCTACATCCTAGGCTCTGATACCTCTATAATCTGTCACGCCCCGGGTCGAAACTGCGATCCAGGCTCGCCAACAGATCCGCCGCCCATACGGGAAGCCCCGTATAGACGTAGCGTCTAACCTGCAAAAGATCATCTATACCATACAGATATCAGAGCTGAAAGGTAAATGCAGAATAAAATAAATACAACTCTAGAAAAATACATCCCAAGTCCTCACCAAAATACATAAATCTCTCAAAAAAAAGAAGAGTACAACTCAATCCTCACTACATGATCACTCAACATGAACTCTCAAAATGTAAGGAGGTACATCTACTCTCAGGACGACAACTGGTAGAGATCTATCTCGTAACTCCTTTACCTCGATCAGCCGGATCAGCAACTGGAGCAGCAGGAATAGGAGTAGAAGTCCCTGGGGAAAAGACACCACGACGGGTGTGAGAACTACATCCCACAGTAGTTCTCAGTAGGTACCGCCAACAAGCCCGACGGTCTGCCCACTAAGTCTACTAGAGGCATAAAGTAACATATGCAGTGCTGTAAGGAAAAGCTGGAAAAGTAAACTCTACAGCTACTATGCCTCTATCTAGATGCTCAAGAGTGGAACAGAAAGAACACAATGCTACAACTAGCTCTCGACTCAGATCACCCAATCTAAACTGGCTGCCTCCTCGGGTCCAGTCAAACCTGCGCCTACCTACTGCCGTTACATCCCGGAGGACCGGACTTACGTAGGGTGTCCATGACTGCCAAAACTGGCCCAGCCAGAGGGACTGCGTCGACAAGTCGCGATAGAAGCAACAGGCCCAACTCCGGAGTGGCACTCGAGGGGCGCGACCCCAACGAGGAAAGTATCTGCGCATCTCTGTCAAGCTCAAATGTGGCTCATGCAGGCTATAATCGAAATCCTCGATCAACAAGATCGACGGAAACCAATAGAACTCTGTCTCACTCACAGGCTGGAAAACCACACAGCCGAGACCCACTGTCACTCTGACGGCTCCCAAGAACCCTGATCTACAGACCGCTATCCAACTCCACTCGGTCCCCAGACACGAGTGTAATGCATCCCAGAACAACCCGACCTCTCGGCCCACTACTCGGGCGAGGAAAACTCTAAGTCCAGAGTGAAAATATAGAATAGTGGTGTGGGAATGTCTAGAGCAATAAAAACCTAGCCCAAGTTGAAGTTTTCTACAGTCTGGCTGAACATACTGCATATGGCGGGGGTGCTAGGTCAAGTTCCAAGATAACAACAATTAACAGGATGTAGGAAAGATAACATATCACATGATCATCTGAATACAACAGGAACATCAATTTTTCACTGACTGACATACTATCAATATACTATTCTAATCATGCAAGTTCCTACACATAGAATTAATAAGCAATCCGTAGATCTTGAAGATATGGCCACCCACCTGAAGAGCTGAACTGTCCAAAATCCTACAGCTAAAAAAATACCAAGAGAACAACAACTCCAAGTCCAAAGGGTCCAGCACGATCCGCAATCCCTCCTGGGTGCAACACAAGTCTAAAATTACACTTTAATCCCAAAATTTAACCAAGTATTACAATCTGAAATTTCATCCGCAAAGATGTCAATTTTTCACCTACAGACAGGGCTCCAAGAATTCTAATAAAAATACCACAGCGATCCTCACGTCGATACCTTCGAAACGGGTACCTGCACGCCCAATTTCGAGCGCCGTAGGCCAAGTTACAAATTCCACAGTACCGGTGCGCAAAATCTCACAACCATACAACTGTAAACTCTCGCACAGATAAAAAGGAAAAATGTATACCTCCGGGAAGGTCTCGGAAAAATCCAAGAAAAATACTGTAATGATCCACGTGTCGAGTAAATGAAAAAAGTGTATAGGCTCGCTTTGATCCGACGCTCGAGTGCGGAGATCTCCTCGAATCAACCTGCTGCCCTCACAAATCCTCACAAAAAACCAATGTCCCAGTAAGCATGGAAAAGCTCCTCGAAAAGCACGAAACAAGGCAAAGCAGAAAATACCAAAATCGTAGCCTTACCTGTCGTGGATCCAACGGCGAAGAAATCGCTCAAAAATATGGTCGGAGTAGGCCGGGGGAGCTCGTGCACCGAAACGCGACGGAAGAAACACCGGCGAAAGAACGTCGCGACGCGCCAAGAAAATGGGAATCTCGAAAACCGTGCCACGTAAAATCTCCAAACTATGCAGAAGGATGCAGCACAGCGTGGGGGTCAAGTCCTCTGAAGAAGCCCGGGAGAGAAAAGACCGAAATCAGTGAAAAAAACCCATTGTGAAGTGAGTTTGGGCTATATTAGGCCCACCCAAACAATTGGGAAAATGACCCTCATGTCCCCGGTTTCGGGCGCCCGAAACCGGTGGAGCAACAGACCGCGGCCAAGCGTCCGAAATGCCCTGGGGCTGCCACGTCACCCACACAGCAAACAGCTGTGCGGGGCGTACCGGGAGCGGCCACGTGGCCCTCCTGGGGGCCGACGCGTGTCCCGCACAGCGAACAGCTGTGCGGGGCGCGCGTGCTGCCGCCGCGTGGCGCCTCCCCCGGTCAAACGGGTAGGTGGCGCCCGCCAATGGCAGGGCGCCACCTGGCCTGCACAGTGGTCACGGTCACACGTATGGGCAGGCGCCGCTGCCACGCACGCGCCCCGAGGTGGGGTCCCGCGCTCCCGTGCGCCGTGCCCGATGAGCCAACCTATCACGTGCCGACACGTGTACCCTGCACCAGGTCCATGCACCCTACTTCGGGTTCCGTGGACCGCGCCGCGTGCACCGACCAACCGGGGGCTGCCAAGTGTCCACCCGCCTTGGTCCATGCACCGCCGCGCCCGCTCTGTAGACTGCGCGCCTTGAGCCCGCCAATCAGGCGGTGCCACGTGTCCCAGCGCCGGGCTCATGCACTCCGCCGCGATGCTCTGTGGACCGAGCGCCGCGGACCGGCCAATAACAGGCCGCCACGTGGCATTTCCGCGGTCCACGGCCCCTCCCATGCACCGAAATCCACTAAAAACTTCCGGGAGTCCGTTTTTGGGCATCCGGACTCAGAATTTAACAAGCAAATAGCCGTTTTCAAGCGTTTTTCCGTGCTGAATCCAATTCCAACCTCTGTTTGGCTTAAATCCTTTTCAAAATTTTAGCAAATGCAGCCGAAGGCCAAAACAGCAATAGATATCTCACAGGGTCCATCTGTGGCATCCCTTTGATGCACTATGGGCCAAACACAACAACAATAGGTGTTCTAAACAATGGATTCACCAGAAAAAGGTTGCATGGGAACCTGGGCCACCACAGTGTGTCTCTGTCCGAGGTAATCATCACCGGTACCCCATGTAGTCTCACAATATCGTCGATGTACAATTGAGCTAGGCGCTCCTGTGACCAAGTCGTATGAATAGGCAGGAAATGTGACGACTTCGTCAACCGATCAACCACGACCCAAATCGCATCATGCCCGAGTTGCGATCGTGGAAGCCCCGTGACGAAGTCCATGGTAATCCATTCCCACTTTCATTGCGGAATTCGAAGCGAATGCAGCTTCCCCGCAGGTCGTTGGTGTCAGCCTTAACCTGCCGACATACCAAACAACGTGCAACAAAACGAGTCACATCCTCCTTCATCTTTGGCCACCAGAAGGTCTGTTTCAGATCCTTGTACATGTTAGTCCCACCGGGGTGCACGGTATATGGTGTCCTATGTGCTTCGGTCAAGATCTCTTCCTTTAATTTTGGCTGATTCGGAACACACAACCGTTCTCGAAATCGAATCGAGTCATCCTGCTCGATGGAGAAGTCGCCATCCGACTCTGAAGTGATCTGACCGCGTATATGCTGATACTCCACATCCGTCTTTTGTCCCTCGCGGATGCGATCCAATAAGGTCGGTTTAACTTCCAGTGTGAAGAGTCTCGCAACTGTACCCTGTGTTACCACCTCCAATCCAAACCTTTGAAACTCCGCAAGTAAACTCTTTTGCTTTGTAACCGTTTCCAATTCCACGTTCTCGGTTGGAGTCTTTCTACTTAAGGCATCCGCCACTACGTTTGCCTTTCCCGGGTGGTAGTGAATAGACAAATCATAGTCCTTTAAGACCTCCAACCACCGTCTCTGTCAGAGGTTTAATTCCTTTTGAGTAAACAAATATTTCAAGATTTGATGATCCGTATATAGCTCACAGTGTGCTCTATACAAGTAATGTCTCCACAAATTCAAAGCGAAGATTACTGCTGCCAACTCGAGGTCATGGGTGGGATAAATTTTCTCATAATCCTTGAGTTGTCTTGATGCATACGCTATCACTCGATCCTGTTGCATCACACACAACCTAATCCCACTCGTGACGCATCACAATATACCACAAAATCCTCTCCCGGTCTAGGTAAGGCTAAGACCGGTGCCCGTGTCAATCTACCCTTCAATTCCTCAAAACTCTCCTGACACTGAGGCGTCCAAATAATTTTTTCGCCCTTCCGAGTTAGCCGGTTTAAAGGTAATGCGATTTTAGAAAAGCCCTCTACAAATCGCCGATAATACCCGGCCTGTCACGCCCCGGGGTCGAAATTGCGACCCGGGCTCGCCAACAGATCCGCCATCTGTACGGAAACCCCCGCACAGGCGAAGCATCTATCCTGCAAGTTAGATCTATAGCTAAACATGGATTAGAGCTAAAATAAACCTAGTAGCTACAGAAATCAAAACTGAACATCTGAATATAAATAAATCATCAATACATAGTCTCTCACCCTATGTAAAATAAATACAACCCTCACAGATCTCTCAGACTGTCCAGTACAAAAGTGGAATCATAAAAATACAGGGTACATCTACCTCTGACTCTCAAATCAAAAGGGGTAAGGAGCTACTCGGCCACATCCTCACCTCGATCAGCTGTCTCCGCGCGAATCAAGCCGGAATAGCAACCTCTGGAAACCTGTCACCGCAGCGGGTGTGAGAACTACTGCAGAAGGTAGTTCCAGTGGGTACCGTCACCAATATCCACGGTATGCCCACTAAGTCTACTGGAGGCAAAACAATAGGTATGCGGATAGATAATAGGAAAGCTGGAAAATAACTACAGCTAATATGTCTCAACATCATGCTCAAAATAAAACTCTACTATGAACAAGCTATGCATACACTCGCTACTGCTAATATGCCTCAAGGATCATGCTCAAAGGAAACTCATCTAAGAGCATGCTATGCATCCACTCGCTCATGAGGTGCTCACAATAACTGAAATCTCAATGACTGCCCAAAACTGGCTCAGTCAAGCTTGCGCCCCCTAGTGTATCAACTAGGTTCCCTCGTGTATCAACGACGGGTGTCCAATCGGACTATCACAGTACCATGCAAAGCAGCCACTAGTGTATCAACTAGGCGCATCATCATCGCATCCGGAGCGGCAACTCGAGGGGAGCGACCCCACCGAGGAAAAAGCATGTCTCATCTGTCTCAATAAGCGGCACATGCAGGCTATAATCCACGATCAAACAGATCGGAAACTCAAATGCTGAAATAACAATAACTCAGTCGGAGAACACTCCACGACTCCAAACTGGCAATGCCCAGACTCTCATAGCTAAGTCGGAGAACCACCTCCTCGACACAATATGATAATGCACCAGCCATGGCTAAGTCGGGAACCCTCCACGACTCGATCTGCCAAAGCCCAAACTCTCATAGCTAAGTCGGGGAACCACCTCCACGACTCAATCTGAAAATGCACGACCCATGATCCAGAATAACCTCATCAATCCCAACCAGGGAGATCAAACCTCAATCTATCACACAGGAGGCCCGGAAATTCCGCCCCCGAAGTGGAATAATGCTCAAACTCTCTCATGACACTAGAAGCTCATCCCACTGAGCTCTAAAAATCCACTCCGCCACCAGGCACGAGGACACATGCATCCTGAACCTACTCAACCCCTCTGGGCGATCTTAATATTTTAAAACAATTTTCAAAGCTCAGTTTTCATTAAAACAGGTTCGACGATTTTTAAAACAGTTTAGATGCAATCCTAAAGCCAACTAACCATGCAGTCTAGTGTCAAATCATCTCTAGGTAATGCTAAAAATATCTGGGGCTCATGATTGTTTTTCTACAGTTTTCTAGGCAACTATCAGATTTACCATGTGGTGACCCGGATCTCTGCAGGGCTTCTACAGTGTGACCAGCAGCTTCTGGAGGCCTATGTGGCGTGTCGGCGGTGTTTCTGCACCAATTTGGACATAAGTGAGGGACTTCGGGTGTTAAATGGATCACGTGGGTAATTGGAGGACCCCGTCAATTATTTAGAAGTGGTTTCGCGCGAATCGGGCATCAGAATTGGACTCAGCGCGAAGTTTGGATTAAAAGCGCCCTTTCGGATGCCTTCGACAAATTTTGGAATTGGAATTTGGCAAAACGGACAGCGGATTTGGATTCAGCGTGCGAAAACGGTGAAAATGGGCTAGTTACTTATATTTTTTGGAGCCCGGATGACTTGGTACGATTTTCGAGGCAGCTGGGTGCTGTTCCGGCCGGCCGAGCATCGCCGGCGGCGGCGGGCAGCGGCGGAGCAGGCGCGGGCAGGCGGCGGAGCAGGCGCGGGCAGGCGCGCGGGTGCGGGCAGGCGCGCGGTGCAGCGGGCAAGCGCGCACGGCGCAGCGGGAAGAGGAGGACATGTCACGCCCCGGGGGTTTGTTTTAGCGGAAACGGTTCATAAAAGTCGAATATTTGACGCGTAAATTTTTTTTTTTGTTTAAAAGAGAACCCCTCTTCCCCGGCACGTGCCCAGACCCGCCACACATACAGGATCACTCTGCAAACGGACAGAGTCTCCCCTGTACGTGCACGGCGTAGCGTTCAGTACATGTTCCAACATACACAACCAATCAATCACAACAGTTGTTCACAAGCAACCAGTATTCTAAACTAATAAAAGAAGAACATATGGCCGATCAATTTGGAAAGGATAAATCCACAGTTTTGAAAGAGCGCCTACCCGGCGCTTACGTTTTGAAAGCTAGTTTCGAAATCGGCATAAATCAACAAGGTTTGAAAGCGGTGCCCACCCGACACCCAGTTTTGAAATCCCTTTCGCAATCCATAAATCCACAGGGTTTTGAAGCCAGTGCCCACACGACACTTAGATTTTAAAAACGGTTTTCGCAATCTTTTCTTTGGCTTCTGCCTTTTTGATCTTCAAATGGCCAAAAGAAATAAAAGGAAAAGTAACGCACAAGGGGCACTAAATGCAACCCGTACCGACATCCACGCCGACCCCACGAGGGTATCGCGAACCTCTCACATAACTACAATGCAATGAAAAGCGAGAAAGAAAAGGAAATAAAGTCCAGGGTCCCCAGCGACCCAGCTGCTCCTGTCCCGTCCTCACCACCGCCTACCTCTCCCCCCGTCCGAACCCTGTCACGAAGTGGGATGTCAGTGACGTAAAAGTAATAGAGCAGGAGAATATAATAAAACAAACCGTGAAGACAACCGGAGCAACCACCCCCTCACGGAGGAAAGGCAACCTGTACACCTGTATCCTGTAATACCCGGACACGTCGGACAACTAAACCGACGGTCCACACCGTACCTGCAGAAACCCGACCACGTCGGACAACTAAACCGACGGGTCGCACCGCTCGCACCTCGGCGCCTCAACCCCACCACTAATAAGGGGCCCCACTACGTCACCTCGTGGGTATACACGGGTCATAGACCACTTTTCCGGAAAAGCGCACCCTTTGCGGTAGCCAAACCGCGGGTGCGCGTGTGACAGCCTCGAGCCAAATAACCATAACCATCATCATGTTAGCATCATAATATATATAACAAAAGTAAAACGGCAACATGTATACTCAAAAGTAAAACTGTAACATATGCGATCGAAAGTAACCCGCTATCATGTATAATCAAAGTAAAGGCAATAATACGTGCACTCGAAGGTAGCCCGCCAACATGTAATTATCAAAAGGAAAACGACTGTCGGAAGACCGACGCCAAACACTATGACGAAACCCATTAACATGCATAAGCTATCACCCATCAATATTTAACCCCAGTATACTTAGAATTGACCCCGTCCGACATGATAGAGTTAGATGCTAGGACAAAGAAAATAACACCCACCTGAATGAAGGCCGATCCCGAACTCCCGCTGGACTACCGGGAGGCTGGTGCTGAACTGCTGGGCCCTGAACAGAGACTGTAGTCAGAACTAGACTCACACATACCCATCCCGACGACACGACAGCAACGTGAAGCTTAAACGGGAGAATATCGCCGATTTAGCGATCGAAATCCGATTCCCGGTCAACGAGAACCGTTGGAACCCTAAAGGAAAGTTTAGGAAACATTTATACATTGTTCTAAACAGTATGCAGTGCCAAAATTGCATTTAGACCCCTAGGGTTTCTAGAATTCACATTTTTAGCGTCATTTGAGCGCTGTTTTCGCTCGTTCTTTCAACTGGAAATTAATTTTGACGAACCGTCACTTCGAGCGGGTGAAATTTATCTTGCTGAACACCGTGCTCACTCATTTGCGGCAGCACGGGACCCGAGAAAAACTTCGGGCCATAAAATACCTTACTAACATAGCCTTAATGAATTTTTTGTTTCTCCGAGTCTTCAAAACCTAAATCTAACACGAGCATCACGTCCAGTGACCCCAAAACAGCCAGGAATACACTGTCGCGGCTTCTCTAATAGCCCGGAACTTAGTTTTGTTTCAACATTACTTTAAAAGGTTGATTACACTACAACTTTTAATCCGATCGTCAAACAGACGAACTTTGTATATGAAAGTGTCTTTAAACAGTGCAAGGACACTGGGGCTCACCTCCTTTGCAGCCCAGACCTGCTGGTTCCACCAGAACCAGATCCTTGCAAACATACAAGTTTTCCTTGCTCCAAATTTTAATCCACACAGAACCATCTTGGTCTGAAGCGAGCATCAAGCTCAGGGGATTATTTTGAACAACTTTCATATTCAATGTAAACCCTTATTCCAACTAAATCTTCTTTGAGGCATTAACTCAAACACCTGGTGGGCATGTTATATAAGCATATAGCTTTATCTTTGCCCGAACCCAAACTCAGCAAGGAAGCAATCCGGAGGCTTCTAAGATGGAAGAAAAGCCAGAGCATGGGGTTTAGAGGTTACCTGGGGGGGGGGTTGTCGGAGTTCCAGACCGGCGGGGATGGCCGGAGCCGAGCTCGGATGAAGCCTCGGGTGCAACTCTGGCGATCACTGACCCGACGTCAAGATCCCCATGCAAGTTGATGGAAGGACTCCTACAGCCCACAGGAGCTCACCATTACGATTTCCGGGTGTCCGGAGCGACGGCAAGGGCGCGGCGGCGGAGCTCGGCCGAGGATCAATGGCCGTTAATGGCGGATTCCGGCCGAGGGACTCCGGGCCGGTGCAACTTGGACCAACAGGTTCCAGTAGGTGCCAGGAAGCTTCTGGTGGCAGTGGCCGGCGGTGGGAGGCAGCGGCGGCGCCGGACGGCCGAGCTCGGCCGAGGTTGAAGAAAGCCCGAAACTAGGGCACGGCCGATCGAGCCCGATCCTTCACCGATGTCCCTCCAACTTCGTGGAGATGCTAAAGTCGGTGAGAAAGTCGATCTCAACGGTGCTGATCGCTGGTTGGACGGCCAGATCGCGGCGGCGCACGGGATCGGCCAGGAAGGCGATAATTCCGGTGATAGCGCTCCCGCCGGCGATCGGGACGGCGGCAGCAGCCCGGGCTGCAACCGGATGATCTCCTCGACGTCAGAAACACAATGATCGTGTCCATGGGCCAAATTAAAATGGAAGGTTCCAAGATATTACCTCGTCGGAAAGTTGGAAGAAGAAGGGGTTGGCCGCGGCGGCGCGCGGCGGCGGCTGGGGACGGGTCCACCACAGCTCGGTTGCAGCTCCACAGGGGAACCCTACAGACGCGTTCTTGATTGCCCAAGAGCTTCTGTGTGGAGCCTACTCCTCCCAACCCGAGATGAAGAAGAAACGGCTTCACCTTCTTCTCCGGCGAGGGGAGGCGGCGGCCGGTGCGGGGAGGTCCGTGGAGTGCGGCATAGGAGAGGAGGTGGTTGGGTGCTGCGGCCAGAGGGGCTGTGGGTTTAGGGTTTGTGGAGAAGCCCTAGCTATACATGTGTATATATATTAGGTATGTACAATTTCGGTTTAGTCCCTCTAAGCTTTGCCATTTGCTATTAGGTCCTCTACAGTAGTTTTCCCTTGCACTTAAGTCCTTATCCAAGAACTAGCACGCAAAACGAGGCAACTTTAATAGGGTTTTATGTGCAAAAAGCCCTATTTTCTCCGTATTTCACGCTTTTCGAGACGTTCTGCTCGTCGAAACGAAAAATGGACTGCGGCATGACGTCCGGCTCGACGAGACCTATCAGGTAGCGATTTTTGATTTTCGAGAAACTGCCCGAATAAAATTGCGGTCCATAAAATACTGTCACGGAATACAGTTATCGTGCTTTTCGAGACTCTAGAGTCGTCAAACAGAATTTTCGACTGCGCCATTGCGTTCAGAATATCGAAACCGTTCGAAATGACTACCTGGATCACTATATTCGGATTCCGAACAGTGAAATAGTCAATGTTGTATTCGTCGGGGTCTCGAAAACCAGGGTTACTGTTCATCTACAGTAACTCACTTAAGTGCACTACAGTAACTCACTTAAGTGCACTGTGCGCAGAGGACGCTGGTACATTGGTCGCGAGATTCGTCCACTTCTTAGTTGAATTCTGGAAGATCCGACCGTCAGATCGAAAAGTGCTGAATATGAATTTCGCTCAGTTCGACGAGACGATCGCAACGGTCAACTCGGATTTCCAAGATCATGTCCGGATTGGAAAGTAGCCTTTTTGTCTCGTAAAACGTGCAACTCGCACACTGGCAATTGACTAAATAAATCAACATAGGTCTTTTGAAAACAAAACCAGGTCAAAAATTCACTTTTTGACTATTTATTAAAATAAAATATTTCGAGTTTTTACATCACTTACAACTTAAAAGAAGTTTCGTCCCCGAAACTTACAACTTAAAAAGAGTTTCATTCCCGAAGCTTACATCCTGAAGTCATACTCTATGAAAATGCTCAAAAAGTTTATTCGAGGGCTACAAGTCAGTCGCAAGGTATCGACAACTCTAAGGCTACTAATTTAGACCCAATCTGATACTCCCCATTACAGGGCAGAGTATTTCCTCAGTTCTTTCGACAGTCCGTTGCCTGCAGCCAACGTGCTTACCAAAAGGAACAGCGAAATACCATAGATCTGTCGCCAACAACTAGTTGGGGACGCAACTCCTATCAGAAGGTATATCACATACCTCCCAACACGATCTCAGTGCTAAAAACATAACCTTTATCAAGGATTACTACCACCTCGTGGTCACAAACATCACCATGACTAACACATAGGCGAGTCCACGTCGATCCACAAAATCTGTGCAAAAGGTGGGGTCAATTTGCATCCGCCCCAAACAGGGTTACCATCCGGCCCATAGGCCATTGAATTATGACACGGGGACACTGAAGGATCAACAACTTGTTCATCCTCTAAGCAAACTGTGAGGCTAGTGCAATATTAACAGTCATCTACTGCTGTGCCATCAGCTGGACGATTACGACAAGAACAGTGATTTAACCCTTAACCACTGTAACTGATCCGAGCACTCTGGCTCCATTCAAACATCAAGCCCACAGCCGAAACCATGACCGCGGCTAACCCTGCAATAACAACGATCCCAAACCAGAGTGCGTACGACTAATAACCGAAACAACGAGACTCAACTGTGTGAAGCACACCTGAGCTCCAAACCACTATGCCAAATACCCTGCGCTCTCTCGTGAACACAAGTCATCCTAGGGTTCGTTCCTAACCAAATACCCAGGTATCGGATCGGAAAGGCGGAATTGTGCATCGGAAACTGTGCAATTCACGCGCCGGCATGCAAATCGCTAAGGTTAGATCTGCTTCCTCGCCCGCAAGCACACTAGAATTTCTCGAGCGCTACATCACTCACACCTTAAAAGAAGTTTCATCCCCGAAACTTAAATACGCCAGGAATCCAATACATGGGGAAAGTGGCCAAACATGTCCGACTTGCGCTTCCCACTGGCCTTGCGCCCCTCGTGATCTGTACTGCTTCACAATCACAAACTCGCAACCCAAAACCTCAAGACTATGCCTTGGTCATGGGGAGCTGGCGACAAAACCCAGGGAGCACGGTCCTACTTCCGTCTTGGCACCCAAGGGGGTGCGACACTCAGATTAGCCTCTACCGCTCGGTCCCAATCCATTGCCTTTCCAAGCACCATACACTGAGCCGAGCTGCATACCCCCAGACCAACGATCACATTCCCCACTAGGAGTACTTAAGCTCTAGGTCCGCTCAACAAAAGGAAAAATCAACCCCAAACGAACAAGATTTGCTAGTCCCGGTGGTCTCTTTTCTCAACCCCAGGGGGAATCCCAAGACCCCCACAACAACACTGTCACGCCCCGGGGGATTAATTTAGCGGAAACGGATTACAAAAGGTATGTATTTATTTTTTTTTGAAAACCTTCTTCCCCGGCGCGTACCCAGATCTGCCGCATATACAGGGTCACTCTACGAACGGACAGAGTCTCCCCTGTATATGCACGGCGTCGCGGTTTGTACAATGTTCAATAACGAGTAAACATTCAATCACAACAATCCAAACGTATAACCATTCACAAAGTGCAGAATAAACTAACGGCCGATTAGTTTGAAAGGATAAAACCCACAATTGTTGAAACGGCGCCCACCCGGCACCCATATTTTGAAAACCCTTTTTCGAAAGCAACATAAACTCAGGGGTTTGAAAAACAGTGCCCACACGACACTTAGGTTTTGAAATCCATTTTCGCAAACCATAAATCCACAAGGTTTTGAAAACGGTGCCCACACGACACCCGAGTTTTGAAATAGTAGTTTTCGCAATCTGTTCTTTTATTTGCTATTTTATTTTCCAAAGCGGCCCACAGCGATGTAAAGAAAACTAAACAATTCAGTTGTCACCGTACCGACATCCACGCCGACCCCACGAGGGTATCGAGAACCATCCACAGTCTACAAATAATAAATGGAATGCGAAAGTAAAGAGTAAAATACTGCTCCGGTCTCCTGAGACCCAACACCTCTAGCCGTGGCCTCACCGTCGCCTAACTCTCTCCCCTGTAGGACCCTGTCGCAAAGTGGGAAGTCAGCGACTAAACAAAAATGATAATAATAATGCAGGTAAAGAAAAACGTCCAACCGTAGTCTATCCGGAGCAACCACCCCTCCCCCCGCAAGGGAAAAGTAGAATCAAACACCTGTAAACCTGCAATACCCGATCCCGTCGGACAACTAAACCGACGAAATCGCACCGCGCCCAAGTCGGACAACTAAACCGAATGGGTCGCACCGCTCCCACGTCGGACAACTAAACCGACGGGTCGCACCGCTCACACCTTGGCGCATACATGCCCCACAACTAAAGAGGCCCCACGCCGTCCTGTGGGTATACACGGGTCATGGACCACTTTTCCGGAAAAGCACACCCTTTGCGGTGGCCAAACCGCGGGTGCGCGTGTTGCAGCCGAGCATAGTAACCGTGAACCATATATATATATATATCCATGTATGCAAATATATCCATGCATGCGAACTATGTGAAGCAATATATATATATATATCTATGCATGAGAACCATATGAAATAATGTACAATCCAAGTATAAGAACCGTAGAACCGTAAACAATTACTTGATGCCTTGCTATAACATTTAATCCAAGTACGAGATCCGATATATATCTATGCATGAGAACCATATGAAATAATGCATAGTCCAAGTAAAAGAACCGTAGAACCGTAGACAATTACTTAATGCCTTTCTACAACGTTTAATCCAAGTACGAGATTCATAGCAGTTTTAAAAATCAGCACCATTAAACACATAATGTCTAACACCCATCAGTATTTAACTCAAGTACAACCCATGATTGACCCCGTCCAAAAAGGTAGAATTAATTGCTAAGACCTTAGGGATAACACCCACCTTTACGAGCGATGAACAAAGCGCTACTCCCCCGTGTCCTGGTGCGCTCCCCGAAACTACAAAGTCCCCCGGGAAAACGTCAGTACTCACCAAACATAAAACCAGGAGAAAAGAAAGGTTGTCCGGATCCCGTCGCGGAACGGGGCTCTCGGGTCCGACGGCGGTGGCGGTGACCGAGTTGGAACCCGTGGCGGCGGTGACCCCGCGCTGCCGCGCTGGCCGCACGCGTATCGGAGCCCCGTGCGGTGTGAGACCCGCACGGTTCCCTGACTGCGGCGGCCCCGCTCGGTGCCTGGTCCCGCGCGGGGCGCCCAGTCCGCACGCACGGGCGGCCCCGCGCGGCGCCCAGGCCCCCGCGCGGGCGCCCAGCCCGCACGCACGGGCGGCCCCGCGCGGCACCCAGGCCCCGCGCGGGTGCCCAGCCCGCACGCACGGGCGGCCCCGCGCGGCGCCCAGGCCCCGCGCGGGCGCCCAGCCCGCACGCACGGGCGGCCCCGCGCGGCACCCAGGCCCCGCGCGGGTGCCCAGCCCGCACGCACGGGCGGCCCCGCGCGGCGCCCAGGCCCCGCGCGGGTGCCCAACCCGCACGCCCAGGCGACCCAGCCCTGCGCGCATCCGGCGCCTCGCGACGGCGGTGGCGTGGCTGACCGGATCATCCCGCCTTCCCCCGTGCGATGGTCCGAAGGAAACCCTAGAAAAATGAATAAAAACTCACCGAAACTTCGTGCTTCCGATTCGCCGATGAAGAGGGAGGAAGAGGAGAGTATCGTCCCACGCTCGCTTGCCGGGTTTCGTGGGGGAAAACAATGGTCCCTTCCTTCTCCTCGTCGCGCTCCACGGTTCTTCACTCCGTCTTGCAAGAAAGCCGAGGTTCGGAAACAAAAGGGTTTTCTCGCTCGCACTAAAAAGGGGAACCGTCGTACGGGATAAGGAGAGTGGAAAATAATCTAAGTCATCCTACACGAAATTAAAACCGTCGGTCAAAGCGGAGCGGGGGAAAGAAAAGAAACCCAAATTCCCAATTAGAAGAAATCGAACCCGGGTTAGATTTACCTCGAAAGGCGTGCTAAACGCTCGAACAGCTAACAAACTTGGGAAATTTATTCCGGGAGATTCTGGGGTCGGAAATCAGATCCGATCGCGCCGCCGAAATCCATTTTGCGAGCTTTATTGTCTAAAAATACCCGCGAGCCCCGACAGTCTGCCCAGAGATAAAGAAAAATAATTCACCCCCGGACCCCTTGGTCGAAAAGCGGATTAACAAGAATTTAAAAGAAGGTCTAGAAAGACAAATAAAGCCGCGGTTATTACACCACTCACCTCTAAAAACGAGTTTCGTCCTCGAAACTCAAACCCGGGTGGTGGTGAAGAGGTCGGGGTTGCACTCCCTCAGCTTAGATTCCAGCTCCCATGTTGCTTCTCGTTCTTGCTGGTTGCTCCAGAGCACCTTCACGTGGGGGATGACTCGGTTCCGCAATGCTTTGTTTTCTCTTGCTAGGATACGCACGGGGGTTTCCTCGAAGCTTAGATCCTCCTTGAGCTCGAAAGTGGAGACGTCCAACACGTGTGACGGGTCGGATAGGTATTTCCGGAGCATGGACACGTGGAAGACGTTGTGGACCCGGTCGAGATTAGGGGGTAGGGCAAGGCGGTACGCCACTGGGCCTATGCGCTCCAAGATCTCAAAAGGCCCCACAAACCGTGGGCTCAACTTGCCCTTCAGCCCGAAACGCTTGATCCCTCTGGATGGCGAGACCCGTAAGAACACGTGTTCCCCCACTTGAAATTCCAAATCGCGGCGCCGTCGGTCTGCGTAGCTCTTCTGTCGGCTTTGGGCGGTCAGTAACCGCCGCCTGATGAGGCGCACCTTCTCCTCAGTCTCTTCCACCAAGTCGGGTCCCAGGAATTTCCGTTTTCCCTAAGTCGTCCCAACAGATCGGGGATCGGCAGCGTCTCCCATACAAAGCTTCGTAGGGTGCCATCTGGATGCTGGCCTGGTAGCTATTGTTGTAGGCGAATTCCACGAGGGGTAGGTAGCGCGCCCAACCGACTCCCCAGTCAAGTACACAGGCGCGCAGCAGGTCCTCGAGGGTCTGAATCACTCGCTCCGACTGTCCGTCCGTCTGAGGGTGGAAAGCTGTGCTGAAGTGTAGCTTTGTCCCCAGGGCTTGCTGTAGACTTTGCCAAAACTTCGAGACGAAGCGGGTGTCTCTATCCGAGGTGATCGATGCCGGCACTCCGTGCAGTCTCACGATCTCGCTGAGGTAGACTTGAGCCAACTGCTCTCTGGTCCAGGTTGTGTGGATGGGTAGGAAATGAGCTGTCTTGGTTAGCCGGTCCACAATGACCCAGATCGAGTCGTGCCCCTGCTGTGAACGTGGGAACCCGGTGACGAAGTCCATAGTGATCTGATCCCACTTCCACATCGGCACCGGTAAGGGCTGTAATTTTCCTGCAGGCCGCTGATGCTCTGCCTTTATCTGCTGGCATACCAGGCAGTGAGCTACGTGTCGTGTCACATCCCCCTTCAACTTGGGCCACCAGAAGGTCTGCTTGAGGTCCCTGTACATCTTCGTGCCCCCCGGATGCGCCGCATAAGGGGCGCGGTGTGCCTCTGTCAGAATCTCCTCCTTCAATTCCGGCGAATCCGGTACACAGAAACGCCCACGGAACCGCAAGACACCGTCACTTCCCACTGCAAAGTCGTTCTCCTGGTTCGGGTGGATCTTGTCTCGCACGAGCTGTAAGTGCGGGTCCGTCAGTTGTCCTTCTCGGATTTTCTCAAAAACGTCGGCTTGACCACCAACGCCGTCAGTCGAGCAACAGTGCCCGCCGGTACCACCTTCAACCTCAGTCGCGAGAATTCCGCGATCAGGGTGCTCTGCTCAGTTATCGCGCGTGCCGGCGTCTCCTCCGGTTGCCCCTTCCTGCTTAAAGCGTCCGCCACCACGTTTGCCTTCCCGGGGTGGTATTGGATTGTTAGATCGTAATCCTTCAGCAATTCAAGCCACCGCCTCTGCCGCAAATTTAGCTCCTTTTGGGTGAACAGATACTTGAGACTTTGGTGGTCTGAAAAGACGTTACAGTGGACACCAAAGGGGTAGTGTCTCCATAACTTTAGAACGAAGACCACTGCAGCCAGTTCCAAATCATGAATCGGGTAGTTCTTTTCGTAATCCTTCAGCTGCCTGGATGCATAGGCTATTACCTTCCCCTGTTGCATCAAAACACCCCCAAGTCCGATTCTCGATGCGTCGCAGTACACTTCATAATCCTCTCCGGGCGTGGGTAGTACAAGAATAGGCGCCCTGGTTAGCCTCCCTTTAAGTTCTTCGAAGCTCTCTTGGCACTTAGCCGTCCATAGAAACTTTTCCCCTTTCTTGGTCAACCGGTTTAAAGGGGCCGCAATCTTCGAGAAACCCTCGACGAAGCGTCTATAATATCCCGCCAGTCCCAAGAAGCTGCGGATCTCCGTCACTGTCGTCGGTGGTTGCCAGTCGATCACCGATTCCACCTTCTTGGGGTCCACAGCGATTCCCTCTGCCGAGATCACGTGCCCTAGGAAACCCACCTCTCGTAGCCAGAATTCACACTTCTTGAGCTTCGCGAACAGCCTCTGTTCCCTGAGGGTTTGGAGAATCGTTCGTAAGTGGTCCTCGTGCTCCTCGTCGGTAGATGAATAGATCAGGATGTCGTCGATGAAGACCACTACGAACCGGTCCAAGAAAGGTCTGAAGATCCGGTTCATCATGTCCATGAAGACGGCGGGGGCGTTCGTAAGTCCGAACGGCATAACCGTGAACTCGTAGTGGCCGTACCGGGTCCGGAAGGCGGTCTTTGGGATATCTTCGTTCCGAACCCGGAGCTGGTGGTAGCCCGATTGCAGGTCGATCTTTGAGAACACCGTTGCTCCTCGCAGCTGGTCGAAGAGGTCGTCAATTCTGGGCAGGGGGTACTTATTCTTCACAGTAACCTTGTTTATCCCCCTGTAGTCGATGCAGAGGCGCAGGCTTCCGTCTTTCTTCCGTACAAAGAGCACTGGTGCCCCCCAGGGTGACACACTCGGTCTGATAAATCCTTTGTCCAAGAGGTCCTCCAGTTGCGCCTTAAGCTCCTTTAACTCTGCGAAGGCCATTCGGTAGGGCGCCTTTGTGATTGGTTGGGTACCCGGTACGAGTTCGATAGGAAAAACCACCTCTCGTTCAGGGGGTACCCCGGGCAGTTCCGTCGGGAAGACATCGGGGAAGTCCCTCACCACCGCAATGTCTGACGGTGTCGCCGCGGGTCGTGTCACCAGGTCCACCGAGGCCAGGTAGGCCACGCACCCGCCTTCCACCAATCTTCTAGCCCTCGCCGATGAGTAAGTCCTCAAATAACTTTTCCATTGATCCCACCCACTTCTCGACGACCCAAGGATCAGTCGTCTCCCCGTCGAACGTGGGTGGGTCGTACTTCTTAAAGTCGGCCAGGTTGGCCCGCACGCGGTCCCGCTCAGTCAGCGGAACTGACCCCTCCCCCGTGGCGGCGGCAGCCACAGGAGGGGAAGGGGCGACCACGGTCTCCCCCGAGGCACCCCTGTTGGTGCTTCCCGGCGCCGGTCCCGCAGTTGCCGTCGCGGTTACCGCCGCTGGTATCGTCGTCTGGGGTGGGGGTACCTCGGCTTCGGCAGTCGCTGTAGGGGTCACTCCCGCGCTGGCCCCCGTCGCCGGCGCGCCTAGCCCCTGTGGAGGGGCGGCGGCGACCGTCACCGTCGCGGCCGGTTGTTGCTGCGTCAACTGACGCACGTGAGCCGTGAGAGTCGCCAGCTGCCCCGCCATGTCCCTCAGCTGTTGTTGTAGGCGCTGGTTCTCTGCGGCCGCCGACGTTGTCGCGTCCGCCCCTGCATCCTCGGCCGATGATCTAGTACGGGCCATGTCTTTACACAAAAACAACAATCAGCTCTAGACTCTGCTAACATGCAACGAACCCCCCATCGAGGGCAAAGGACCCAAGCTCGTTCCCCCCCCTCGATCACTCGCGTCCTACTCTACTATAATCTATCCATTCCATTCCTTTGTAGTTAAGTGAGGTATTCCTGTGGACGTCGGCACCAATTGTTGTGATTAAAAGCTAAGGCTCTGATACCATCTTAATCTGTCACGCCCCGGGGGATTAATTTAGCGGAAACGGATTACAAAAGGTATGTATTTATTTTTTTTTGAAAACCTTCTTCCCCGGCGCGTACCCAGATCCGCCGCATATACAGGGTCACTCTACGAACGGACAGAGTCTCCCCTGTATATGCACGGCGTCGCGGTTTGTACAATGTTCAATAACGAGTAAACATTCAATCACAACAATCCAAACGTATAACCATTCACAAAGTGCAGAATAAACTAACGGCCGATTAGTTTGAAAGGATAAAACCCACAATTGTTGAAACGGCGCCCACCCGGCACCCATATTTTGAAAACCCTTTTTCGAAAGCAACATAAACTCAGGGGTTTGAAAAACAGTGCCCACACGACACTTAGGTTTTGAAATCCATTTTCGCAAACCATAAATCCACAAGGTTTTGAAAACGGTGCCCACACGACACCCGAGTTTTGAAATAGTAGTTTTCGCAATCTGTTCTTTTATTTGCTATTTTATTTTCCAAAGCGGCCCACAGCGATGTAAAGAAAACTAAACAATTCAGTTGTCACCGTACCGACATCCACGCCGACCCCACGAGGGTATCGAGAACCATCCACAGTCTACAAATAATAAATGGAATGCGAAAGTAAAGAGTAAAATACTGCTCCGGTCTCCTGAGACCCAACACCTCTAGCCGTGGCCTCACCGTCGCCTAACTCTCTCCCCTGTAGGACCCTGTCGCAAAGTGGGAAGTCAGCGACTAAACAAAAATGATAATAATAATGCAGGTAAAGAAAACGTCCAACCGTAGTCTATCCGGAGCAACCACCCCTCCCCCCGCAAGGGAAAAGTAGAATCAAACACCTGTAAACCTGCAATACCCGATCCCGTCGGACAACTAAACCGACGAAATCGCACCGCGCCCAAGTCGGACAACTAAACCGAATGGGTCGCACCGCTCCCACGTCGGACAACTAAACCGACGGGTCGCACCGCTCACACCTTGGCGCATACATGCCCCACAACTAAAGAGGCCCCACGCCGTCCTGTGGGTATACACGGGTCATGGACCACTTTTCCGGAAAAGCACACCCTTTGCGGTGGCCAAACCGCGGGTGCGCGTGTTGCAGCCGAGCATAGTAACCGTGAACCATATATATATATATCCATGTATGCAAATATATCCATGCATGCGAACTATGTGAAGCAATATATATATATATATCTATGCATGAGAACCATATGAAATAATGTACAATCCAAGTATAAGAACCGTAGAACCGTAAACAATTACTTGATGCCTTGCTATAACATTTAATCCAAGTACGAGATCCGATATATATCTATGCATGAGAACCATATGAAATAATGCATAGTCCAAGTAAAAGAACCGTAGAACCGTAGACAATTACTTAATGCCTTTCTACAACGTTTAATCCAAGTACGAGATTCATAGCAGTTTTAAAAATCAGCACCATTAAACACATAATGTCTAACACCCATCAGTATTTAACTCAAGTACAACCCATGATTGACCCCGTCCAAAAAGGTAGAATTAATTGCTAAGACCTTAGGGATAACACCCACCTTTACGAGCGATGAACAAAGCGCTACTCCCCCGTGTCCTGGTGCGCTCCCCGAAACTACAAAGTCCCCCGGGAAAACGTCAGTACTCACCAAACATAAAACCAGGAGAAAAGAAAGGTTGTCCGGATCCCGTCGCGGAACGGGGCTCTCGGGTCCGACGGCGGTGGCGGTGACCGAGTTGGAACCCGTGGCGGCGGTGACCCCGCGCTGCCGCGCTGGCCGCACGCGTATCGGAGCCCCGTGCGGTGTGAGACCCGCACGGTTCCCTGACTGCGGCGGCCCCGCTCGGTGCCTGGTCCCGCGCGGGCGCCCAGTCCGCACGCACGGGCGGCCCCGCACGGCGCCCAGGCCCCCGCGCGGGCGCCCAGCCCGCACGCACGGGCGGCCCCGCGCGGCACCCAGGCCCCGCGCGGGTGCCCAGCCCGCACGCACGGGCGGCCCCGCGCGGCGCCCAGGCCCCGCGCGGGCGCCCAGCCCGCACGCACGGGCGGCCCCGCGCGGCACCCAGGCCCCGCGCGGGTGCCCAGCCCGCACGCACGGGCGGCCCCGCGCGGCGCCCAGGCCCCGCGCGGGTGCCCAACCCGCACGCCCAGGCGACCCAGCCCTGCGCGCATCCGGCGCCTCGCGACGGCGGTGGCGTGGCTGACCGGATCATCCCGCCTTCCCCCGTGCGATGGTCCGAAGGAAACCCTAGAAAAATGAATAAAAACTCACCGAAACTTCGTGCTTCCGATTCGCCGATGAAGAGGGAGGAAGAGGAGAGTATCGTCCCACGCTCGCTTGCCGGGTTTCGTGGGGGAAAACAATGGTCCCTTCCTTCTCCTCGTCGCGCTCCACGGTTCTTCACTCCGTCTTGCAAGAAAGCCGAGGTTCGGAAACAAAAGGGTTTTCTCACTCGCACTAAAAAGGGGAACCGTCGTACGGGATAAGGAGAGTGGAAAATAATCTAAGTCATCCTACACGAAATTAAAACCGTCGGTCAAAGCGGAGCGGGGGAAAGAAAAGAAACCCAAATTCCCAATTAGAAGAAATCGAACCCGGGTTAGATTTACCTCGAAAGGCGTGCTAAACGCTCGAACAGCTAACAAACTTGGGAAATTTATTCCGGGAGATTCTGGGGTCGGAAATCAGATCCGATCGCGCCGCCGAAATCCATTTCGCGAGCTTTATTGTCTAAAAATACCCGCGAGCCCCGACAGTCTACCCAGAGATAAAGAAAAATAATTCACCCCCGGACCCCTTGGTCGAAAAGCGGATTAACAAGAATTTAAAAGAAGGTCTAGAAAGACAAATAAAGCCGCGGTTATTACAAACACTACTACACGAGCCCAAGCAACACGACTACATAAACGCGACAACCGAGCTAAAACGAGAAACAAAACTTAACCCGTACTCACACACCCCACAAGTTAGTTCTAGACTCCGCTAGTATAGCACTTAACCAACTATCTAGAAGACGGGACATATACTTTTCCCCCGCTCCCCCGATCACTCGCGTTCTACGCTTCTATGCCTTATTCAATTCATTCATTCGTAGCTAAGTGTGGTATCTCCGTGGATGTCGGACACTGACTCTGCGTCCCCGGCCGATGATCTAGTACGGGCCATGTCTGTCACACATCACAAGAGTCAACTTTAGACTACCCTACTAACAACAACCATAAAGTGAGAGAAAGGACTCAACATTTTCCCCCCCCTCAGTCACTCACGTTCTACAGTCCTATGCCCTACCCATTTCATTCGTATGTAGGCATGTGAGGGTTGTCCACGGATGTCGGCACTAACTGTTGTGATTGAAAGAACTCTCTGATACCATTTAATCTGTCACGCCCCGGGGGTTTGTTTTAGCGGAAACGGTTCATAAAAGTCGAATATTTGACGCGTAAATTTTTTTTTTTTGTTTAAAAGAGAACCCCTCTTCCCCGGCACGTGCCCAGACCCGCCACACATACAGGATCACTCTGCAAACGGACAGAGTCTCCCCTGTACGTGCACGGCGTAGCGTTCAGTACATGTTCCAACATACACAACCAATCAATCACAACAGTTGTTCACAAGCAACCAGTATTCTAAACTAATAAAGAAGAACATATGGCCGATCAATTTGGAAAGGATAAATCCACAGTTTTGAAAGAGCGCCTACCCGGCGCTTACGTTTTGAAAGCTAGTTTCGAAATCGGCATAAATCAACAAGGTTTGAAAGCGGTGCCCACCCGACACCCAGTTTTGAAATCCCTTTCGCAATCCATAAATCCACAGGGTTTTGAAGCCAGTGCCCACACGACACTTAGATTTTAAAAACGGTTTTCGCAATCTTTTCTTTGGCTTCTGCCTTTTTGATCTTCAAATGGCCAATAGAAATAAAAGGAAAAGTAACGCACAAGGGGCACTAAATGCAACCCGTACCGACATCCACGCCGACCCCACGAGGGTATCGCGAACCTCTCACATAACTACAATGCAATGAAAAGCGAGAAAGAAAAGGAAATACAGTCCAGGGTCCCCAGCGACCCAGCTGCTCCTGTCCCGTCCTCACCACCGCCTACCTCTCCCCCCGTCCGAACCCTGTCACGAAGTGGGATGTCAGTGACGTAAAAGTAATAGAGCAGGAGAATATAATAAAACAAACCGTGAAGACAACCGGAGCAACCACCCCCTCACGGAGGAAAGGCAACCTGTACACCTGTATCCTGTAATACCCGGACACGTCGGACAACTAAACCGACGGTCCACACCGTACCTGCAGAAACCCGACCACGTCGGACAACTAAACCGACGGGTCGCACCGCTCGCACCTCGGCGCCTCAACCCCACCACTAATAAGGGGCCCCACTACGTCACCTCGTGGGTATACACGGGTCATAGACCACTTTTCCGGAAAAGCGCACCCTTTGCGGTGGCCAAACCGCGGGTGCGCGTGTGACAGCCTCGAGCCAAATAACCATAACCATCATCATGTCAGCATCATAATATATATAACAAAAGTAAAACGGCAACATGTATACTCAAAAGTAAAACTGTAACATATGCGATCGAAAGTAACCCGCTATCATGTATAATCAAAGTAAAGGCAATAATACGTGCACTCGAAGGTAGCCCGCCAACATGTAATTATCAAAAGGAAAACGACTGTCGGAAGACCGACGCCAAACACTATGACGAAACCCATTAACATGCATAAGCTATCACCCATCAATATTTAACCCCAGTATACTTAGAATTGACCCCGTCCGACATGATAGAGTTAGATGCTAGGACAAAGAAAATAACACCCACCTGAATGAAGGCCGATCCCGAACTCCCGCTGGACTACCGGGAGGCTGGTGCTGAACTGCTGGGCCCTGAACAGAGACTGTAGTCAGAACTAGACTCACACATACCCATCCCGACGACACGACAGCAACGTGAAGCTTAAACGGGAGAATATCGCCGATTTAGCGATCGAAATCCGATTCCCGGTCAACGAGAACCGTTGGAACCCTAAAGGAAAGTTTAGGAAACATTTATACATTGTTCTAAACAGTATGCAGTGCCAAAATTGCATTTAGACCCCTAGGGTTTCTAGAATTCACATTTTTAGCGTCATTTGAGCGCTGTTTTCGCTCGTTCTTTCAACTGGAAATTAATTTTGACGAACCGTCACTTCCAGCGGGTGAAATTTATCTTGCTGAACACCGTGCTCACTCATTTGCGGCAGCACGGGACCCGAGAAAAACTTCGGGCCATAAAATACCTTACTAACATAGCCTTAATGAATTTTTTGTTTCTCCGAGTCTTCAAAACCTAAATCTAACACGAGCATCACGTCCAGTGACCCCAAAACAGCCAGGAATACACTGTCGCGGCTTCTCTAATAGCCCGGAACTTAGTTTTGTTTCAACATTACTTTAAAAGGTTGATTACACTACAACTTTTAATCCGATCGTCAAACAGACGAACTTTGTATATGAAAGTGTCTTTAAACAGTGCAAGGACACTGGGGCTCACCTCCTTTGCAACCCAGACCTGCTGGTTCCACCAGAACCAGATCCTTGCAAACATACAAGTTTTCCTTGCTCCAAATTTTAATCCACACAGAACCATCTTGGTCTGAAGCGAGCATCAAGCTCAGGGGATTATTTTGAACAACTTTCATATTCAATGTAAACCCTTATTCCAACTAAATCTTCTTTGAGGCATTAACTCAAACACCTGGTGGGCATGTTATATAAGCATATAGCTTTATCTTTGCCCGAACCCAAACTCAGCAAGGAAGCAATCCGGAGGCTTCTAAGATGGAAGAAAAGCCAGAGCATGGGGTTTAGAGGTTACCTGGGGGGGGGTTGCCGGAGTTCCAGACCGGCGGGGATGGCCGGAGCCGAGCTCGGATGAAGCCTCGGGTGCAACTCTGGCGATCACTGACCCGACGTCAAGATCCCCATGCAAGTTGATGGAAGGACTCCTACAGCCCACAGGAGCTCACCATTACGATTTCCGGGTGTCCGGAGCGACGGCAAGGGCGCGGCGGCGGAGCTCGGCCGAGGATCAATGGCCGTTAATGGCGGATTCCGGCCGAGGGACTCCGGGCCGGTGCAACTTGGACCAACAGGTTCCAGTAGGTGCCAGGAAGCTTCTGGTGGCAGTGGCCGGCGGTGGGAGGCAGCGGCGGCGCCGGACGGCCGAGCTCGGCCGAGGTTGAAGAAAGCCCGAAACTAGGGCACGACCGATCGAGCCCGATCCTTCACCGATGTCCCTCCAACTTCGTGGAGATGCTAAAGTCGGTGAGAAAGTCGATCTCAACGGTGCTGATCGCTGGTTGGACGGCCGGATCGCGGCGGCGAACGGGATCGGCCAGGAAGGCGATAATTCCGGTGATAGCGCTCCCGCCGGCGATCGGGACGGCGGCAGCAGCCCGGGCTGCAACCGGATGATCTCCTCGACGTCAGAAACACAATGATCGTGTCCATGGGCCAAATTAAAATGGAAGGTTCCAAGATATTACCTCGTCGGAAAGTTGGAAGAAGAAGGGGTTGGCCGCGGCGGCGCGCGGCGGCGGCTGGGGACGGGTCCACCACAGCTCGGTTGCAGCTCCACAGGGGAACCCTACAGACGCGTTCTTGATTGCCCAAGAGCTTCTGTGTGGAGCCTACTCCTCCCAACCCGAGATGAAGAAGAAACGGCTTCACCTTCTTCTCCAGCGAGGGGAGGCGGCGGCCGGTGCGGGGAGGTCCGTGGAGTGCGGCATAGGAGAGGAGGTGGTTGGGTGCTGCGGTCAGAGGGGCTGTGGGTTTAGGGTTTGTGGAGAAGCCCTAGCTATACATGTGTATATATATTAGGTATGTACAATTTCGGTTTAGTCCCTCTAAGCTTTGCCATTTGCTATTAGGTCCTCTACAGTAGTTTTCCCTTGCACTTAAGTCCTTATCCAAGAACTAGCACGCAAAACGAGGCAACTTTAATAGGGTTTTATGTGCAAAAAGCCCTATTTTCTCCGTATTTCATGCTTTTCGAGACGTTCTGCTCGTCGAAACGAAAAATGGACTGCGCCATGACGTCCGGCTCGACGAGACCTATCAGGTAGCGATTTTTGATTTTCGAGAAACTGCCCGAATAAAATTGCGGTCCATAAAATACTGTCACGGAATACAGTTATCGTGCTTTTCGAGACTCTAGAGTCGTCAAACAGAATTTTCGACTGCGCCATTGCGTTCAGAATATCGAAACCGTTCGAAATGACTACCTGGATCACTATATTCGGATTCCGAACAGTGAAATAGTCAATGTTGTATTCGTCGGGGTCTCGAAAACCAGGGTTACTGTTCATCTACAGTAAATCACTTAAGTGCACTACAGTAACTCACTTAAGTGCACTGTGCGCAGAGGACGCTGGTACATTGGTCGCGAGATTCGTCCACTTCTCAGTTGAATTCTGGAAGATCCGACCGTCAGATCGAAAAGTGCTGAATATGAATCTCGCTCAATTCGACGAGACGATCGCAACGGTCAACTCGGATTTCCAAGATCATGTCCGGATTGGAAAGTAGCCTTTTTGTCTCGTAAAACGTGCAACTCGCACACTGGCAATTGACTAAATAAATCAACATAGGTCTTTTGAAAACAAAACCAGGTCAAAAATTTACTTTTTGACTATTTATTAAAATAAAATATTTCGAGTTTTTACAGGACACGTGGCGTCTTGTGGTTGGTTGGTCTTCGTACGCCGGGTGCACACAGCGCAGCGGAGCAGGTGACCGGGGCAGGTGGACGTACGGCGGGCAGGTGACCGCACGGCATGGCGGGCGTTGACGAACGGGCGCGCCACGCGTCAGCACGGGAGCGGGCCACGTGGCGCGACCGCAGGGGCTGGCGCCGCTGTGCGCTGTGCGGTGTGCTACGTGGCGCTCAGGGATTGGCCCGTTTTGGTGTTTGCTGTTTTGGGACACGTGGTGCTCCAGAATTGATTCGGGCTTGACGGTTTCGGGTGCATTTTGGGGTCCCTGTAGCAGCCCGAAATTTCCGGGCGCCCGAAATTTCCGGGCGCCCGAAAGAGGGGACACAGATGGTATATTGGCAATTGTTTGGTTTGGGCTATATATAGCTCCTCTTGGGCCGCGGATTTGAGCCCTTTCCCGAGCCCATCTTCAGCTGAGGCTTGAAGAGGAAATGTTCTTCATCTTGTGGAGCATTTCGTGATGGATTCTCAGATTTTTTAGAGGCCTTGATTTGCGCGCTTTCTGCGACGCGGCGCACTGCGACGTTTCATGGATTTTGGCTTTCACCGTCACTTTTCGTTCTGTGAGGCACCCTGGATCACCCCGATGGTATTTTGAGCTGATTTTTGCGGCAGCGCGTTCACGAGAGGTACGCCTTCGATTCTCGTGTTGATCACTTCGTCTCCATTTGAGTTTTTGGCACGGTTTATGATGCATCTCTGAGCCACTATTTTTTTGGTGGATTTTTGGACAGCGGAGGCTTGCCGGATTTTTATCTCTGTGCTCGAGCATCGGAATGAGGCGTTTAAAGACTCGATTGATATATACTCTTCGAGAGAAACGCACCCGTATTTTTATTGGATTTTTATGAGGTCATTTCGAGGGTGAGAATTAAGCTTCTTTGCTGCTGTTTTTTCGGCAGGATTGTGTTCTTGAGGAAGTGGCTTCAATGTTGTTCTAATTGTTTCTTGGCCTACAGGTGTCGGAATGAGGTGTATAAATACTCGTTTTGGGGCTACTCGTCGCGAGGATTGCAACCGTGATTTTTCTAGGATTCTTAGAGGACTGTATGCAGGTGAAAATCCCCCTCCTCTCTGCTGGTTGGTAAAAACAGCGTGTGCTGTTTTGGGGATATGTGGTGTTGGTTATTGATTATTGGTGATGTTGTTGGTTGGAACAGAGGCTTGTGCGGCTGATTACCGAGGGTGCGGTTTTGGTAAATTTTGGATAGCGTGTAACTACGCACTTCACCGACTTCGGTTTTGCCTGCGGAAAGCGTTTCAGGTGGATTGCTTCATCCCCAGAACCGGTGGACGGTTCTCTAATTCTATGTTAGAAAGCATGCATGATTAAATGTACAATTAATAGATTTGAGATGTAAGCATGGAATGTGGCCTAGATCTTGTGGATTAATGCTTACCTAATTATTGTACATGTTATTTAATCATTGACCTATTCATGTGGGTTTGACATTTTGGTAGTAGCGGGTTTTTAGCATGCCATGTTAGCACATAGTATTTACGAGGATTGATCATTCGAGGGGACAGGATATTATATCTATGTGCGGGTTATACTCTGAGGAGTTATTATGGATTATGGATCATGGATTTTGGGCAGGTGTAGTCCATAGATGATTTTGGCATGAGTTTATATTTATGTGAAGCTACTATCGATTATACTTCCTTTTTCTTGCTTGAGGACAAATGCATGCTTGTATGGACATCTAGATAGGCCATCTTTTACTGCTACACTTTCATATTGGGACTTGACTAAGGAGAAACCATCTTTGCTTCTTTTCTCCTTTTTGTCAGTCATATGGTTCATGTTGCTCGGGTTCGAGCAGGGATTTGGTGTCGGGGACAGGTTGTACCAGATTGTGGTAGGCAGGGTTTCCGGCGACCGCGGATATTGGGCGGTTGGCCGGGTGTGGGTTGTTGCACCAGGTTGTGGTTTGTGGGGTATTACGGCAACCGCGGATATTGGGCGGTTGACCAGATATTTACTTATGCATCGATTGGGTATCAGATTTCTCTAGTGGATGGGGTTTTCCACTTATTGAGTACTTTGGCATTTGATTGAGATTGGGTTTCTTTAGTGGATGGAGTTTCCCACTTATTGTTTACTGTTGCATCAGATTAGGGATCGGGTTTCCCTTTAGTGGATGGGTTTTTCCACTTGATCAGAGTCGTGATCCAGTCCTGCTATATGGTGATACTTGTTACGGTGATACTTGTTACAGTGATACTTGTTACAGTGATACTTTACTCGTGTGGGTCGCTCCCCTCGAGTGCCACTCCGGAGTAGGCTTTAGACCGTGTTGGGTTCCGGTCAGACCGTGTTGGGTACCGGTCATTTGGACAGTGGAGATACTGAGTTCGTGAGATTGATGACAGAGCAGGCAGTACCGGGTTTTATACCGGTTCATTCGATTGGGTTTGTTCGGTCAGGTACTTTTATTGTTGCACTCGTGCCTGGGGGCTGAGTGGAGTCTAGTAGCTGTGTTTAGACCAGTGCTAGTGTTGTTGGGAGCCGTTTGGTTTGATGGTGGTCCCGTGTCGTTGTGAGTACTTTGACCGTTGTGTGAGAGGTTGAGCATCTTGAGTCTATCCATTCTGAGAGAGCGTGGATTTCGACTGTAGCCTGCATGAGCCACTATTCGATAGCGAGTTAGTCCATTTGGACACCCTACATAATTCTTGCCCGTCAGCAGGAGGTGGTTGTAGGTGGGCGCAGGTTTGACTGGACCCGATGTGGCAGTCAGCTCGATTGGGTCGATTGAGCACCTCGTGTGTGAGTGTTGCATATCTTTATCAGAGTTTCCCCATTTGAGCATTTATATAGAGGCATGATAGCTGTTGAGTGTCTCCAGCTTTCTTGTTCAGTTTTTACTGCATTGGTTATCTTATGCCTCTAGTGGACTTAGTGGGCAGATCGTCGGGCCTGGCGGTGGTACCCACTGAGAACTCCCTTTTTGGTGTAGTTCTCACACCCGTTGGGGGTTTTCCCCATCCCCTTCCTTTTTCTCCTATGTTTTGCAGAGTCTTAGCGGGTGTTGCTGATTCTGCGGTTGCTGTGCGAGGTGAGGGAGTCGCGTGCTAGATCCCTACCCGTCTGTGGAGAGTAGCGGTACCCCTACATTGGAGATCCTGAGTTCAGTCAGTGGATCAGTTTATTTTTGCTTTTGAGAGATTATTGTAGTGAGGTTATTACTTGTATTGAGAGCCTGTACATTGATGTTTTATTTGAGATATCTCCCTGTTGAGCAAACCACGGGACCGATAACACGGCGAAATCCACTAGAATTAACACACGTACAAGGTGATTTACCGTACACACTTACGACTCAACCTTTTCCATACGCTCCTAGAGGATCTTCTCCGCTCGCTCCACGATGCTTCTCGAATCCACGATCTGCGCCCAACGTCGAGTCCACGACGTCCGACCGAATCCACAGTCTTCACCCAGTAGTACGCTTCGAATCCACGAACGTACCTCGCTCCGAATCCACGAGAGCGGTAGAACCTTGAATCCATAAGGACACGCGAATCCACGTGCCGATTTTGGGGTAAATCGTTGTTTTTTGGGTGGTGATGATCCGCCGAATACTTAGATCAAAGATAGATAGGAAATACCATCAAGTATTCATTAGTTTGATTCAACTCAAGATATGAGTGTGAAAACCTAGAATCAAACTAATCAATATAGATGAAGAAACATAGAGTAATATCTAATGATTTCATTTCTTCTCTATATATGGATCTAGGGCCGTATAAGATGATATTTGATTATGACGGCTCTATATCGATTATTTGGATTACCCTAGAAAAATGAATCATAGGGTCTATTTATAGGTTAGAAACCCTAGGAAGGAGATAAGAATCAAAAACCTACCATTTCTGAAAATTTTACGGACGGCGATCCGGATCGGATTAGCTGTGATCCGGATCGTCGTAACGAGTCAGACAATTCCAGAAAAACGAAGGTTCGGGATCCGGATCGAAGTGCTTGATCCGGATCGTTCATACAGTTCACCAAACATCAACGTTCGGGATCCGGATTGCGAAGCCTGATCCGGATCGTTCAAGGAAAATGGTAAACTCAATGTTCGGGATCCGGATCAAGAGAAGCTACGATCAGGATTGAACTGGTGTATGAACGAACCACCTTCGGGATCCGGATTGAACAATCTGATCCGGATCCTGAACATGTCCTATGTCCAGTTTTTGATTTTTATGCAATGAAAAATTCTTCCAAGTGTTTCTACACTACAAGTGTAGAGTTATGAATCCCAAAGGATCTAAATAGGTACTATCAAACAACTAGAGGGGGGGTGAATAGGTGTAATACTTAAAAACTCAATCTCAGTGCAAAATAAAAACCAATGCGGAAAATAAAAACAGCACACCGAGATATACGTGGAAACTCCAATCCAGGAGAAAAACCACGGGACCAACACGCAATAACAATCCACTAAGAATAGAAGAATAACAAGGTGATTACCGACTCCACGGACTCAAACCCCTCCTTCAGCTTCTTCGGACCTTGCGCTGACCGGTTGGATATCCACGCAATAACAATCCCTAAGAAAAGAAGAATAACAAGGTGATTACCGTCTCCACGGATTTAACCCCTCCTTCAATTTCTTGGACCTCGCGCTCCACCGTTTTGCCCGTCCACTGCTCACGTTCGAATCCACGAACGCACGCTTCGAATTCACGAAACGCCTTTAGCACACCGAATCCACGATGCCACGTCGAATCCACGACGCAAACTCAGTCGATAAGAATATTGACTTCGATGGTGATCCTCTGCTTAGATTCTCATTGAGGAACCGTAGAAGAAATCTCTAAGCAAAGATTAGATCAATTCGACAAAAGATATGTTCTTGAAAGAACCATCGAATTGACCTAAAAGAGGCTATGAAGAAGATCGATAAAAACCTAGCCTCTAGGGTTGCTCTCAAGTGTTTTATAAATTGATCGGCCGTAGCTCCCACGTTTTTGAGAAACCCTAAGTGTCTATTTATAGTTTAGAAACCTTTGGAAAGAGATAAGAATCAAAAACTTACCTTATCTGGAAATTTTCAGGACGGCGATCCGGATCGGATTTACTGCGATCCGGATCGTCGTAACGAGATTGACGATTCCAGAAAACCAAGGGTTCGGGATCCGGATCGCATTGCCCGATCCGGATCGTTCATACAAATCAGAAAACTTAACATTCGGGATCCGGATCGGAAATTGCATGGATCCGGATCGAAGTCTTGTATGAAGCAACAACCTTCGGGATCCGGATCGTTGGCCCTGATCCGGATCCTGAACATGTCCGAACACCAGTTTTTTATTATTATGAAATTAAAAATTCTTCCAAGTGTTTCTATACTATAAGAAAGTATTCGGATCACCAAAATTATTTAGTTAACCATACCTGATCCTTTTGAATACTTTCTTCTTGAGATTGATGTAACTGATCCACAATTCTTCAACTTCAATCTTCAAGATTCAAGACACTGAGTGTCAACTTGAGCTCTTGTTGAATCTTCTCTAAGTCTTTGATTGCTGATTGACAATTTGATCCCTTTAAGACTCCGACTCAACTCACTGACTTGACTCACGAAATATGCCAATACCAAAATGCCGTAACAATCTCCCCCTTTGGCAATTTCGTGACAAAACCCAAAAATACATAAAAGCGCTCAAGTCACTTATCTTAAACCAAAAATCGAAATTCAATGTTATCACCAAAACATTGATTTTCTTTGCGTGAAAGATCCAATAAATACAAAATTACATTTGAACCAAACAGTCCTAGAACATACTCTATGACTTAGGACTTGGAGTCTTAAAGTGATGTAATTCCTGCAAAACAAAACTCCAAACAAAATCAAACGTCAGTCGTTAGAAATTAAAATCCTACATTTGATTCATCCTTTTGGTTCTTTTGTTTTTCCCAGCTCTTTCAACCTTTCTTTGTCTCCCCCTATCTTGAGCATCTCTAACATGTTCTCCATGTTCTTGAGCATCTATGTTCTCCCCCTTTGTGGTACGATCATCATTTTCCGTTCTCCCCCATTTTTCCATTTTCGTTTCGTTTGTCCTCTCTTGATGATCTCATCTCCGTCATTTCTCTTCTCCCCCTTTTTGTCACAAATTGTCAAACAGTGAACATACTAGACAAAAGGAAATTACTAACAAAATTAGTTCATGGAGAAAGAGAGATAAAAGCTCAGTTCTGGTATATATAACAAAAATGCAGATTGCGTACCGGTACCAGAAAGCAAAAATTAAATAATTTCTTGAAACAAATCCAGATTTTAGAATCTTTTCAAATACCGATTTGTATTCCATCAAGAAATCAATTTAAGTGCTTTAAACAGTGAATTCACACAGATGTCATTCAATCCAATTAATTTCACAAAATTAAAAAGATTTACTCCAAAATCATGAAAAATAAAGGTAAAACATTATAAACCGTTTTTCATGTTATATTCATCAAACACAAGTCATCAAAAATAATCTTGAGATCCAAAGTCTATCAAGATGTAACGGATTTACAAAGATGACATACGGAGATTTCCAAACGACATCAATCTTGAATTCTACCCTTTCAAATTGAGATAAGCACTAAAATACCTAAGGGTGGCTCTTTGAGCATCTTTCAACTATCCCACCTTATACCAACCAGGAGATTGTTCAAAATATAAGAGTTTTGCATATAAATCTCCAAATGCTTCAACTAAAGATTTTCTCATAAAATACTATCAAGCATCCATAACATGTGGTAGCTTCACACACAAACCGGACGACCGGGGTGGCAGCTCTTTCCTACATGTGGTGGTAGTTTTCACACTCCTTTCGGATGTAACTCTTTCCACATCTTTTGCAAATCATTTCAATACCCTTGAAAGAATGCAATCTCTTACGTGAAAGAATTAAATCCCAAATTTTAGTCTATCGGTTGTCTCACGTTTATCACAATGAATTCACACAACCGAGATAGATTAAGCATCTAAAGATCACACATGATTTCTAAAATTTGATGCTTATAAAATCAAAAACTCCTATAATGAAGTATCTTCAAGATTATGATTAAGGAGTAAAGTTGATAATCCAAATAAAATTAATTTGGAGTGAATAAAAGTGAAGCCCTTTTTATTCAATGCACTTGTTCAGTAAAAACCCTTTTGTTCAAAAACAAAGTATAAAAACGAAGAGCATTGAGAAACATGTAATGCAAAGATTAAGAAAAATATGAAAGGAAAACTAATCAAAGCATTACATACAGTCATAAGCTATTTAGAACTTAAGACAAGGAAAGATATCACCTTTCCGAATCCAAAATCGCTGGATTTTGGGTTGTCTTGATTCGTTGTGGCCGGGGGTTGTCCGCTTTGACTGTTGATCCACCTTAGGTCTTTGCCTCGCAGTGATCCACTTGAATGATTGATGTTGTGGCTCGGACCTTTGGTGGGTTGAGTGAACTCCTTTGACTTGATGTGTCTTTTGATTCCGTTGAGTTCGCTCCGTAGATGAAGTTGCCGAAGGACTCTTCTTTCTCTTTTTCGGGCAATTCTTCACCAAATGTCCTTCAAGTCCACATAGGTGACAAGTTCTTCCTTTCAATTTCATTGTGGAACTTGAAGCATTCACAGTTTGGTTCTTTTTGAATCCCAAACCAACCTTGCTTGTTTGACCTAATCCGGACATACATTCAAGTTTCTTGGAACCGGTTGAAATCCTTTGTATGTCGGATTTAAGTTGATGAACTTGCTTGGTCAATGCTTGATTGGTGACATGTATTTCCTCAAACTGCTTTTCAAGAAAATCAATCTTGTTAATATGGGAATTAACGACCGTTTCCGATTGATTTATCTTTTCTTGGAGGATTTTATTATTATCCAATAAAAGCTCTCGTTCCTCCTCGAGATCATGAAGTTTGATCTTTAAAGCATGATTCTCGTCTTGATCTTCAAGTCGTTGCTTTCTCAACTTCTTGATATGTTTGGCCATCTTCTTAGATTCCGCAAGAAGTTGTTGATATGCCTCAACGAGTTCTTCCTCGTCCGACTCCCCCTCACTTGATGACTCTCCGCCGGTTGTTGATGTTTCATACAAAATCAAAGGAGTAGAGTTAGTGACTAATGATGATAAACAATTATTAGAAGAGGGAAAATGAGAGGCATGAGAAGCAACGATTTTTTCCTCTTTACTTGAGGTTGATTCATTAGAAGTAAAATCGTCCCAAGTTTTCGCTTGCAAAGCCTTCTTTTTATATAATTTCGGAGTAGGACAATCCGTTGAAATATGGCCGTAGCCTTTGCATCTATAACATCGGATTTCCCCTTCGAATTCATCTTTTTCCTTAGAAGGTTTTGCAAGGAATTTGAGGTTAGAGGATTTAGAACCCGATGATCCTTTAGATGGTTTCGTAGATGAAGATCCATCGGTTCGATTCTTCCAAAATTTCCGACGAAATTTCTTTGTGATCCGCGCCAATTGTTCTTCAAAATCGGCAAAAGAGATTTCATCGTCGGAACTCGATTCGCTATCTTCTTTCTTTGTGGATTTGAATGCAATACCTGTAAGCTTAGAAGAAGACTTGGAAGAAACTTGATTAGTAGGAAAAGTCAATTCATAAGTTTGCAAAGCACCTACTAATTCCTCAACACTCATCTCATCCGGATGACTAATGGTTTCAATGGCGGTAACCTTTGCCCTAAACCGTTCCGGAAGAGTCCGAAGTATCTTTCTTACAATTTTCGACTCCGGGATCTTTTCTCCTAGATTAGCACATGTATTAATTACATCTTGAAGTCTAGTGTAATAATCTGTAAACAATTCATGCTCTTCCATATGAATAGAGTCAAATTGACTTGTAAGCATCTGGAGCTTTTGAATTTTTACAAGATTAGTACCCTCATGTGTAATTTTGAGAATATCCCAAATTTCCTTCGCGGTTTCACACGCGGAAATTCTTGTAAATTCAGTCGAGGAAAGAGAGTTAAATAAAGCGTTCATACCTTTCCCATTGTAAGAAGATCTTTCAAATTCCTCTTTGGACCATCTAGAGCGAGGTTTTGGGGTAGTAGAATTTCCTACTTCCTCAACAGGATGCACCCAACCGCATTCCACGGATTGCCATACTCGCTCATCAATTGCGATGAGAAAAGCTCTCATCCGCACTTTCCAATAAGCATAATTAGTCCCATCAAAAAGAGGAGGTCAATAAATATTACCACTTTCACCCATCATGATAGATAAACCTAAAACCCTCTCTGATACCAATTGTAGAGTTATGAATCCCAAAGGATCTAAATAGGTACTATCAAACAACTAGAGGGGGGGTGAATAGGTGTAATACTTAAAAACTCAATCTCAATGCAAAATAAAAACCAATGCGGAAAATAAAAACAGCACACCGAGATATACGTGGAAACTCCAATCCAGGAGAAAAACCACGGGACCAACACGCAATAACAATCCACTAAGAATAGAAGAATAACAAGGTGATTACCGACTCCACGGACTCAAACCCCTCCTTCAGCTTCTTCGGACCTTGCGCTGACCGGTTGGATATCCACGCAATAACAATCCCTAAGAAAAGAAGAATAACAAGGTGATTACCGTCTCCACGGATTTAACCCCTCCTTCAATTTTTTGGACCTCGCGCTCCACCGTTTTGCCCGTCCACTGCTCACGTTCGAATCCACGAACGCACGCTTCGAATTCACGAAACGCCTTTAGCACACCGAATCCACGATGCCACGTCGAATCCACGACGCAAACTCAGTCGATAAGAATATTGACTTCGATGGTGATCCTCTGCTTAGATTCTCATTGAGGAACCGTAGAAGAAATCTCTAAGCAAAGATTAGATCAATTCGACAAAAGATATGTTCTTGAAAGAACCATCGAATTGACCTAAAAGAGGCTATGAAGAAGATCGATAAAAACCTAGCCTCTAGGGTTGCTCTCAAGTGTTTTATAAATTGATCGGCCGTAGCTCCCACGTTTTTGAGAAACCCTAAGTGTCTATTTATAGTTTAGAAACCTTTGGAAAGAGATAAGAATCAAAAACTTACCTTATCTGGAAATTTTCAGGACGGCGATCCGGATCGGATTTACTGCGATCCGGATCGTCGTAACGAGATTGACGATTCCAGAAAACCAAGGGTTCGGGATCCGGATCGCATTGCCCGATCCGGATCGTTCATACAAATCAGAAAACTTAACATTCGGGATCCGGATCGGAAATCGCATGGATCCGGATCGAAGTCTTGTATGAAGCAACAACCTTCGGGATCCGGATCGTTGGCCCTGATCCGGATCCTGAACATGTCCGAACACCAGTTTTTGATTATTATGAAATTAAAAATTCTTCCAAGTGTTTCTATACTATAAGAAAGTATTCGGATCACCAAAATTATTTAGTTAACCATACCTGATCCTTTTGAATACTTTCTTCTTGAGATTGATGTAACTGATCCACAATTCTTCAACTTCAATCTTCAAGATTCAAGACACTGAGTGTCAACTTGAGCTCTTGTTGAATCTTCTCTAAGTCTTTGATTGCTGATTGACAATTTGATCCCTTTAAGACTCCGACTCAACTCACTGACTTGACTCACGAAATATGCCAATACCAAAATGCCGTAACAACAAGAAGTATTCGGATCACCAAAAATATTTAGTTAAACATACCTGATCCTTTTGAATTCTTCTTTCTTGAGATTGATTTAAATGATCCAACCTTCTTCACCTTCAATATTCAAGACTTGAACCTTTCACGAAATTACGCCAACTCAAATTCCGTAACAATCTCCCCCTTTGGCGGTTTCGTGACAAAACACAGATCCACTGAAGAAAATTCAAAAAGATATTTTTGTTGCTATCACCATACAACAAAAATTTACAATGGAGATCCAAAAATTTAAAAACATGAGATAAACTCCTAAAACAGACTCTAGACTTAGACATCTGTACTCTCTGCACAAAGAAATCATTCTTGACAAAAAGAATCGTTAGATACCTCAAGAATTGAAACATACAAAACCAAGTACAGAGATAGAGTTTATCTGATCATCATGACATTTGAGAATTCAGATATGTAAGAGAATCATAGTCAAAAACCAACATATCTTCTATGCAATCAAAAACCAAATGTCACAAAGTGTTAGTCCAACATCAACTTGTTAGTCATATTACATGCCCAAATAGTTAGTCGAATAGTTAGTAGAGACATGCACACAAATCACAAGATAAAAACCAAAGTTGAAGTTGAAGTGATACTTACCTTGATGTTCACACATTCACACAGTTTTCACATCGTCATTGTTCAAGTTCTCTCTAAACTCTCTCCCCCTTTTTGTCACAAACTAAGCCAAAATTACAAAAACTTAAGGAGAGTTAAGAATCCCAAAATCAAGAAAAACCTGAGAACTAAAACTGAAGCAAGTAAAAACAGAACATTAAAACCTAACAACTGAAATCCTGCACAAAAAAGATTAGAAAGAAAGTTAAGTCAGTCCGAATCAGAACTAGTGGGATTGGTACAATCCAACTTCTTCAAAATTGCATGAAGCATTTTTGACATTTTGGAGCACTTTCTTTTCATCTTATGTTGCTCAGAGATAATCTGTTGGAGATTTGTAGACACACTGTCTTGTCCCGCAGACAATCTTCGCTGTTCTTGTCGAATTGAGGACCGTACATTCGCTTTTGCTGTGTGTCTCCAGGACGTTGAAGGATGTAGTATTGATCCAGATGGTGCATCTTGACCTTCAGTCCATGAAGATTCTCTAGGGAGAGAGCGAGCTCTGGCGAGAGGTCTATCAATCTGAATTTCAGTTTCCCTCGACTTCTTTCGCCCAGTGTACTGCTTGGTTGTCGAGGAAGATTTCATCAGCTTCTTGTTCTTCAAATACAACCTATCTTCTTTGTCAATAGCTTGTTGTGCTAGGTTACAAATCTCTTCCCAGTCTTCTTCATCTGATTCTGAACTATTTTGACACACTTTCCTTGTCTCTCCTTGATTTGGGTCATCTTGTTCTCTTTTTATAGATGATGTACTAGGTCCTACCATTGCTACCAAAAGGAAGATTATCCAAGGGAACGCCATTGGTGCAAGTGCTTTAAGAGGATTGAAATCCTGTGAAGACCAACTCAAGAACACATGAAAATATTGTTAATTTTCAAAAATTAGAAGAATTGTACCCAAACAATCATAATCATGTAGAGAGACTAGGAATCAAATTAGTTTTGCAAAAGGAATTTTAAAAATAGATCAATTGCATGATTTTGGAAAATTCCCATTATATGCCCTAAAACCGAATTCTTTGAAATCGAAGACCAAAAATCCGTTTATCTTGAGAATACCCAGCATATAATCAAAACTAATCTACCCAGAGTTCTTATTTCAAAAGAAGTTTGATCAAAAACCATCCACAAACGAAATTGATACAAGAAATTCATCACGTTTTGAGGAGGAATAAGAAAAACTATGAAAAACCGAGATTTTGATCAATAGAACTTACTTGGAGTTGAAGAACTTGAGTTTGAAAGCTTCCAAGATGGATGAAATCTAGAGAGAGAAGCTCTGGAAACTTTGGAACAAAAGATTGGAGTAAAAGAAATCAAAACCCTTTTGTTCTTTATAAAACCCTAGCCGCGATCCGGATCAGTTCATGATTGCGATCCGGATCGGCTACCCGCAGTGAAAAACTGCGTTCGGGATTCGGATCGGCAGGTCCAATCCGGATCGGCTCCAACTTTTTCTTTAGAAAAATTTAGAGAAATTCAAGAAAAACCAGAAAAAGATTGTGAGCACTTTTGTGTATCAACTTTAAACAAAAATCATCGTTTCATACAACAAGAAATAGATTATACCAAATCTATCAATAACATCCAACAAACGAAACGAAAATTTATAAAAATTAAATCCCTTAAAGTTGAACAACTTCAATTACATCTAACTTGATCTTATGAGTAATGCCTTTATCAAATCATCAATTTGGTAAAGAAAATGAAATACAAAGATCAATAGATGTCTAACATCCCCGATAAGTTAGATAATATATCTAGTCAATTTATTGAAGAGAGTGGCTCTTTGAGCATCTTTCATTAAAAATCCCACCTTATACCAACCTTGAAATTTTGACAGAGTCAAGTATTTCAACATGCATTTTATTTAATCAAACTTGAAAAACCTTGCTTGGTATTCATGTGGTAGCTGCACATAGTACTCGGACGACCGAGGTGGTAGCTCTTTCCTCCATGTGGTGGTAGTTTTCACACTCCTCATTGGGATGTAACTCTTTCCACATCTTTTGAGCATTTTACTTTTTCTTTGACTCCCCCTCAATTGGCTAACAATTATTTAAGATATAAAGTATTTAGCCAAATATTGATCTCGATTTCATACTCGACTAAACAGTCAAATAAGATAAAAACTATACCAAGAGATCATCGAGAGAGAAATTGACTTTGATCAAAACAAAGATAAGTTAATTGACATAAATGATCATTGCATCAAATGAAATATTATGATATCTAAAGCATAATAGATTTCTAAATATATAAAAGGATGCAAGTAAAGTCAATAATACACATGCTCAATTAATGTACTATGTAGAACAAAAACACAAAAACAAAACCTAACCTAAGCAAAAGTTTCAAAACGAAGTTTACTTCAAGGAAAGCATTCCAATTGCTTTACGCAAATGAATAAAACGTTTTTGATCCAAAGGTTTTGTTAAAATGTCAGCTATTTGATCTTCAGTTGAAATATATGAAAGTTGAAGAATATTTGATTCAACTAGCTCTCTAAGAAAATGATATCTAAGTTCAATGTGTTTTGTTCTAGAGTGCAACACAGGGTTTTTGGAAATGTTTATAGCACTAGTGTTGTCACAAAGAATTGTTACCGAAGATGCTGAAATCCGGAAGTCGCTCAACACATTTTTCATCCAAATGAGTTGGGTTGAACAACTACCCGCTGAAATGTATTCCGCTTCGGCAGTCGAGAGTGCTATGCAATTCTGCTTTTTACTGTGCCATGAACAAGGCAATGGCCAAGATAGAAGCATGCACCACTCGTGCTTTTCCGATCATCCACTGATCCTGCCCAATCGGCATCTGAGTATCCAATAATATCCAGACTAGTTCCCATAGGATACCAAATTCCGAAATTAATTGATCCTTTGATGTACCGGATGATCCTTTTCACCGCTTTCAGGTGAACCTCCTTTGGTGCAGATTGATATCTCGCGCAAATCCCAACACCAAAAGATATATCCGGGCGACTAGCCGTGAGATAAAGTAGACTTCCAATCATACTTCGATACAGTTTCTCGTCTACATTCTCACAATGAGATTCACTTCCAAGTCCCTTGTGGCTAGTTCCCATTGGAGTCGGAAAATCCTTCGAATTTTCTAAGTCAAACTTTTTAACCAACTCCATTGCATACTTGGATTGACACAAGTGAATACCTTCATCATTTTGTTTAATTTGCAATCCAAGAAAATAAGTCAATTCGCCCATCATGGACATCTCAAATTCGCTTTCCATGGTCTCCGCGAATTTAGAAGCATCATTATCTCTTGTTGCGCCAAATACTATGTCATCGACATATATTTGTGCTACAATGAAATTGTTTTGATAATGCTTCACAAAGAGAGTCCTGTCAGCTCCCCCTCGAGTATAGCCCTTCTCCAAAAGGTGCTTTGTCAACCTTTCGTACCATGCTCGCGGTGCTTGTTTCAGACCGTAAAGAACATTTTTCAAACGAAAAACATGGTTAGGCTGTTTATGGTCTACAAAACCTTTCGGTTGAGCCACATAAACTTCCTTATTTAAAAACCCATTTAGAAACGCGCTCTTAACGTCCATTTGAAATAATTTGATTTTAAAATGACAAGCAATAGCAAATAGTATACGAATGGACTCGAGTCTAGCTACAGGGGCGAAAGTTTCATCAAAGTCTATACCTTCTACTTGAGAGTAGCCTTGAGCAACTAATCGTGCCTTGTTCCTGATGATAGTACCATCTTCATTTTTCTTATTCTTGAAAATACATTTGGTACCTATCACATTGTGTTGCTGTGGAGGCTTCGTTAATTCCCAGACTTTGTTTCGCTCAAATTGATGGAGCTCTTCCTGCATTGCTTTAATCCAGTAGTCATCCTGAAGAGCTTCATCTATATTCTTTGGTTCGATTAAAGATACGTAGCAAGCGAATCCACAAACCAACTGCCTCCGAGTTCTAACTCCTTCTTGTGGGTCTCCAATGATGTTTGATTCAGGATGATCCTTGGAGATGCGCAAAGTTTGAGGTAACGGAGTACTCGGAGGTACATGAGACGATTCCTGCACATCAGATAAACTTGAAGAACCATTAGATGCATCATTAATATTGGAAGTATTATTATGAGAAGATGCAATGGCAGGTGTATCATCATCTAGAGAGATATCGAGGGTAGATTTTTCAGATGCAAAGTGAAAAGCTTCATCTACTTTAACATTTATCGATTCTACGATCGTCTTAGATTCCAAGTTAAATACTTGATATGCTCTACTGTTTGTAGAATACCCCAAGAAAATCCCTTCGTCACTTCGAGAGTCAAACTTTCCAAGATTTTCACGGTCACGTAAAATGTAACACCGACTCCCGAAGATGCGAAAATATTTGATGTTGGGTTTTCTACCGCACCATAGTTCATATGGTGTATTTAACGTTCCCGGGCGCAAATAAACTCGATTAATTACATAGATTGCAGTGTTCACAGCTTCAGCCCAAAAATGTAGCGGTAAATTCCGGCTGTGAAGCATAACACGTGCCATCTCTTGAACAACCCTATTTTTGCGCTCGACAACACCATTCTGTTGAGGTGTATAGGGTGCTGAGAATTCATGCTTAATACCGTTTGAAGTGCAAAAGTCAATGAATTTAGAGTTAACGAATTCTCCACCTCTATCACTTCTAACACGAATGATCTTTTCATTCTTTTCAATCATAATACGATGGCAAATCTCGTGAAAAGAATCAAAAGAATCAGCTTTCTCTTTTAAAAATGCTACCCAAGAATACCGAGAGAAATCATCAACCAATAAGAAAATATACCATTTACCTCCCAAAGATGGTTGACGGGTCGGCCCCATTAAATCCATGTGCAGTAATTCCAAAGGCCGTTTGGTACCAACGTGGTTCAGGTTCTTGTGCGCAGTCCTGGACTGTTTTCCATTTTGACAACCGCCGCACACAATGTTTTGTTTAAGTAAAAGTTTTGGAACCCCCTTTACCACGTCCTTGTTTGAAATTCTAGCAAGTTCCTTAAAATTTATGTGACCTAGCCTTTCATGCCAAAGAGTTTCATTATTCAAAGAGGCTAAGTTACAATTTTCAGAAGTTTTACTAGGAACAACATAACAATTGTTTTCAGATCTAACCCCTTTAAAAAGAAGACATGGTCCTTATCAGTTACAACACATTCAACAGATGAAAAGTTAACTGAAAAACCATTGTCGCAAAGTTGACTTATGCTTATGAGATTAGTCTTAAGGCCATCAAAAAATAAGACATTTTTCAAAATCGGGCCATCTGGGATAGCTACCGTTCCTTTTCCAACAATTTTGGAAGATCGCCCGTCTCCGAAAACAACGAGTCCTCCGGAGATTTTCTCAAAGTTTTGAAAAACTATTTTTGTCACCGGTCATGTGACGGGAACATCCGCTATCCAGATACCAAGACGAATTATCATATGCATGCAAGGAAACATTAGTAACAAGACAAGGATAAATTTAACCTTTGCGCACCCAAAACTTTTTGGAGTGCGTCGGTAAAGGTCGTGAGGTTATTCTCCTAGGTGAAAGCGACTTGTCAGATCGATTGCCGCTCCTTGATGATGTCGTCTTGCGCGGTGAACTACCAAGGCTCTTTTCATTTAAAAAGTTTTGCTTTGAATTCCGGGGAGGCGCCCTTTTGGTAGTCGTTGCAAGAAGTGCTTGAGTTGAGCGTTTGGCTCCCATCTTGCAATTTCTCCTTATGTGCCCTAAAATGCCACAACGAAAACATACCTTAGTACTTGACGATCCCGAGGAGGATGAAGTAGGCTTGTTGTCGTTGCTTGTCGTTAGTTCCGGTGTCGGAGGAGGAGATACCGACTGGGGCACAAAGACTGTCCCACTCGAACTTGGACTGTTTTCAGTTCGAGTGTACCCGAGGACAAACCGATTTGATTGACCAAGACCAAGAAGCTTATCCAACTTACTCCTTCCAGAAGAGAATCGCTGCAAGTCATCCTTGAGTTGGAAGATGGTCTTTGTCATTTCCAGGTTATTCTGTCGAGCCTCGTTGTAGAGCTTTGAGAAGTGATCCGCTTTATCCACCAGTTTTGTATGTTCCTTCTCAAAAAGCTCATTGGACTCTTGAAGGGAAACATTTACTTTTATCAGATTTTCCCTTTCCACTTCAAGAGCGTTTGAGAGAGAAGTTGCCCTTTTTGCTTCTTCTTCGAGATCATGCACTCTCCCTCTCAAACTCTTGTTTTGCTTAGCCACTTTCTTTGAATCCCTCAAAAGTCTGTGGTAGGCTAAAGCAAAATCTTCACCTTCTGAATCATCCGATTCATTGTCCGTTGCATTCTTTTCAATAGTGGAGTTGGACAATGACTCGGATGTACTTGCCATTAAGCACATGAACGGTGAAGATGTGGACGCGTGGAATGCCGTTGCACTTTCTTCTTCATCACTTGAAGACGACTCATTTGACGTTGAGTTGTCATCCCAAGTGACGGCTTGCATCACTTTCTTCTTCGACGGATTCTTAGTTGGACACTCCGTTGAGATATGGCCGTATCCTCGGCACTTGAAGCATTGGACTTGTCCCTCTGAACTTTTCTTATCCTTTGAAAAGTTCTCTTGCTTTCTTGACTTGTAACTTGAAATACCCTTGCCTTTCTTCGACTTTCCGAAGGATGGAGATTTACTTGAATTACCCCTTCGAAAGTTGCGGCGAAACTTCCTTGTCAAGAGAGCGAGTTGCTTCTCAAAGTCCTCCATAGATAGGTTCTCGTCATCGTCTGAGGAGGATGAATCCGTGTCTTCTTCCTTAGTTGTTTTCAAAGCATAACCTGAAGACTTAGAAGAGGATGCTTTTCCAGAAGAATAGTTAGTAGTAAATGTCATTTCATAAGTTTGTAATGAACCAACTAATTCTTCTACACGTATTTCGTCCGGGTGTTTAATAGTTTCAATGGCTGTAACCTTTGGGCGAAATCGTTCAGGAAGAGTTCTTAAGATCTTTCTTACAACCTTAAATTCTGGAATCTTCTCTCCCAGGTTAGCACTTGAGTTTACGATGTCTTGCTATCGTGTATAGTAGTCCGTGAAAGATTCATTTTCTGCCATAAAAATGGAGTCAAATCTGCTCATAAGCATTTGCAGCTTTTGAATCTTCACGAGGTTAGTTCCCTCATGTGTAACCTGAAGAACATCCCAGATTTCTTTCGCAGTCTCACATGCCGAGACGTGAGAGAATTCAGTTTGAGATAAGGCATTAAAAATAGCATTAATTCCCTTGCCATTGTAAGAAGATGAGTCTAACTCTTCCTTGGTCCATTTCGACCTAGGTTTTAAGGTGCGAACATCAGAAATAAATTCAGTTGGATTAGACCATCCTAATTCAATTGATTGCCACACCCTTTCGTCGATGGAAATTAAAAAGGCTTTCATCCGTACTTTCCAGTACGCATAATTTGTTCCATCAAAGAAAGGGGGTCGATTGATGTTTCCACCTTCAACCATTGTTTACAACCCTATTCCCGCTCTGATACCACTTGTTGGGTTATATGTAATATAGATCTAAATAGGAGAAAAAACACCTAGAGGGGGGTGAATAGGTGTAAACAATAAACACTCAAAAAATCATTGCGCAATAAAACCCAATGCGGAAAAAAAAATGAACACGCAAGATTTTTACGTGGAAAAACTCCAAACCGGAGTAAAAAACCACGGGACCGATAACACGGCGAAATCCACTAGAATTAACACACGTACAAGGTGATTTACCATACACACTTACGACTCATCCTTTTCCATACGCTCCTAGAGGATCTTCTCCGCTCGCTCCACGACGCTTCTCGAATCCACGATCTGCGCCCAACGCCGAATCCACGGCGTCCAACGTCGAGTCCACGACGTCCGACCGAATCCACGGTCTTCACCCAGTAGTACGCTTCGAATCCACGAACGAACCTTGCTCCGAATCCACGAGAGCGGTAGAACCTTGAATCCACAAGGACACGCGAATCCACGCGCCGATTTTGGGGTAAATCGTTGTTTTTTGGGTGGTGATGATCCGCCGAATACTTAGATCAAAGATAGATAGGAAATACCATCTAAGTATTCATTAGTTTGATTCAACTCAAGATATGAGTGTGAAAACCTAGAATCAAACTAATCAATATAGATGAAGAAACATAGAGTAATATCTAATGATTTCCTTTCTTCTCTATATGTGGATCTAGGGCCGTATAAGATGATATTTGATTATGACGGCTCTATATCGATTATTTGGATTACCCTAGAAAAATGAATCATAGGGTCTATTTATAGGTTAGAAACCCTAGGAAGGAGATAAGAATCAAAAACCTACCATTTCTGGAAATTTTACGGACGGCGATCCGGATCGGATTAGCTGTGATCCGGATCGTCGTAACGAGTCAGACAATTCCAGAAAAACGAAGGTTCGGGATCCGGATCGAAGTGCTTGATCCGGATCGTTCATACAGTTCACCAAACATCAACGATCGGGATCCGGCTTGCAAAGCTTGATCCGGACCGTTCAAGGAAAATGGTAAACTCAATGTTCGGGATCCGGATCAAGAGAAGCTACGATCCGGATTGAACTGGTGTATGAACGAACCACCTTGGGGATCCGGATTGAACAATCTGATCCGGATCCTGAACATGTCCTATGTCCAGTTTTTGATTTTTATGCAATGAAAAATTCTTCCAAGTGTTTCTACACTACAAGAAGTATTCGGATCACCAAAAATATTTAGTTAAACATACCTGATCCTTTTGAATTCTTCTTTCTTGAGATTGAGTTAAATGATCCAACCTTCTTCACCTTCAATCTTCAAGACTTGAACCTTTCACGAAATTACGCCAACTCAAATTCCGTAACAGACGCTTCGCCTATGCGGGGTTTGGCATAGGTGGCAGATCTGTTGGCGAGCCCGGGTCGCAGTTTCGACCCCGGGGCGTGACAGATTAGGGTGGTATCAGAGCCTAGGTTGTAGGTCATGGTGGACTTAGAAACCCTAGGCTTATGGTTTGACCCTTGGTTGACTTCGTGAGAGTCGTGATTGATAGCGAGAGTCCTGATTGAGTTTTATACCTCTCCCAACGAACGGGAAGAGTGATTAGCATGTTTATTCTCCTAAGTGATTATGTTGGCTGCAGACAACATAATGCTGTGGAACGGGTGCCATGCTTTAGACTTTCGCTGGATTGGGTCGAGCGCTGTTGTGTGCTGTTTTGTCGTGGTGAGCTGTGTCTCCCCGATGTTGGGTTTTGACCCGTGTGCATCCTGTCATAGCAGTTGAGCTTGAGCGGTTGGTTTTGGGCCGGATACCCGGATTGAGGTCAGAGAGCTCCGGACCCAGATGACAGGATTGTCAGAGGCTTATCAGCGGCAGAGTGAGCAGCTGGCCTGGGTGACACAGTTGTCGGAGCAGCAGGCAGCCCGACAGTGCTTTTCTCCTGAGACCACCAGGTTGCAGTATCCTCAGCGGCAGTGATTTCTGTGGCGCCGATGGAGTGAGTAGCCCCCTCCGTGCCAATGTTTAGTGCCGAGGCACCGAGGCGGGGTGGATAGCTGACAGCTGATGAGCTGTGGGACATCATCGATCGATGGAGCTAGTTTTGGCAGATGAACCACCCCGATTCGTGGAATTGAGTTGGAACCTTTGGAGGCAGGATCGCGGTTGGTGGTGATGGAGAGACTATTCGAGAGCCTCCCTGAGCCAGAGGTTTTATGTAGTTGTTGAACTACGTGCTCCAGGTTTCGAGGGATGAGGCGCATGGGATATGTGTGATTGAGAGTGGATTGCGCCAGGATACCTTTCAGTTTATCCGGTCCCTCCAGTACAGATTTTGGATTTTGCATGCCTCGATAGAGTAGGTGTCACGCCCCGGGGTCGAAACTGCGACCCGGGCTTGCCAACAGATCCGCCACCTATGCCAAACTCCGCATAGAAGAAGCGTCCTACCTGCAAGAAAAGTGCTACAGCTAATAGATATCAGAGCTATAAGATAAAACTGCTGTAAAAATGAAATCAACCACTGTACAACTGGAAATAATGCAACAATGTCCACCTCCCAAAAATGATAATCGTACAATATCCTCAGATACAAAATTCATAGCTCAACCGGGAGGTATCTCCAATAAATACATCAGTGTACAGGCTCTCAATACATATCATCCTCACTACAACAGTCTATCAAAAGAGGAAATAAAATAACTAATCTAATGAAGTTCTCTGAAGGGGGTACCTGTAATATCATAGATTTTGTAACACTTATTACCTCCTGCTAATAAAGTTTCCGTTTAATGTAATTAACGTAACGGGTTTACTTAAGTCGTTAATTCAGAGGTGCGGGTATTTTTCTGCGATAGAGCTCGGAAAACGGAGAATGGCAGTGCGATCGGATCCGGATTCCGACTTACGGAACTCCCGAAAAGGGATAGAAAGTGATCACGATGGCCAGGGGTGCATCGAAATCTGCGTAAGTGATTTGGCATGCCTTCCAAGGAAAAAGATAGAATTATAATTAAGGAATTATCCTGAAGGATCTAAAATGAGGAATTAATTAATTGAAGAATTAATTAATTGGGGAATTAATTAATTAAGAAATTAATTTATTGGGAATTTTTAAAATACCCAAAGTGGTTATTGTCGTACGAAAAGATATTTCGTTATCTTCTTCCGAAAGAAAGAGAAAGACGAAACCCTAACCGGAGGAAACAAGAAGAAAGGCGAAACCCTAATCGGAAGAGAACGGTGGAAAAGAAGGTGAAAGCTAAAGGATCCAAACCCTCGCGACGAACGCGCCAAAACCGGGAGCGAGAACGGATAGCCGTCTTCTACGATTAGAGGTAAACTAATTTTATTTTGGTATAGTTTCGCTCGGTTTTTGTGTATCGGTCTTTCATAAAGTTTAGGAGTAGCCGTTTGTTAACCAACGTGTCGCGCCGCGAAGCCCTAAGGCGTCGCCGTGCGACCGTAATGCGCGCCGCGCGGGGACGGTGACCGCGCGGGCGCGGCTAGAGCCGCGCGGGATCAAGCTCCCCACGTGGCCGCGGCTAGGGTAAACGCCGCGCGGGGCCGGTGCCCGCGCGGCCGCGGCGCGTGCCGCGCGCCAGCGGTGCATGCCGCGCAGCTACAGCTTGTGCCGCGCGGGCGGATGCCCGTGCGGCGGCGGCGTTGCATGCCGCGCGGGGCCTTGCCCGCGCGGCTGCAGCTTGTGCCGCGCGGGCGGGTGCCCGCGCGGGCGGGTGCCCGCGCGGCGGTGGCATTGCATTCCGCGCGGGGCCTTGCCAGCGCGGCTGCAGCGCATGCCGCGCGGGCGGGTGCCCGCGCGGCGGCGACGTTGCATGCCGCGCGGGGCCTTGCCCGCGGGGCTGCAGCTTGTGCCGCGCGGGCGGGTGCGCGCGCGGCGGCGGCGGTGCAGGTGCGCGCGCGGCGGCGGCGGTGCAGGTGCATGCCGCGTGGGGCCCTGCCCGCGCGACTGCAGTTTGTGCCGCGTGGGCGGGTGCCCGCGCGACGGTGACAGCACGTGCCGCGCGGGGCCATGCCCGCGCGGCCACGGCTAATGCCGCGCGGGCGGGCGCCCGTGCGGTTGCGGTGCGCGGGGTAGGTGCCCGCGCGGCCGAGGCGATTACAGCGCGGGGCCGGCACCCGCGCGGCCGCGGTTTGCGCCGTGAGGGGCTGAGGTCCGCACGGCGGCGGATGAAACTGCGCGGGGTTGGTACCCGCGCGGCCGCGGCATGCGTCGCGCGGGTCTAGGGCTCACGCGGTCACGATAAATGCCGCGCGGGGCCGGTGCCCGTGCGGCTGTACGACACGCAACTCCGCGGGGGGCGGCCGCATCGCTCTACGCGCGCGGGCGCCACCGCCGGGTCAAGTGTCCTTAGTGTTGTTGAGTTGTTTGGGCTCGGTTTATCCACTACTATATTTTTTATCTGACCATGGCTCTTTTGGGGACTACTTCTAGGTCCGGGCGTCAACAGAGAGCAAGGTTCAGTCTCCGGAATACGCGTTTCGCATAATCGTGGTGGGTTGGTGTTGGTTATTACCGGTGTGGTGTCATTTCCGGATACTCGTTTTGATAAAGTAGATATGTTTAAAGTTTGACTAACCCCATAGCATGTGAATCCCTCTTATGAAGTCAATCAAAGCGGTTGCGGTCGTAGGTGCGGTATATTATTCTGTTTAAAGCGGCTGAGGTCGCAAGGCAATAATTACACTCATATTGCTTACACGCACACCGGCAGTTTGGCCACTGCAGAGGGTGTATTTTTTCGGAAAGATGGTAAGGCATTTACCCGTGTACCCCACAAGGTGAGGTTAGTGGGGACCCCTCAAGGGGAGGCGGCTGCTACTTGGGCAGTCGAGGGGTTGAAGGCACCAAGAAGATGAGTACGGTATTGGGGTTGGGGCCCAAATTATTCTGAATACTGGGGTAGGTGCGCAGCGGGACTTTCAACAGGGATTTAGCGATACATGAGGGGGAGGGGGAAAGTAAATGCTCCGGTGATTCGGTGTGTTCGTTCTGTCATTGCGTTTACTTACATGTTTCTACTTTATCAGTCACTGACAACCCACTCTGTGACAGGTTCGAGTAGGGGTGGAACCCGGGACGACGGTGAGGCATCCGTTAGAGGACATTAGCCGAAAGGGCTAGTAAAACGATACGTTACTTTCTTTACTTTTGGTTATTTAGTTATACTATGGTTAGTTTAGTTGTGATTCATTTACTGGGCTTCTAATGGATGTTGGGATGAGGTTTATCTTGTATTTAACTGTGAATGTTAGGATGTGTAATTGCGGCTTGTTTCCAAATACAAACCAGTTTCAAAAGCGTTTTCAAAGCAAGTGCCGTGTGGGCACCGATTTCAAAACCCATGGATTTATCCTTTCAAATTAATGGCGCGCTAAGAGTTTGCGAAAACGTTTTAGAAAGTTGGGTGTGGAGTGGGCACCGATTTTCAAAACCCATGGGTTTATGCTATAGTCTTATAGAATAGCGGTGATGATGTGAAATAATATGTTCTCTCCTCTTTGCCTGTCATGGTTGGAATGGTTAAAATATTCGACTTGTTGGCAACGCCGTGCATATACAAAGGAGACTCCGCCCGTTTGGGGAGTGAATTTGTATATGTGGCGGGTCTGATGCGCGTCGGAGGCAAGGTTCGGTAAAAGATTTAGAGAAAAAAAAAATGGGTACGTTTTCCGCAATGTTAGAACCTCCGGGGCATGACAGATTTTATGGTATCAGAGAAAAACGACTTTAACCAAGGTGATCATGACTAACATCCACAGAAGGTAGTGACACAAGTGACTAACAAAGTTGATAACCAAAGTATAGGTGTGTCACGTACGAGCGTGAGCGCGGGGGGAATAAGGGATAGAGTCCCAGTGTTTGTAGATCAAGGTGCTAGACCAATTAAGTCTAGGACTAACTTGGTTTCTTTGTATGCACGGTTAATGGCCCGAAACCGCTCTTCAATCGATGGTGCAGGAGAGGATACGACGGTTCCGACAACAGCGGAGAATCAGCTGCTCCAACAACGGTTGCGCGACATGGCTGAGCGTTTTCCCTTTTGTTAGGAAAGACGAACCCCACACAGCTCGCCTTCACAAGGATGGTCTACATAGCGACACTATTCGGGTAATACCGACGGTGGGTTTACCCGCTTACCAAGGAGTGATCGACAGGACTACGGTGGTGGGGCGGGAAGTGGCCGTTCCACGCACCCAGCAGAAGGATCATGAGCCTGCCGGGGGCCGAGAACGACCTCAGCCATAACCCGAAAATGACTTTCCCAACGGGAGTCGATCACCCCAGTATCCGAAGACGACGCAAGGAACCTGAAGCTCATCGGACAAGGGAACCGATCCGTCAAGGAGTATCAACGAGAATTCGTAAGGCTGGCCAATTATGTCCCCTTTGTCATAAGGGATGAAGCTCACAAAGCCCGCTTCTTCGTAGACGGATTGCGGAGTAATATTTTTGAAGTTGTGCAAGCAGAGGATCTTCACACCTTCCAGAGAGTGGTGGCTAGGGCCAACATAGTGGGGCACGGATTCGCGGTGACGCACACCCGACGAGAGGACTCGGAGTACAGCAAGGATAAGAAACAACCCCAGCCCTTCTCCGGAGGAGAATTTTCTAGCGGGGACCGGCCTTACCTCATCTGCAGAGGAGCACCCCGGGCGATTATTCAGAAGCACGACCATTGCTTCTGATGTGACGAACTAGGACAGTTCCGTTTTAACTGCCCTGAACCCGGGAACAATAATCCGGAGTCACGACACGGATGAGAGGTCTTATGCGACGACATGACAAAGGACGCACTACCCGAGGGAAGTAGTAGCAGGAAAGACCCCTTACGAAGAGTAATGTGGTCTTGACCCCAGGAGAACCCTTAGAAGCAAATATTTTGTACCTTCCTGCCCAATAAGGATGCGAAGACTTAGTTGTCTTTGGTGTTGGCCATTTATTTATGGGTCAAATAGGTCCAACTTTCTGCCACGAGACAATAGGCCCAGGGGACTAGTGAGTTGGGTTGGGTGAGCCCAATAGGTTGAGTAGGCTGCGGTCCACAATAGACCTAACGGCAAGAGGCCCAACAATAGACCCAACGTACGGGTGGGTTGAGTCCGGTCGAGATCTGTGGCGCGGGGTATGCCCGCTTTAAGTGAATCGGTTGCGCACCTCTAAAGGCTTAAGCTTTTGGGGCTAATGGTTAGCGCCCATGATCCGACATTTGTGACTTAGTGGCGTCATTGCTAAAAGAATTCGAGGGGATAATCGGAAGGGATGGGCTTGCCGAGTAACAGGTGCTGGTCGGTTGAGAGAAACCGAGCGTGCCATCATGGGGCACACCCGTTCTATTCGTACGGAAGAAGGACGGGAGGTTGCGTTTATGCATAGACTACCGGGAAATAAACATGGTCACGGTAAAGAATAAATACCCCTTGCCACGTATTGATGAACCGGATTTTCAAACCATTCCTGAATAAATTGTGGTGATTTTTATCGGTGATATCCTCATCTATTCCCGCATGGATAGGGAGCAGGAGGAGCACCTTCGAGTGGTCCTCCAGACCCTAAGGAAAAAAAAAAAAAAGAAAAGAAAAAAAAAAAAACTGTATGCCAAACTCAAAAGTGCGAGTTTTGGCTCCGTGAGGTCGATTTTCTGGGACATATTGTCTCGGCCACGGGAATTGCGGTGGATCCGAGAAAGATAGAATCGGTGACCGACTGGGCTCGCCCGACCACGGTGACAGAAAATCCGAAGTTTCCTCGGGCTAGCAGGATACTACCGACGCTTCGTGGAAGGCTTTTCAAAGATAGCCACTCCCCCTTACTCGACTAACCCGAAAGGGGGAGAATTTCGTCTGGACAGATCAATGCCAGAAGAGCTTCGAGGAGCTCAAGGACAGACTCACGCGGGCACCGGTACTCACGTTGCCACAGCCCGGTAAGGATTACGAGATCTACTGTGATGCATCTCGAAGTGGGCTGGGAAGCGTGTTGATGTGACGGGGAGAAGTCATCGCATATGCATCAAGACAGCTCAAGGATTACGAGCGGAACTATCCTACACACGACTTGGAGCTCGCAGCGGTCGTGTTTGCGTTGAAGCTCTGGAGGCACTACCTCTACGGGGCGCACTGTAACGTGTACTCCGACCATCAGAGCCTCAAGTACTTATTTACGCAAAAGGAGTTGAACTTACGGCAGCGGCGGTGGTTGGAATTACTGAAGGACTACGATTTGTCCATCCATTACCACCCCGGAAAGGCAAATGTGGTGGCCGATGCCTTGAGCCGGAAGGGACAGGCGGGGGAAACGGCACTGAACGCCCTTACCCAACAAGATCGGCTAGTCGCACAATTCTCGCAACTGAGACTGGAGGTTGTGCCAGCAGGAGCAGTTGCGAAATTTCTTTCCTTGGTAATAAAGCCTACGCTGATAGAGAAGGATCGCAGAAGGCCAAGCGACGGACCCACAACTACAGCAGGTACGGGACAGGTCATCCTCGGAACCAGGTGGGGATTTTGTGATCGGCGCTGATGACGTGTTGAGATTCCGGGGACGAGTCTGCGCGCCTGAGGTGCCGGAATTAAGGAGAGAAATTCTGGCAGAAGCGCATAACGCCCCTTACACTGCGCATCCCGGAGGTACAAAAATGTATAGGGACCTGAGGCAGACCTTTTGGTGGCCTAAATTAAAGAACGATGTGGCGCAGTTCGTGGCACGATGCCTGGTGTGTCAACAGGTGAAGGCGGAACACCAGCGACCGGCAGGAAAACTACAACCGTTGCCTATACCAGAGTGGAAATGGGAACGGATCACCATGGATTTTGTGACCGGTTTTCCGCGATCGCAACAAGGACACGACGCAATATGGGTCATTGTGGACCGTCTGACGAAATCGGCCCACTTCATACCGATTCACACGACTTGGAGTAGAGATCGGCTAGCGCAGGCATATATCGACGAGGTGGTGAGGTTGCACGGAGTACCGTCATCCATAACCTCGGACAGGGACACACGTTTCGTGTCAAACTTCTGGCGGAGTCTGCAGCAGGCATTAGGGACCAAGCTGCAGTTTAGCACGACATTTCACCCGCAGACGGACGGCCAATCAGAACGGGTGATACAAATTCTCGAAGATATGCTTCGAGCTTGTGTGCTAGGCCTGGGGGAGGGGTGGTCGCGCTACCTACCCCTCATGGAGTTTGCTTACAATAATAGCTATCAGGCTAGTATTCAGATGGCACCGTACGAAGCCTTGTACGGACGCCGGTGTCGATCGCCCATTTGCTGGGACGATCTGGGAGAACGGAAACTTTTGGGACCAGACCTCGTGGAGGAAACGGAAGCGAAGGTGCGCCTTATCAGGCAGCGGTTGTTGACCGCCCAGAGCCGGCAGAAAAGTTACGCGGACCAGAGGCGACGGGAGTTAGAATTTGCGGTAGGGGATCATGTGTTGCTACGCGTGTCACCGTCTAAGGGGACGAGACGGTTTGGCATAAGAGGGAAGTTAAGCCCACGGTATGTGGGACCGTTCGAAATCTTTGAGCGTGTGGGGCCAGTGGCGTACCGGTTGGCCTTACCGCCAAATCTTGAACGGGTGCATAACGTTTTCCACGTTTCGATGCTACGGAAGTACTTATCTGACCCGTCGCATGTCCTCGATGCCTCGGTCGTTGAACTGCGGGAGGACTTGAGCTTCGAAGAGACGCCGATGCGGATCTTGGCAAAAGAAGAAAAGAACCTTCGGAACCGGACGATCCCCTACGTAAAGGTGCAATGGAGTAACCACGAGGAACGCGAGGCGACGTGGGAACTTGAAACAAAAATGAGAGAGAGTTACCACGAGTTATTTAGCGAGGAGTGAGATTAAGTTTCGAGGACGAAACTTCTTTTAAGAGGTAAGTGGTGTAATATCATAAATTTTGTAACACTTAATACCTCCTGCTAATAAAGTTTCCGTTTAATGTAATTAACGTAACGGGTTTACTTAAGTCATTAATTCGGAGGTTCGGGTATTTTTCTGCGATAGAGCTTGAAAAACGGAGAATGGCAGTGCGATCGGATCCGGATTCCGACTTACGGAACTCCCGGAAAGGGGTAGAAAGTGATCGCAATGGCCAGGGGTGCATCGAAATCCGCGTAAGTAATTTGGCACGCCTTCCGAGGAAAAAGATAGAATTATAATTAAGGAATTATCCTGAAGGATCTAAAATGAGGAATTAATTAATTAAAGAATTAATTAATTGGGGAATTAATTAATTAAGGAATTAATTAACTGGGAATTTTTAAAATACCCAAAGTGGTTATTGTCGTACGAAAGGATATTTCGTTATCTTCTCCCGAAAGAAAGAGAAAGATGAAACCCTAACCGGAGGAAACAAGAAGAAAGGCGAAACCCTAATCAGAAGAGAACGGTGGAAAAGAAGGTGAAAGCTAAAGGATCCAAACCCTCCCGACGAACGCGCCAAAACCGGGAGCGAGAACGGATAGCCGTCTCCTACGATTAGAGGTAAACTAATTTTATTTTGGTATAGTTTCGCTCGGTTTTTGGGTATCGGTCTTTCATGAAGTTTAGGAGTAGCCGTTTGCTACCCAACGTGTCGCGCCGCGAAGCCCTAAGGCGTCGCCGCGCGACCGTAATGCGCGCCGCGCGGGGACAGTGCCCGCGCGGCCGTGGCAAGAACCGCGCGGGATCAAGCTCCCCGTGTGGCCGCGGCTAGGGTAAACGCCGCGCGGGGCCGGTGCCGGCGCAGCCGCGGCAAGCGCCGCGCGGGACCGGTGCCCGCGCGGCCGCGGCGCGTGCCGTGCGGGCGGGTTCCGCGCGGCGGCGGTGCATGCCGCGCGGGACCTTGCCCGCGCGGCTACAGCTTGTGCCGCGCGGGCGGATGCCCGCGTGGCGGCTGCAGCACATGCCGCGCGGGCGGGTGCCCGCGCGGTGGCGGCGTTGCATGCCGCGCGGGGCCTTGCCCGCGCGGCGGCGGCAGCACATGTCGCGCGGGTGGGTGCCCGTGCGGCGGCGGGATTGCATGCCGCGCGGGGCCTTGCCCGCGTGTCTGCAGCACATGCCGCGCGGGCGGGTGCCCGCGAGGCGGCGACGTTGCATGCCGCGCGGGGCCTTGCCCGCGCGGTTGCAGCTTGTGCCGCGCGGGCGGGTGCCCGCGCGGCCGCGGCGGTGGCGGTGCATGCCTCGCGGGGCCCTGCCCGCGCGACGGTGACAGCACGTGCCACGCGGGGCCATGCCCGCGCGGCCACGGCTAATGCCGCGCCGGCGGGCGCCCGTGCGGTTGCGGCGCGCAGGGTTGGTGCCCGCGCGGCCAAGGCGATTACCGCGCGGGGCCGGCGCCCGCGCGGCCGCGGTTTGCGCCGTGCGGGGCTGAGGTCCGCACGGCGGCGGATGAAACCATGTGGGGTTGGTACCCGCGCGGCCGCGGCATGCGTCGCGCGGCGCTAGGGCCCACGCGGTCACGATAAATGACGAGCGGGGCCGGTGCCCGCGCGGCCGTAGACACGCAACTCTGCGGGGGGCGGCCACGTCGCTCTACGCGCGCGGGCGTCACCGCCGGGTCAAGTGTCCTTAGTGTTGTTGAGTTGTTTGGCCTCCGTTTATCGACTACTATATTGTTGATCTGACCATGGCTCTTTTGGGGACTACTTCTAGGTCCGGGCGTCAACAGAGAGCATGGTTCAGTCTCCGGAATACGCGTTTCGCATAATCGAGGTGGGTAGGTGTTGGTTATTACCGGTGTGGTGTCGTTTCCGGATACTCGTTTTGATAAAGTAGATATGTTTAAAGTTTGACTAACCCCATAGCATGTGAATCCCTCTTATGATGTCAATTAAAGCGGCTGCGGTCGCAGGTGCGGTATATTATTCTGATTAAAGCGGCTGAGGTCGCAAGGCAATAAATACACTCATATTGCTTACACGCTCACCGGCAGTTTGGCCACTGCAGAAATTGTATTTTTCTGAAAAGATGGTAAGTCATTTACCCGTGTACCGCACAAGGTGAGGTTAGTGGGAAACCCTCAAGGGGAGGCGGCTACTACTTGGGCAGTCGAGGGCTTGGAGGCACCAGGAAGATGAGTACGGTATTGGGGTTGGGGCCCAAATTATTCTGAATACTGGGGTAGGTGCCCAGTGGGACTTTCAACATGGATTTAGCGATACATGAGGGGGAGGGGGGAAAGTAAATGCTCCGGTGATTCAGTGTGTTCGTTCTGTCATTGCGTTTACTTACATGTTTCTACTTTATCAGTCACTGACGACCCACTCTGTTACAGGTTCGAGTAGGGGTGGAACCCGGGACGACGGTGAGGCATCCGTTAGAGGACATTAGCCGAAAGGGCTAGTAAAACGATACGTTACTTTCTTTACTTTTGGTTATTTAGTTATACTATGGTTAGTTTAGTTGTGATTCATTTACTAGGCTTCTGATGGATGTTGGGATGAGGTTTATCTTGTATTTAACTGTGAATGTTAGGATGTGTAATTGCGGCTTGTTTCCAAATACAAACCAGTTTCAAAATCGTTTTCAAAGCAAGTGCCGTGTGGGCACCAATTTCAAAGCCCGTGGATTTATCCTTTCAAGTTAATGGCCGCGCAAAGAGTTTGCGAAAACGTTTTAGAAAGCTGGGTGTCGAGTGGGCACCGATTTTCAAAACCCATGGGTTTATGCTATAGTCTTATAGAATAGCGGTGATGATGTGAAATAATATGTTCTCTCCTCTTTGCCTGTCATGGTTGGAATGGTTAAAGTATTCGACTTGTTGGCAACGCCGTGCATATACAAAGGAGACTCCGCCCGTTTGGGGAGTGAATTTGTATATGTGGCGGGTCTGATACGCGCCGGAGGCAAGGTTCGGTAAAAGATTTAGAGAAAAAAAAAATGGGTACGTTTTCGGCAATGTTATAACCTCCGGGGCGTGACAGTACCGCTACTCTCCAATGGCGGGTAGGGATCTAGCTCGCGACTCCCTCGCCTCGATCAACTACCGCAGAATCAGCAACACCCGCTAAGACTCTGCAAAACAAATGAGAGGAAGGAAAAAGGAGGGGGAAAACCCCCAAAGGGTGTGAGAACTACACCAAAAAGGGAGTTCTCAGTGGGTACCACCGCCAGACCCGACGGTCTGCCCACTAAGCCCTCAAGAGACCTAATATTACCAAGGAAGTGGGAACTGAACAAGAATGCTGATGTCACCTAACAGCTACCAAGCCTCCATCTAAATGCTCAAGAGGGGAGAATCAAAGTATGGTATGCAACCACTAGAACATGAAGTACACAATCGACCCAATCGAGCTGACTGCCACATCTGGTCCAGTCAAACCTGCGCCCCACCTACGACCACCTCCCGCTGACGGGCAGGAATTACGTAGGGCGTCCAAACGGACTAACTCGCTATCGAGTAGTGGCTCATGCAGGCTATAGTCAAAATCCACGCTCTCTCTCTCAGAGCGGATAGTCTCAAGATCACCAACCTCTCGCACAACGGTCGACTAACTCACAACGACCTCGGGACCAACGTCAATCCCCAAACGGTTCGCAACAACACTAGCACTAGTCTAAATACAGCTACTAGACTCCACTCGGTCCCCCTGACACGAGTGCAACAATAAAGTGAATGCCTGTAACGACCTCAATCTGGTGCCACCAGTAAAACTGGTATTGCATGCTCAGCGGAATCTGCACACATGGCTCGAAACCGCGGGTTCGGCCCACATGGTTCGCATCCCAAAGTAAGTAACAGATCGGCAACTAAACCGTCCGATCGGAAAAAAAAGTAAGTAATAGATTGGCATCTAAACCATCCGATCGCACACTCCGGAGTGGCACTCGAGGGGAGCGACCCACACGAGTAAAGTATCTCTGTAACAAGTATCTCTGTATAGCAGGACTTTGATCATGACTATGATCAAAGTGGAAACTCTGTCCACTAAAGAAAGACCCGACCTCAATCGGATGCAAGTAAACGATAAGTGGAAAACTCCATCCACTAAAGAAAGCCTCGGTCCTCAATCAGATGCAAAAGTACTCAATAGTGGGAAACTCTGTCCACTAGAGAATTCAGACACCCAATCTGGTGCGTAAATAAATATCCGGTCAACCGCCCAATATCCGCGGTTGCCGCAAAGTTCCACAACTAATCCAACCTGTCCCAGACACCAAGTCCCGACTACACTACCCAGTCCCCTGCTCGAACCCGAGCAACACTGACCACCTGACTAACAAAGAAGGAGAAAGGAAAAGTATGGTTTCTCCTAAGTCAAGTTCTAAAAGTAGTGCAGCAGTAAAAGATGGCCTAACTACATGACCATACAAGGATGCTTTTGTCCTCAGAAACGATAAAAGTGGGTGAAACATATATTAGCAAAGCGTGCTAAAGTATTCCTACTATGGTGTACCAATCTCCCCCAAGTAGGCCATTCCTTGCTTACCTCTCGCCCATATCGGTTGTAGATCAAATATGCCTGCTATCAGTCATAGAGGGGTGACATCCCCACAAGTGCACTTACAATCACCATAATGTAAAAACCTTATACAGTTACCAAATTAAGCCTACCCACCTGAAGTGCTCAATCCAAGGCAAACCTGGGGTCGGTGAAGAGCGTGGCCACTTGCTCGCACAATCCGCTGAACTCGTATCCACGGTACATGTCGCGCAAACCTCGGCTCCTAGCAGTGTTCCAAAAACACCCGCGAACCCTCCTGGGTACAACAAAAGGTCCAAACTTATACTTTATGCTAAAATATCCAAGTATTTTCCACCTGCTGAAACCAGTCCCGAAGTTGTGCAATTTTCACCTGCAGAACGGACTCTGAAAAATCCATCAAAAATACTGTCGTGATCGTCGCGTCGAGACCTTCGAAACGAGTACCTGCACGTCAAAATCCGAGTCCCGGAAGCCGAGTTACAAATTCCACAACACGGTGAGCGCGAAAGTCCACAACATACACAACTGTAATACTCAGCATAGTAAAGGGGAAAGAAGTATACCTTCGGGCGAATCTCAGCAAATTCCCCGAAAAACACGACGGTAATCCTTGCGACGCGTAGATCCAAAGAGTGTAAAGGCACGCCACAATTCGAGTTCGAATAACAAGTTGCACGCAAAACGGTGCTCACTTTACGAGTCCTCGCGCATAACAATGCCCGGCCACCAAACCTGCACGCAAAACGATGTACGCCATTAAAACCCGCACGCAAAACTGTGCACGCCAACACGACCTGCACGCGAAACGGTGCACGTACCTCGAATCTGCACGCAAAACGGAGCATGCTTCCCTTAAGGTTGCACGCAAAACGAGGCGCGTCCAAAATGCCAGCAGCAGTCCACGCAGTAAAACGACACAGTAAAACACGGTCCCTAACACGCATGAGGGCGTGGGGTCAAATCCGAAATCCAAAAGGAAACTCAAGACTGTGCCAATAATACCGCAAAAACAACAAACGGGACCTACCTCGACCCGTCGCGCCGTCCAACGCGTCAAACCGGCTCCTTGGAACACCTCATGTGCTCCACGGGGTCCACGGCACGCTCGTGCGCCCTCGAAAACCCCGCCCTGAATCGCCCTCTCCCTCTCCTGGTACGCTCGGGCGAAGCCAGAAAGGGAAAAAGGAGGAAAAAGGGGCCTTTCGGGCCCTTATAGGCCGAAAAAACAACTTTCGAGCGCACCTTTCGGGCGCCCGAAAAGTTTCGGGCAGCTACAGTAACCGCCCAGTCGCGGTCCACGCGCTCGCGCCGCGCCAGCGAGGCACCACCTCACCATCGCTCGGCCAATGGCGAGGCGACACGTGTCCCTGGACCCGTGCACCGCAACCACGGACCAGTGGTAGCCAATCAGGGGCTGCCACGTGGACCGCACCCACGCCTGCTCTGACGCACGGCCACAGGGATGCGTCACATCGTGCGCTGACCCGCGAATGGGAGGCCGACACGTGGCCTGCCCCCACTGACGCCGCGCCAGGGCCAGCGCGCCTTCCCCGCGCGGGTCTGCGCCTCTGCCAGTCACGCTTCCCGAGGCGGTCCCCCGCCTACACCGTGGTCCCGGTGCACCGCACCGACCAACCACCAACCGCCACGCGTCTTGCCATCCGGTGCACGGCGGCCCCGTGGACCGCGCTCCTGCCCGCGCGCCCGCGCGCCTGCCCGCGCGCCTGCCCGCGCACCGCACCCTGCCCGCGCCTGCCCGCCGCCGCGCCTGTGCCTGCCCGAGCCCGCGCCGCCGTCCGCTGCCGTTGCCGGCGCTGCCCCAGCCGCCGAAACAATGATCCCTTGCCTCAAAAATCGTGCCTGTCATCCGGGCTCCGAAAAATGCAAGTGAATAGTCCGTCTTTATCGTTTTCGCGCGCTGAATCCAAATCCGCTGTCCGATTTGCCAAATTCCAACTCTAAAAATTGCCGAAGGCATCCGGAGAGGTGTCCCTTGGTCCAAACTTCGCGCTGAGTCCAATTTTAATATCCACTTCGCGCGAAACCACTTCTAAACATCCGACGGGGTCCTACGATCACTCACATGGTCTATTTTAAGCCCGAAGTCCATCACTTGTGTCCAAATTGTGCACAAACACCACCGACACTCTACGTAGGCCTCCAGAAGCTGCCAATCAACCAGTAATCACATCGTGGGGATCCAAGTCCTCACAGTAGGCATTGTGTTTGGAGTTCGCACTGCAGGCCCTTTGGATGGGGATCTGCTGCCAGAGGCGAGTTCTGGATAGAGGCGCTTGACGCTAGATGATGGAGGACATATTGGCCGGCAGTGGCATTCATGACTTCTCTCCAGGGTAGTGGATTTTTGAGACATCAGAGGTCAGGTGGACCCCGATGGCAGCATCAGCATCTATATCAGAGTAGCACAGCGGTAGCGTGGATTTGTTGTCTGCGGGGGACCATATTCGTCGCCTCGGTGTGAGCAGAGACAGAGGTCGTGCTCCCTTTGTGATTGGTCTAGATATTTTCAGGCAGACTGAGCGACAACCGCTTGCATCGTGTGGATGAGATTGTGCCGCCTGGTTGGAGGGTGCCACGGCAATGGATCGGGTTGTCGCAGGTGTGATTTCATCACAGCAGTCGGAGTTGGTGCACTTTGCATTCCGGCATGGGCTAGAGGCAGAGTTGTTACCACGTGCACTAGAGGTACAGGTTACTATTGGTGTTGTGCATGTGAAGGAGGCTTGTGGGTCATGTCCAGTGCCGTTGAGACCATGAGTTATACCGGCAGACTTATTGGTATTGGTAGTAGTTCTGTGTTTTGACCCAGAGCTTGGGATTGGTTGGCGTAGTGCCACTTGATGTTTGACTGTGGAGAGAGAAGGCTATGACCTTCTGCGAGGCAGACAAGCGAGGCTTGTTTGTCGAGACAGTTAGAGCACACATGTTGCAGCGACGGTGTGAGAGGTGCCTACGGCGGCACCGGGACTAAAGGATATTCCTATCGCCCGCGAGATCCCGGGTGTGAGTCCACTCGAGCCGATGATTATGCCGCCAGATAGGGAGATTGAGATTGCGACTGACGTGGTTATGGAAACCGCGCTAACCTCAATAGCACCTCAGGGATATTATCTGTAGAGCTGGGAGAGTTGATGGCACAGGTGCAGGGATCTGATGGATCGAGGGTCTGTTTGACCTAGTGCCACACCGTTGGTACACCGTGGTGATGCCACGTCGTTGATACACGACGGTGAGGGTTCCTTGTGGTTTGAGCACAGGCAGGTCCGGATATTATTTAGGACCTTTTGATGGAGTTATACTCCGGCAGTTGTTTGTTTGTGATGCGTGTACCTGTTTGGAATCATACAACTGAGTATTTCTCCAAGATGGTGTTCAGGACACGGTAGGGGCATTATGAGTATAGTGACGCCAGATGGAATGACTAATGCCCTGTCGCCTCTAAGATTGAGGAATTCTGGTTCCAGCTGGACTTGAACGGATTGATGACGGTATTCTCCAGGGATATTTTAATTGTACCCCCCCTTCCTGTGTGATTTAGAGCTTGTGGAGCACTTGTCGATGGTATGACAAGGTCTGTGAGGAAAAAGCTTTATGCCAAGTTGTTGTGGTACAAGTTTTAGCTTCGAGAGCATATCTTCTTGGATTACATATTTTAGCCGTAGGGGCGGCAGTGGAAATTCGGCCAAGATGGATGCTATTTGAGATTGGCCGAGACTGACTGTCACGCCCCGGGGTCGAACTGCGACCCGGGCTCGCCAACAGATCCGCCGTCTGCACGGAAACTACCGTACAGACGAAGCGTCAAACCTGCAAAAGAGATCTATAGCTATACAAGTACCAGAGCTGAAAATAAACTACTAAAGAAAGAAAGCTGAATCACTAAGTAGATAAAAGTTCCAGTACAAAGATCCACTATCTCACGAGACATAAGTACAACATCACTGTCTAGTACAAAAGTGGAAACCAAAAAGTACAAGTCACTCTACCTCTGACTCGACAGACTCGGGTAGGAACTAGTCGGCTACGCCCTTACCTCGGTCTGAAGACTCCGCACGAGCCAAGCCTGGAATAGACGCCTCAGGACTGTCACACACAGCGGGTGTGAGATCTACTGCAAGGGCAGATCTCAGTGGGTACCGTCGCCAAATCTCACGGTATGCCCACTAAGTCCGCTGGAGGCAAAAACAGATAGATAGATAGATAGATAGATAGAATGCTGGAAATGAATCTACCACGATATGCCTCAATGCTATGCTCTAAGGAAACACCATCTAAGAACATATGCTACAATCACCCGCTCATGTCACCCAATCTCAACGACTGCCACATAGGGTCCAGTCAAGCCTGCGCCTGTCGACTAGGAACGCACCTGCCCACCACCTCACATCCACTTGAGGACGGGATTTATGTGGGGCGTCCTGTCCGACTATCTCAATCTCACTCAAGTAGCCACCTGGTAACTCGGCCAGGGGCGAGAACCACCTGGTAACTCGGCCAGGGGTATCAATACATCTACGCGTCCGGAGCGTGACCCGAGGGGAGCGACCCCACCGAGTATAAAACATGTCACAACTGTCTCAGCAAGCGGCATATGCAGGCTATAGTCCACGATCAACCAGATCGGAAAAACTTGAATGCTCAAATGACACTACTCACACTCGTGTCCAAGTCGGAACAACCTCACTCGACTAAATCTGATAAACCCCGCTAAATATGAAACAAGGACCATTCATGAATCAAAGGAATTTTCCCCAGTTTAATAAAATGGCCCGGGAGCAATGACAATGCTTCCTAAACAGAAGAGGGCATCAAACACTGCCCGGGTTCCCACATACTTACCACGACTGTCGGGCAGTTATCAGATTAAATTACTGGTAAAAGAGACACGATACCTTTGCATTCAGAAGCTTTATAGGGCATTTGGTAATTTTCGGAATGAACCAACCCACCTGTGATCAACCCGCAAAACCCGTGCGCCAAACGAAGGTCCCGATGCTATCCCACAGCTCCACGCGGCAAAACACGCACCACCGGCCACGTAGTGTCACGCCCCGAGTTTGAAAAACCAGCGTTTAATTTTTTTTTTTTTTTTTTTTTTTTTTTTTGAAATCAGAGTTTAAAACCAGCCAGGGCGCAACAGACCGCCACATATATAGAAGAGTCCCAATCCCACTGGGGATTGAGCCTTTTCTATATATGCACGGCTCACTTGGCATACAATCAGAGTACTAACTACGTACATCTACTAAGCAAGATTAAATTACAATATCAATAACTTCTCAATTACATTGCATTACACTTGATACAACAAATAACTAAATACTTGATCTTATCGGCTGTCCAGGGTCAAGCTCTATCTCGTGATCTCACCAACTCGTCCCGACATCTCAACACCCGCTCGACCTGAAAAAAAGTCACCCGAGGGTGTGAGACACACCGGAGTGTATCCCAGTGGGCACGACGAGCCGAGAAATAGCAGATCGTACCTACTGGTATACAATGCTAGAGGATAATAATAGATCAGGGGTTAGGGTAAAGCAGATATATAACTGGTGCTGTAAAGAAAGCAAAACTCATAATCTGGGTACAAGCATAGGAGATAATTTTAGCATAATTTAAAACATGTATCAGGATAATCAACACATCAAGGAGTTAGGACAATCAGCAAGATAACAATGAAACTATAATCAAAGGCATCACATAGAATCATATAAAGGTAGATAACTAGAAGCCAGATCAAAGAATCAAAGAATCATGTTAAAACAACTTAACAACACATGCATCAAATAGATGAAAACGCAAAGACCCAATCACAAGCTACCATATTGGCCTTCACAAGACCTCAGGCAAGGCTGCCCACTTGGCACCACCTGGTTGACATTCCCTTCACAAGGGTCACGGGTTGCCACAGCTAACCACTTTACCGGTAAAGAACATCGCTACGGGTAGCAAATCCGCTGATGTTCGTGAAGTACAACGGTGCGGGCGAATCATATGCAAATGCTCAAGCTCACGGTCCACTGACCGGGTAATCGGCAACAAGCCGGGAAATCCCCACTGGGATGCAATGACAAGATCAACTGAATCTCAACACTTATGCAGGAACACTCAGCAATAAATCTCAACTCATATGCAAGATCAAGGCAAATCTCAACTCAGCAGAAGCTCACATATAAACTCAACTCAACCACACAAACCAACCAAATGATACAAAACTTAAACACATATTTTTAAGAAAACTGTTTTGAAAAGTCCAAACCCCGAAAAGCATTGCCCTCGTCCTATCAAACAAGAACAGACTCAGGCGACACTACGAAGCTTGGGTTTCCAAACCTCGTAGAGCAATTGCCTTTGTCCTATCAAACAAGAACAGACTCCGGCGACCCTACGAAGCTCGGTAAAAACATCAGTTAAACAAATCTATGTGCTCAGCAGTGTATCATTTGATCGACAGGACCAACAGGCTTACTCATCAACTATGGAAATGTTCCAAGATAAGATATAAATACCAGAGGCACTAAGAATAATCATGTAAGGCAGAATAGAACTGATAACAGGCATGGCTCAACATCTCACCCAATCAGACAGACTAACCCCTTATGCAACTAAACACATGTTTTTAAGAAAACCTTTGAAAACAATAGGTTTTTGGGTCCCAACCCTCGTAGAGCGTTACCCTCGTCCTATCAAACAAGAACAGACTCAGGCTACCCTAAAAGGCTTGGTAAAAAAACATTTATTTTAAAAGATCATGTATTTAGCAACATAACGGGCGAACAACAAGGAAGCAGGTATAAAGCAGGCATAAGGTAGCAAATTACTGAATCAATGGAAAGGCAGGCTCAAGCATTAATAGACTGATATAATAATCAAGCATAGGAGTGCAACTACGAAATGGCCAATTAGTCAGAGCAACTAACAGTAATATATATTGCAACCAAAGGCAGACAGGCTCAAAATAAACTAAGTTACCAAGAACAGGAGTCCAACCAGTATCGCACCCCAGAGGGCCGAACTGATAAAACCCGGACCGAAGATAACCCACCTGATATAACGCAGGCGGCTAAACTGAACCAACTATACGCTCAGCACACCAGATGCTACCGAATAACCCTGAATGTGAATTAAGGTTCAGGAATCAACTTACTAACCAGTATATGATGTGACTTTTGCATCTAGACCCCTAGGGCTTTTAAATTTTCACTTTTAGTGCCAGTTTGGGCACTGTTTTCGCTCGTTCTTTCAAGTGGAGATTCATTTTAACATTCCGTCACTTCCAACAGGTTACTTATGTCTTGCTGGACACCGTGCTCACTCATTTGTGGCAGCACAGGTCCCGAGGCAAATTTTGGCCCATAATATATGCACTAACATAGCCTAAAAGCCATTTTGTTTCTTTGGATCAACAAAACCTAATTTAAACGCAAGCATCGCGTTCAGTGACCCCAAATTAGTCAAGAACTCACTGTCGCGACTTCGCAAACAACCCAGAACCAACCTTGGGCCATAAAAACAAACCCTAGAGCTCGACAACCTTGGAACTTAAGTTTTATTGTGCCAATCTAATTTCTGCTTTTACCACATGCTTAAAATGCCTCATGAATCACTGGGCTTGCTCTATTTGCAACCCAGAATCATTGGATCAACCAGAACCAACACTTAGCCTTCAATCAACATTCATAATGCTCCAAACATCAATCCACATAGACCCAACTTGATCTGAAGTGAGCATCAAGCTCATGGGACCATTTGAAGCATCTTTCATATTTTGATCAAAGTCCAATTCCAAACTTTCCTTCTCTGTGGCATTTCATCAAACACCTGATATGCATCTTATACACAACATACAACAAACAAAATCCCGAGTTGGTTCTCTGCAACCATTGCACCAAAAACTCTCTAACTTGGATAGAAATGCCTCTATGAGTTTATTCTTCCTCTCCTGCAAGCCTGGGCCAAGATTATTGCATGGGTTGGCCGCGGCTTGAGGAAGAAGATGAAGTGAAGGCCTCGAATTTTGTGACCTTTCAACCTGAGCATCTGGGGCTCAACAACTTGGCCAATTGGATGCTAAATAACTCCACGAACTTACCTGATCCCATGCCCGGCGACAGGACACGGCGTGTCACGCCCCGGGTGTAAACCAGAACCCGGGCCCGTCTACAGATCCGCCGTGCATGCGGTATTTCCCACATACACGAAGCGTCGGTAACCTGCTCAGATAAGAAATAATAATAAAAGAGCATAATAATCAGAGCTAAACTAAAACTACTGTATCTCAGACAGAAGCCGGAAGTAAAAGAGTACAACAGTGGAATAAAATACAGATGTCTCTCCCAGCTCACCACTAAATACAAACAGCTGGCAAAAGCCAGACCCAAAAAGAAATAAACAAAAGCTGTCTGAGAAGACCAGGTACCCAAAAGCTCCAGCTACGTGCTACGACCCTCGGATGGCTCTCTATCTAGTCTGCAATCCGCTTACCTCGATCAGTTGCTGACGGCCCAGCAACTCCCGCAGAGGACTCTGCAAAACAAAGGGGAAGAAAGAAACAAGAAAAGACAATGGGGGTAAGTACTACTATAAACAGTAGCCTCCCCTAGTGGGTAAAGCCTCAGCTCAAATATGCCCACCAGGTAATCAGAGGCAAAAGGGGAAGAAGAGAAAGGGGGGTGAAGCTATGAGTGACAACTGATGGAGTGCTACCCCTAATATGCCTCTACATGATAAACCAATAAGTATGGGAAAGTATGCATCAGTATCAAGAAGCCTGTCAAAACGACCCAATCTAACGCCAGTGGACACTGGCACTGCCTGCTAATCTCATCTGTGGGGATACTGACCGACTGCTGCCTGATACGGTCATGTCCCCAATGTAAGTAACAGATCGGCCTCGGCCCGTCCGATCAAGCTCTAAAGTAATAACAGACCGGCCTCGATCCGTCCGGTCGCACACTCCGGAGTGGCCCTCGAGGGGAGCGACCCACACGAGTAAGGAAATCACTGTAACAAGCATCTCTGTAACCACTGTCTCATAATAGCAGGACTGGATCATGAATATGATCAAAGTGGAAAACTCCATCCACTAAAGAAAGCCCGATCCCCAAAACCCCAAATCTGATGCAACAGTAACAACCCGGTCAACCACCCAAGATCCGTGGTCGCCGCAACACCCTGTCAAAAGCCCAACCTGTCCCAAATCCCCAATACCTGGCTACACTGTCCAACACCCGCTCGAACCCGAGCGACTATGCCGCAAGTCTATCAATACTAGGAGAAGAAAAGAATAAATGCATGGTTTCTCCTAAGTCAAGTCCCAAAAGATAGTGTAGCAATAAAAGATGTCAATATTTAAGTGACCCGTTTAATCATGCATTGTCTCAATATGTTGTCCATTTTCCAAGAGTAATCAGTTCAGAGTGACATAAGCTAAAGTGACAGTCTCATGGAATATTTAGCAATTTTATAATCCTCAACTATTATTTTAACCCTATACATGCAGTCCAACAATTTCCACATGGATCAAATAACAATTTATCAACGATCAATCAACCCATAATTAATTCCCTAGAGCATGCAAGGTTATTAATAATACTTTGGGCCTCAAAATGAGGGAACACTCTGATGTTCCTAGTGGGCATACCAAAGGAGAGGAGTACAACAACCACCCACCTGAAGTGCTAACTGTCCGGATCCGTACAGCAAGAAAATACCAAAACTCCAAATCCTTGCTCCCACAATTTTAGCACACCCGAAATATTCCTGGTACAATACAAAGCTCACTAATTACACTTAGGCTCCCAATTATTGCTCTTATAACCACCTACAACCTCGGATTCAAAACTGTTAAATTATCACCTGTAGAAAGTGACCAGAAAATTCCAAGAAAAAATACCACAGCGATCCTCGCGTCGATAGCTTCGCAACGGTACCTTGCACGCCCAAATCCGAGTTCGGTAAGTCAAGATAAAAATTTGGCAAGGGGGTACACTCATACAAAAATCTGTGCTAAAAACTGTGCACTGTTCACTGAGAAAACAGCAATTTTCACCTCGAAGTAAACCTCAGGAAAATCCAAGAAAAATACGAGCGTGTTCCTTGCGATCCGTAGATGAAAAAGTTGTATAAGCTCGTTTCCGTCTGATGCTCGTGCGCGAAGATATGGCCAAAATACCCCGCTGCGGTCAAGGAAGTCCACACAGAAAAAGGGGTCACTGTTTGCCTCGGGATCCGTGCCAAAACGAAAGATGAAGTCCTACCTCTTAGGAGTCTGCCGGCGCAAGAATCACAGCAAAATGATCTCGGGGTAGCCCAGGCGAGCTAAAACACTGTCGCTGCGCCGAAGAAGAACCCAGGAATGCAACGTCGCGCCGCGCCGTAAAATGGGGAACCTCGGGATTCGAGCCTCCAAAAATCTTGAAACTTGGCAGGAAGATCGAGGGTGAAGAGGTGAACAACTTTGCTTGAGGGGGCTCGGGCAGAGAGTGAGAGGGTTGAGAGAAAAAAGGCAAAGAAAGGGGCTCGGGTTGCCTTTAAATAGGCTGAAGAAAACATTTGAAGAAATACCCTATGTGTCCCCACTTCCGGGCGCCGCAATTTTTCGGGCGGCTACAGTAATGGGCCCGGCCCATTACTGTTCAAGCCCGAAACGCCGTAGGCCGGCCACGTAGCCCAGCACTGTGCTTCCCCGGGCCCCGCTGCACCCGGCGCACCTGCGCCAGCCAATGGCGTCGCGCCACGTGGCCCCGGCAACCCGTGCACCGCGCACGTGGCCCCGTGCACCGCGCACGTCGCGGCTGACCCGGGCCGTACGGCCACCTGCCCCGCCGTACGGCCACCTGCCCCGGTCACCGACTCCACCAACCGCGTGGACCGGGAGCACAACACCGGACCAATCACCTCATGCCACGTGTCCACCAGGTCCACCGTGCACCCGGACCAAATTCCGTGGACCGCGTCTGCAGCGCCGGCCAACCGGAAAGCGCCACGTGGCCCGCCCCCGGCGCACGACCTCCGCGGTGGACCGCGCGCCTGCCCGCGCTCCCGGGCGCCTGCCCGCGCCCTGCCCGCGCCCTGCCCGCGCCCTTTGCCGCCGCCTGCCGCCTGCCCGAGGCTGCGCCGCCGCCCGCCGGCGCTGCCCGCCGCCGCCGGCGATCGCCGGAAACACTGTTCCGGCGTGAACAGTAACCGCAGCCCAAAAACATCAAGTAAAAAGCCCATCTTGACCGTTTTCGCGCGCTGATTCCAAAAACGACGTCCATTTCGCCAAAATCCACCTCCAAAATTTGCCGGAGGCTCCCGCAAACACCAAAAACTGCCAAAACTTCCGGGAGCCCGCTTTTGGGCATCCGGACTCAGAATTAAGCAAACAAAAAACCATTCTCAAGCGTTTTTCCGCGCTGAATCCAAATCCACCCTCTGTTTGGCCAAATTCCTTTTTCTAAAATTCGGCAAAAGCAGCCGAAGGCCAAAACAGCCAACCAAAGCTCACCGGGTCCATCTGTGGCATCCCTTTGATGCACCATGGGCCAGATACACCATCAACAGGTGTTTGCACAGTGGATTCATGGGAAAAAGCTGTAAGGAGTTTAGGGGCCTTACACGGCGGCGGCGCGGCGGAGCAAAGCTCGATTTGAGCTTCACCCCCGTTAATGGCGGATTTTCCTTGAGGCAATATGAAGCTCTCCAACATGGATGGAATTGTCCTAAAGGACCATAGGAAGCTTCCCGACCAAACCTCCCCGGCCGGAGATGGCCGGAACACCGGCGGCCGAGATTTGACCTCATTTCGGGTCATCCATGGCCGCGCCACCCTAGGGCTGCATGGGCTGCATGCAAATGCATGAATGTAATCCCCTCACACTCAGGAAGAAGTTTGAGCAAGTGGCCGGCGATGGGGAAGCTCGCCGGCGCCGGAGCACAAGGCTCGGCCAACATGCAAATTTTCACAAAACTAGGGTTCCATTCTGCGATCAATTTTCTTGATCAAACTCCACCAATTTTGGTGGAGATGATCCTCATCCTCTACAGTCCAAACCCATGATTTTAGAATTCCATTTGGTTCACTGGTTGAAGAGAACGGCCGCGGCGGAGCTTGGCTAGGTTTCCGGCGATATCTTGCTTCCGCCGGCAAACCAGTGTGCATGGGAAGCTCAAACTTGGCTCGAAGCATCCTAAGGACCTAAATAATCTACTGCTAGTGGTCTCGGGCTCAAACAAACCGTGGTTTAAAAACCTCACCTTGGCCTAGGTTGAAGAAGATGGGATGAAGCCGGTTCTCTTCCTCCTCCTTCGCGCGGCCAAGGCAACCTCCCAGGTTGCACCACAGGCACAGGGGAACTCCTCAGGGACTCCAAATCCAAACTTGAAGATGCTTGGTCCCAACCTTCTTCCTCCTCTCTCTCTCTCTCTCTCTCTCGGGCTCCTCTCAATGGGGTGATCTCTCTCGGCCACCCCAGCATCCGAGGCTTAAGAGGAGTTACTCTTGGGAGTTAGAAAAATCCCAAGAGCCCCTCTTGTAACCCCCCCCCCACGAGGGAGCCCAAAAGCCCAACAACCCTTTGCAACAAAACCAACTCAAACCAGGTTCAGACCTAACCCAAGCCTCCGGGGCCTTCACAGTAGGTACAAAATGCACCCAACACCCCATGGTTTAAGCCCTAACATTTAGGCACATAAAATATTAGGTTCTTACACAATTTAGTCCAATTTTTGGCACTTTTCACTCATTTCGAGACAAACTGTTCGCCGAATTGCGAAGCGGACTTCGCCACGACGTCCGGCTCGTCGAGACCTGTCAGGTAGCGTGTTTGTTTGGTTTGTTCGACGCTCGGACTAAAAGTCGTTCCATAAAGTTCGTCGAATTATTGCGCGTGGCACGCACTTCGATGCACCCGGGTCGCCAAACGCGAAATCCGTCAGTGCCATTGCGCTCAGAACGTCGAAATTAGCTAGGTTCCATTACTCATACCTCTAGGTTAAAATTCTAGATAGTGGTTCGGCCATTAGTGAAAGCGAGGGATTAAAAACTCGAGGGTTACTATTCACTTAAGTCGCGGGGCCCACTTTTGATTTCTGATTTCTGGAAGATCCGACCGTTGGATCGAAAACATATGAATATGAAACTTCTATGTTTCGACGAGACGATCGCAATGGTGATCTCGGATTTTCCAAATCAGACCCCGATCAAAAGTCGATATTTCTGGGCCCACTATTGACCCACTATCTCTTCACTTTTGCCAAAAATTAATAATTTAACATCTTTAAAAGCAAATAGAGGTTTTATAATTCTGGATTACTACACGTAGTAAGCTAACACAATGCCACAAACTGCGAGAAAAGGAGATAAACCGGGATCAGAAAACACGCGGCCAGAAATCGCGTCCTCAACGGCGGAAAGAACTCAACCGACGGAGGAAAACGCCGCGCGGAGCGCAAAAAACCGATGGCACGAGCCGCGGCGCGTCGCCGAGCAGCCCCGTGCGCAGCAACGGCGCGGAGTGCGGCCGCACGGCTCAAAAAACCCATCCCCGCGGCACAAGTGCCGCCCGCGCGGCGCCCTGTAGTGTCGCGCGTCTAGCGCACGGCCTGCAGTGCGCGGACCGCGCGGGGCCCGCGGCACCGCGCGCGCACCGCAGTGCAGCGCGCGGCCCGCGCGAGGCCCGCGGCACTGCGCGTGGCCCGCGCGTGGCCCGCGGCACCACGCGCGCACCGCAGTGCCGCGCGCGGCCCGCGCAGGGCCCGCGGTACTGCGCACGCACGCAGTGCCGCCGCGCGCACCAGCGGCGCTGCGCGCCCTGCGCGCAGCCCGCAGCGCCGCCCGCGCAACCCGCGCGGGTGCCGCGGCGCTGCGCCCGCGCCTACCATGGCGCGGCGCCCAGAGCGCTCGCAGCAGGCGGTCCTGCGCCCTGCTGCGCACCAACAGCAGCAGGGCGCCTGCTGCGCGCGTCGCTCATACGCGCTCGCGTAGCGGCAGCCCCACACCCACGCGGCGCATCCATGCGCGCGCTCGGCTCACGCAGCTGCGCCCATGCCCCAGACAACCAGTCCGCAAGGCCACTTCAACAGGAAAAAGAAAAGAGAAGAAAAGAAAGGAAAAGAACCAACGAAAAACCCAAGCTCTCAAAAAAAAAAAAAATAAACAACCAACCTCTTCCTTCGAGGCTCGCCGCGCCCTCGCTCGGCTCCACGTCCTCGCAGCAGAGAGCAAAGCACAAGAGCACTACCCTTTTTCCCTCCCTTTTCTTCCCTCTTCTTCCTCTGCAACCCACAAGCCAACGAGGCTCTCTTGGAGAAGAAGGTGGTGAGGTGGCTGTGAGAGGGGAGCAGCTTAAATAAGCAACAGAAAAAATTAATTAAGGTATTTTTAAAATAAGCCACCCACCCACCTACCACTAATTAATTCTCCTCCAACTCCTCTGCCAACAGCACCCTCACTCCCTCACAGCTACACACAAGAAAAAAGAAACCAAGTCTCAAAAACCCCTTTTTACAAAAAAATAAATAAAATAATCCAAAGTGCCAACGATAACTCACTTTTCGAATTCGGGCCTTCCGTCGCGGCCCGGAACCTCCCGAACTCCGCTGTAATCTGAAAATACACATGCTCACGGCTTTTCCCACCCAAAAAACCCATCTGCAGAGTCGGTAAGCTCAAACTGAAAACCGGCATACTACACTGACATCTATTGTTGAGACGAGAAGCTTCCTGGACTGGGCAGTGCCAGCAGACCTGGACGAATGGATGATTAGGCTGATACCAGCACCGATTTTAGCATCGCCAGTGATGGGAGACGGATTTGCGGGATACCGTGATGCCTCCCATAGTGGCTATAGAGTTCTAGTTGGATTATTGTTGAGCATCCAATATCACCCCGACAGGGCCACTATGGTGGCGGATACCCGGAACTGGAGAGTTTATTGGGGTTGAGTTTGATGATTCCACAGCTGGCGCTGTGTGGGACCATTATGGTGTACAGGGTTTGAGATTGTGTCCCAGAGGATTCCTTTTGATGGTAGACTACGGTGGAACAGTCCACGCGGATGGTCAGGATTTGTGAGTGACCAAGTGAGGACCCCGGCTTGTTAAGGCTTCTTCCCTTCTTCGATGATCGCGTGGGGGTGCTTCGGGTTGCCTTGGTTGAGTTGACACAGGATGTGGTTTAGTGCGTGTTGCACTAGTGGTTATTTCCTTTTCCCCCAGCCTTTTGTTGGAGTTCTTGATGGTTTTTCCACGTCTCAGCTCAGGAGTGTTTGGCTTGTGGATCCCTCACCCGTGTTGGACTTGTTTCCTTTGAGATCTGCGAGTATTTGTAGTACGAGGGACGCCGTTGCGAATTCTGGCTCGTGAGATGAGAGAATTACGCAATTGGGCCATGCCGTACTGGTTGTTGTTGTTGCTGAGGAGTAATCCCGGGGAGTGACTGGTGACTTGGGAGCTGGAGACGGCGGTGTTGAGTACCTACCCTTGGTTTCTGAGACTCCTTGTGAGTTGCTTTAGTTTCGAGGATGAAACTTTCTCTGCAGGGCTTCTACAGTGTGACCAGAAGCTTCTGGAGGCCTATGTGGCGTGTCGGTGGTGTTTCTGCACCAATTTGGACACGAGGGACTTCGGGTGTTAAATGGATCACGTGGGTAATCGGAGGACCCCGTCGATTGTTTAGAAGTGGTTTTGTGATGACCTGGATTTTCGCAGAGCTGTGGTAGAGTCATTGGTGACTTCTGGGGGCCTGTACTGTGTGTTGGAGGTGTTTGTGCACCAATTGGACACAAGTGGCGGACTTCGGGCTTAAATGGATCACATGGGTGATCGGTTGACTCCGTCGGATCTTTAGAAGTGGTTTCGCGCGAAATGGATATTAAAATTGGGCTCAGCGCGAAGTTTGGACAAAGAACACCTTTCCGGATGCCTTCGGCAATTTTTAGAGTTGGAATTTGGCAAAACGGACAGCGGATTTGGATTCAGCGCTCGAAAATGGTGAAAATGGACTATTTATTGGTATTTTTCGGAGCCCGGATGCGAAAACACGGATTTCGAGGCTTGGGTACTGTTCCGGCAACCGGCGGGCAGCGGCGGCGGCGGCGGGCAGCGCGGAGCAAGGCGGCGCAGCGTCGCGGGCAGCAGCGCAGGCAGCGCGGAGGCGCGCGGGCAGGTGCGCAGTCCACGGGGCCGGCGTGCACCGAGGGCAGGACACGTGGCTACGTGGGATAGGCCGGTGCAGTGGACCGGGTCCACGGAGCAGGAGTGGTTGGCCTCGGGGCGCGTGCGTGTAGAGGGCGCAGGCGCGCACGTGGGCCGCGTTGACGCGTTTTCCCGCGTTCGGGCGCGCCACGTGTCGGGGTGTTCGGAGGGCCACGTGGCGCAAGGGGAGTGGTGGATCTGGCTGTTTGCTGTTGTGTGACTACGTGGAGCTGTATGGCTGTTTCGGGCGTTTTGCGTTTGGAGCCGCGCAGCGGATTCGGGCGCCCGAATCCCGTGTAGCGCCCGAATCTAGGGACACAATGGGAATTAAGTGGATTGTTTTCCCAGCCTATAAATAGGCCAAGAACAGCAGCTTCTATCTCCTTTTCTGCTCATCTTCTCATAGTGCGGTCCGCACAAGATTTCCTCCTCTCCCAGAGCTGGTTCCATCTGCAGATTCCTGGATTTTTCTGCGGCACGCATCCCGAGGTTTCCATTTTTACGGCGCGGCGCGACGCTCGTTCATTTGTGGTCTCCTTCGTCGCGGTTTGGGTGCGAGGACTCCCCCGGCTTACTCCGACCACAGATTTCGTCTATTTTTGCGCCGTTGGCTTCAAGACAGGTAGGGCTATGATCTTCATGATTTGAGTTTCCCCTCGTTTCGAGTTTATCATGGAGTTTCCCGAGCTTCCCTTTGACCCTTTTTCTTTCGCGGAGTTTTGGACAGCACTGTGGTATTTCGGCGATATCTTTGCGCACAGGCGTCAGATTGAGGCATGCCAGAAGGCGTTTTTCATCTACACAGTGCAAGGAACCCCCACGAATTTTCTGTGATTTTTCTGAATATTTCCCGAAGGTGAAAAATCCCTGTTTACTGAACCTTGTGTTACAGATTTTGAGACTGGGTTATTTTGGGGTGGTTCCCTTGTCGAATTTGTATCTCAGTGTAGGAAACTCGGATTTGAACGTACAGGAACTCGTTTCGACCGGCTCGTCGCGAGGATCACGACGGTATTTTTTTGGGAATTTTCTGTGCATAAATCACAGGTAAAAATGGCACAACTTTGGGACTGAATTCTGGGACAGCGTGTATTTGGGTACTTGTGTGTTTAATTGTATGTTTTGGGGTAATTGTGAACAGTGATCGCGGCGGTTTATCTGTTTGGGCATTTGGCGTGAAAAGGGATATTGGACAGCGAGGAGGTTTTACAGCTGAGGATTTCGCGCGTCCAGGTGGGTGGTTGTTGTTTACCTCTATTTTGACATGCTCACTAGGATTATTAGAGTGATCTCCCAATGTTAGGATTATTGATTAACAAGTGGGGATGGAACTTATGCATGCTTGTTTGGACATATGGATTGCTATGTTAGCACTTATCCTTGCATGTGGAATTTACTTTCATGTTGGGATAATATGAAATGTCTTGTGGGAGAGTTCCACTTGAGGATCTGTTGTACATGCATAGGTGGATGATTTATGTGAGATTAATTTGGTGGACATAGCATGTTGGAACATGATTATTGGAATATTTTAATAGTAATAATTAACATGCCATGTTAGCATATAGATTTTATGAAAGTGGGTTAAATGGATAAATTGTTGGGACATTATGACATATCTATGTGCGGGTACCATTTTGGTGATTTATCATGGATCAGGGATTATAGACATGTGTGGTTGAATAATGATTTTAGCATGTTGATGGCTATATCCATGCGGAGCTATTAATTGATACACATGTGGAACTACTATTTGTCACACTTTCTTTTATCGCTCTTGAGGACATATGCATGTTTGTATGGTCATCTAGATAGGCCACTTTTTATTGCTGCACTATCATTTTGGGACTTGACTTAGGAGAAACCATGTTTGTTTCCTTTTCTCCTTCTTATTTAGACCTTTGAGTCTGGTTGCTCGGGTTCGAGCAGGGGTTTGGGATAGTGTAGCGGGGACCTTAGGGTCGGTGATAGGTTGTGTTTGATTTTGGATTGGGGGATTATAGCGGCCACCGCGGATAGTAGGCGGTTGACCGGATGTCGGATGTGGGGCATGATTGTGATTGTGGGTTATTCCGGCGACCGCGGATATTGGGCGGTTGACCGGAGGTCGGTTGTGAGACCTGGTCGTGGATTGTGAGGTATTGCGGCGATCGCGGATTTTGGGCGATCGACCTGATGCTCATTTGTGCATCAGATTGGGGATCAGTGTTTCTTTTAGTGGAGGGGTGTGTTCCACTGGGGCTTTATAGTTGTGATCCAGTCCTGCTTTTGATACTTATCACACCGGCGCGGTTATTGCCCGGTGATACTTTTCTCGTGTGGGTCGCTCCCCTCGAGTTCCCCTCCGGAGGCCGGGGCCAGACAGTTATTGACAGTTTTGCTATCACATCGGCGCGGCTTATTTGCCCGATGATGAGAGCGGCAGCAGGAGTTTTGCTATCACATCGGCGCGGCTACTTCCTCGATGATGAGGGCGGTACAGATTGGGTTCATCTGGGATGGTTGGTTACTGTTGCATACGGTTATTCCAGTCTAGGACAGCATTTTAGAGGCATAGTAGTGGTAGTTTCCTTTCTTCAGCAGTCATTATTGCTTACCACACTTCTTTCCTTTTTTCCTCTGGTAGACCTAGTGGGTGTGTCAGAGTTTGAGGTTTTACCCACTAGGGGAGGCTACTGGTTTACTAGTAGTTCTCACCCCCATTCTTTTTTCTTCTTTTTCTTCTCCCTTGTTTTGAAGTGTCTTCTGCGGGTGCTGCTGGGCTTTCAGTGGCGGGTCGAGGAGAGAGGACGGCTAAGTAGATAGATGTGAAGGCCCGGATCTTCGTGGTCATTACAGTGTGATCGACAACTTGTAGAGGCCAATTTCTGTGGATAGTGTTGGTTGCGCGCAAATCGGACCCAAGAAATGGACTCAGTGCGAGAAATGGATCAAGATTGCTTAATTGGGAGTTTCGTCGAAAAATAGAAGGGGTTTCGCGCAAAACGGGCACCGTATTTGGATTCAGCGCGGAAAAACGATCAAAACGGCTATATGGTTGCATTATTTGGAATTTTGGACTCCAGAATTGGACTCAGCGGGCGAAAACAGCAAAAAGTGGCATTTTTGGAGCTTATAGGATTTATTTCAGGCTGCCGGTCCACGGGAGAAGGCGTGCACCAGGCGCAGCGGCCGGGGGGAGCGCCAGGTGTCGGCGCTGGAGAGGGCCGCGAGGCCACGCGGCACGCCCACGCGCGCCCGCTGGCGCAGCGCGCGTCCCTGTGCGGTACGCGTGTCGCCGCGCCAGTGGCGGGCGCCATGGGCAACGTGGCCCCATCCGGGCCATCCGCCCGGGGGCGGGGCGCCCGGATGGGCGCCACGTGCCCCCACCTTGGGCGCGGGTTGGTCCGGCGCCGGGCCAAGCCCGGTACTGTGCTTAAGCACAGTACCCTTTCCCCCCTTTTTCTTCATTTCTTTCTTCTTCCTCTTCTATTTAAGAGCTTCTACCACCTCCTTCTCCCTCTTTTGGTGCTTCCAACCTTGGGGACTTCTACAGAGGAATCACATGCAACCCTTCTTCATCTTCATCAGCAAAGAGATGGACAAAAGGGGCTTCATCACCATCATCTTCTCCTTGAGGCAAGCACCACCATTGCTGCTGTTGGTGGACCTTCCCGTCGCATTTCAGTGCGAAAATTCCTCTGGACTCATTTCTTAGAATTTTGAGCTCATTTTTGGTTCTACGTATTCCCAAGAGGTAAGGCTACAATCGTTGTATTCAACTCTCCCCTCAGATCCCAAGTTTTTATAGAGTTTTAGGGTCATCTTTGGGACCCTTCATTTCATTCTGGAATCCTGAACAGTCCTCAGTGTTTTGGCTTTTCTGAATTGTAGGAGTGGAATATTTGGATGATTTTTGCGGGGAAATTTCCAAGACTCGAAGATCTACAATATTGGTTTGTATCATTTTCCCCAGATATGAGTTTTTATTAGGGTTTATGCATGATATTTGGATCACCTTGCTGCATTCGTGTACAGATGGAACTTGGTGGATAGTTCAAAGTGTTTATGGGTTTTCTCCTTCATCCGAGCATGAAAATTGGAGTTCTTTAGCTCATATTGTATCTACTCTCGACAAGGAATCCAATGGTACCTCTCTTGCAGGATTTGGAGCACGTTTGATTAGGTAACTTTAATGATCTTTCCAAGTGCTATTATATGGATTACTGCAGTCCCTGTTTTAGTTTTGATTTGAGCAATGCACCTTGGAATGCAGATAACTTTGTGGATATAAGGTCTTTTTCTGAAATTCAAGTTGGTACATCTTCTTAACTTCAATGTGAGCAAATTCTCTTTTATGATCTGTGGATAAATCCCTTTGGAAAAGCCCCTAATTAAGCTCGGAATGCTAGCAAGTTTATGTTGGCAATTTTGGACAGCATTGTGATTGTTTGCTTAAATTGAATGTTAAGGAAAATTAATGGTGGATTTTGAGGACTTGGAGATGTTTGTATGAATGAGGACATCTTTGTTTTACTGTTAGAGACTTCATTTTGAGGTATTTGGGGCTGCACTTACATCTTCTTTAACTTAGTTTCTATTGCTGAAATTCTGGAATTTATTTGCGCCGCGTGCATTGTTTCAGTGATTGCGCCCAATCCGTGAGGCGGACTTGGATGATTTTCGCGGCATCGGTCTCCTGGCAGCGAATCGTCATGTTTCAGGTGGGTGGCCTGGTCTCCAAGCTTGATGGACTGTACAGTAATTCTACTGATGTAGGACCATGCATGATAGTGAATTTATTGAGTAGCATGCTAGAATGTTGGCATTGTTATTCCTTGTATTTATCTGTGGATCTTATGATCCCTTTTGCTTCCTACCACCTGTTAAATTATGGTTATCTTGGAACTTGACCTAGCACCCTCGTCATATGTTGCATGTGTAACCAGACCAGTAGAAAACCCTCACTTGGGCTAGGGTTATTTATGTTTAGACATCCACACTGTTCTTTCATTCCAGGACATTGTCACGCCCTGGGGGTTTTTTTACGCGCGGAAGGGTAGCTACCGATGCTCCCGAAATTTTACATATTTTTTTTTTTTTTGAAACCAATCTCCCCCGGTGCGTGCCCAGACCCGCCGCATATACAAATTCACTCCGCAAACGGGCAGAGTCTCCTTTGTATATGCACGGCGTCCTGATTACAAAGTTCACATAAACATGCCTTTAACCACACTAGACCGATTGCCAATCACATACAACAATTTTCAACAACATACAATCAATTTCCACAAGTAATAAAGAGGCCGACTATTTTTGAAAGGATAAAACCATAGGGTTTTGAATGCGATGCCCACTCGACATCATGTTTTATAAAACTATTTTCGAAACCACATAAATCCACAAAATTTGAAAACGGCGCCCACCCGACACCAGGTTTAATAAAACTAATTTCGAAATCACATAAATCCACAGAATTTGAAAACGGTGCCCACACGGCACCCATATTTTTATAATAGTTTTCACAACAGTTTCCTTGTTCCTTATTTGTAGTTTGAAAGCGGCCAAGCCAAGAAGTGAGAACAAAACACCCATCCAAAAGAGTTATCGAATAGCCCAACATCCACATCGATCCCACGGGGGTATCGCGATCCACAACTAGCTACAATGCGTAATGAAATGAACAAAGAAGGTAAAGTAAACCTTATATGTAGCCTCTAACGGCCAGAAGATCGCTCACGCGGCCTCACCAACGCCCTAGAACTCGCCCCTGGACGAACTTGTCACAGAGTGGGAAGTTAGTGACCAGAAACAATAATAAAAGCAATAAGGGCTAAAGTAAGGCAAACCACGGTAAAACCAGCGCAACCACCCTCCTCAACGTGCAACCAACAGTGAAGAACCCTGTGCAAACCAAACCGGGCACCTTCCCCGGCAACCACACCGAGCACCTGCCTCGGAAACCCCTGCCGAGCACCTGCCTCGGCCGCCAAGCACCCGCCTCGGCATCACCGCTCACACCCCCAGCCCACGGGGGCCCCCATTACGTCACCATCACGTGGGGTACACGGGTCAACGTACCACTTTTCCGAAAAAGCACACCCTCGCGGTGGCCAAACCGCTGGTGTGCATGTAGTAATCTCGAGCCTCTACCGAGCACCAACCTCGGCAAACCAGACCGAGCACCTGCCTCGGCAATCAAATATCCACACAATAGCTTTAACATGATTAGCAAATGTAAGCATGCAATTACTAAGATCTTACACCTTTTCCCATAACTCCGGAAACCAAGACAATGGAAGTCCCCACAACGACCCACAGTCGCCATAACTATAAAGATAATAAAACACAAACCTTTACCGGAGTTAACAATATTCCACATGTCGAACTTTAATATTCTGAAAGGTCACGTCGATCACCGTCCCCAACGCTAGTATGCCCTGAACAACCCTACCGTTGTTCGGGGAGGGCGAACTGCCCGCCTGGTCTTCTACCGCGACAGCCGTAAATCCGGAGGTCCACATCACCCACCAAACCCCTTAACAAAATAAGCATAGCAACAACGAAACTGCGCATAAAGAGATTCTAAGGGGTACCCACCTGAAATGCGAAGAAGGTGTGCGGAAACTCCCGCTAAAACACTCCCACCATGTGCCCGAAAAAGCTACAATAAGAATTATTGTTAAAAACATCGTCGTGGTCAAAAACACTCAGAAACGGGGCGAAACGGGCCAAAAACGGAGTTTCTGGACTCCTTGGCTGAAGGCTGGTGCACGGGTCCAGGCGTGGACCAGGTCCACAGCCCAGAGGAGGCGGCGGCGCAGACCGGGCTCACCCAGGGTGCGTGCACTAGGTGGAATGGGCCGGGCCGGTGCACGGGCTGAGCGCGCACCGGGCTCACGCGTCCCTGGTCGCGGCGGCAGCGCCGGGTGCACGCCCATGCGTGGACAGCGCTTGCGGCCCGGGCTGGCGCACGCGCCCGTGCGCCGGGTCCGCGCATTCGGGCTGCGGACACGTGCGCCGGGTGCACGCCAGCCCGGTGGACCGTGCGGTGCGGGGGCAGGCTGGCGCACACGCCCGAACGCCGGGTCCGCGCCTTCGGGCCGCGGACATGTGCGCCGGGTGCACGCCGGTCCGGTGGACCGCGTGAGGGCCAGCCGTACAGGATGAACAGTATGTCCCCGTTTTCGCCCTTCGCGGCTCCGGTTGCGACCCCGCGACCACGGCGACAGCGGCGACGACCCCGAGTACACGATAACGGCGATGGCAGCCTCCCGTTTGACAACGGCGGCGGCGGCTTCCCGTTATCAACCTCGTATCGCACGCGACATCGACAAGAAAACTCCACAAAGGAAAAACCTGAAAATATGAACCACTCACCTTGATTCGTTGGAGAAGGAGTAAGAAAAATAATCATCCCCTCCTCGCCTCCTTGCTCGATCAAAACCGCGGAAATGGAGCCGTTCACCTTCCCTCTCCGTGTCTCTCCGCCTGGGTCCCTACGCCGCCTTCTTGGAAAGAGAGAAAATGTGAATTAGGGTTTTCCGCTCGCACTCAGAAAGACCTAACGCACGACAAATGAGAAGTGGGAAAGAACCCAAAATCCCCAACTCAAGAATAAAATCGATCGGGGTGCGGACCAGTGGTCCAATTTACCTCGAAAAGCGTGCCGATCGTCCGCACGCCTTTTGATGCACCCGGAACAGCTGGTAACCTTCAAAAATTTATTCTGGGAGATCCCGGGGTCGGAATTCCAATCCGATCATGCCACCGTTCTCCATTTCGCGAGCCCTAACGCCTAAAAATACTCGCGGGCCCCGACGGTCTACCCAGAAATTCTCGAATTTCAACCCCCCTTTACAACTGAAAAGATTCGATTAGGACCCAAAACGGAAAATCGGAAGGTCGAGGTACTACAAAATAAATAAAATAACCCAATGACATAAAAAGATGAAAAGCCCGATCGTAGAAGGATCCCGTCCGATCACCTCGAAAAGCGTGCCGGCCACTTAGCACGGATTCCGATGCACCACTCAAAGGCAAACGCTTTGACCCCCATTCCGGGAGATCCGTACATCGGAATCCGAATCCGTTCGCTTTGCCGTCCTCCGTTTTTCGAGCTCAATCGCAGAAAAATACTCGCGGTCCAGGCCAGTCCATTGCAGAAAACACAGTGAAATGTTTTCCTAACAATCCCGTCATAAAAAGAAGGTATACAAGGGCAAGGAAATGCCAGGACTACATCACTCACCACTTAAAAGAAGTTTCATCCTCGAAACTTAATCCTTGTCCGCAACGAATAAATCTGGGTAGCACTCCCTCATCTTTGACTCCAGTTCCCAAGTCGCTTCACGTTCTTCCTGGTTGGTCCACAGCACCTTCACATAGGGGATCGTCCGGTTGCGCAATCCTTTCTATCCTCTCGTGCTAAGATCCGCACTGGTGTTCCGTCGAAGCTCAAGTCCTCTCTAAGCTCAAAAGCAGTGACCATCCATCACCCAAATCACGTACGCAGGCTCGGAGCACATCTTCGAGAATCCGGACCGCTCGCTCGGACTGTCCGTCGGTCTGGGGATGAAACGCCGTGCTGAAGTGTGGTTTAGTCTCTAGAGCCCGTTGTAGACTTGCCAAAGGTTCGACACTAGCCGAGCGTCCCTAGTCCACCAAAATTTCTGCTTGAGGTCCTCGTACATCTTTGTGTCACCTGGATGCGCCGCGAAGGGAGCACAGTGCGCCTCTGACAGTAACTCTTTCTTCAACACCCGCAGCTTGGGCACGCAAGTCCGCCCTCGGAAACGTATTGCGTCGTTCGCACTCGCCGAAAAGTCGCTTGCGTGGTCCGGGGGGTCTTGTCTCGAATAAGCTGTATCCGTACGCCTGTTTTCTGACCTTCCAGGATTTCTATAATAGGGTTGGCTCGACCATCAAGGACAAGAGTCACGCGACCGTACCGGTCCTGCTGAGTAATCGCGCTTAACGGTTTCTCTTCAATTTGACCCTTCCCGCTCAAGACATCCGTTACTACGCTTGCTTTTCCGGGGTGATACAGGATGGACAAATCGAGTCCTTCACCAAATCCAACCAAAGCCTTCACCACAAAGACAACTCTTTCTATGTGAACCAAACTTAAGGCTCTGGTGGTCCGAAAACACATCACGATGAACTCCAAAAGGTGGTGTCTCCAATGCTTTAAAACGAAGACGACTGCTGCCAGTTCCGAATCGTGTGTCGGGCAGTTCCGCTCACATTCCCTGCGATTCCCGTTGCTGACACAATGTGCCCCAAAGAGCCCACTTCGCGATGCCAGAACTCACATTTCTTAAACTTAGCAAACAGCTTCTGGCCCCTGAGATTCCGGAGAGTAATCCGCAAGTGCTCCTGGCAGTTGATCGAAGAGGTCATCAATCCTGGGCTTGTTCTTTACTATAACCTTGTTCATCTCCCTGTAGTCGATGTGCAGACGTAAGCTTCCGTCCTTCTTTCGCACGAAGAGAACGGGTGCACCCCCAAGGCGACACCCTCGGCCTGATGAACTCTTTGTCTAGAATGTCTCCTAGTTGCGCCTTGAGTTCCCTCAATTCCGCAAAAGCCATTCAGTAAGGCGCCTATGTGATAGGTTGCGTGCTTGGTAGAAGCTCGAAGGGGGGGGCGACCCCTCGCTCGGGGGTATCCCCGGCAGTTCAGTCGGGAAGACGTTGGAAGTAATCCTTACAACCGGGGTGTCTCTGAGCGATGCAGAGGGTCGGGTCGTTAGGCCCACAGAAACCAGGTAACTACACCTCCGCCTGATGCCTCGTAAACCAAACCATGCCCGACACGACGTCGCATTCCTGTTCCCCGACTTGGAGTTCCCCGTCACGACGCCACCGGTCCGCATGCCACCTCTACCGACGCTGAGCAGTCAGCAACAAAAGTCTCGCGATGCATCGAGGTACCCTAGTCATATCTCCCAACCCGCACCGAAGAGCCCCTAAAAGTCCAACACAACTAACCCGACAACAAGGGAAAGACCACACTAACACCCTCACGAGGCTCCAAGAGGTGCCAGCTAAACAGGCTGGGTTACTAACTACCAGAAAATCTCCCCTGAGAGCAACGAACTCACCCGTCACCAACACGGACCGCTCCCACCCGTCACCAACACGGGCCACCTCCACCCGTCACCAACACGAGTCACAAGCTCGGAGCATATCCACCATCCCGGATTACCCGCTCCGACGGTCCGTCCGACCGGTGCGACGGTCAAAACTAAAGTTAGACTTCAGCTCTAAGGCCTACCCCAAGGTCTACCCCACCGAAAGGGCTACGTACAAGGCATCCTAGCCGAAAGTGATCAGTGCCAAAGCTCCAAGCAGTCGACGGATCCCCATGACCCACACCTGCCTCACGAGATCAATGACTCAAAAAGCTCACAACTAAGCCTCATGATTATGCCTTAGTCACGGGAAGCTGGCGACAAAACTCACAAGGTCAGGTCCTACCTCCGTCCTGGCATCGACGGGGTGTGACACTCTGATTAACCACTAACGCTCGGTCCCAATCCGTTGCCCCTCCAAGCACCGGGCATCGAATCGAGCGGTAAAACTCCAAACCAAACAGCGACACCCCCATTAGGGAACTTCTAAGCTCAAACCCTACTAAAACAGCGGCCTCCAGGTACAATCGACTATCCATCCGAAACCTATCGGGTAGAAAAGAAAACATGCAACGAAAACAGCGAGAAAGACCTGTCTAAAATGGTTGCCTAGGTTTTCCAAGCGCACTCGAGGGAACACGCGCTCACCCACCCGTAGGACAACCTAACCGACCCTCTTGTGCAGAACAAAGGAACTCGACCCAGAGCTACCGGGCATCACCCAGCGTCAAAAGCTAAACCCCCCAATAAAAGTCGCCACTTACGCGCACTTGTGTAAAGCGAGACACGGCCTCTCTAACCAAAATCGAGCCCAAACGAACAAGATTTACTAGCCATGGGGGGGTCTCCTTTTTCGATCCAAAGGAGAACCCCAAGACCCCCATCACGATGATCTATACAACCATCGTAGTGTCTACAGTAAAAAGCCGAACTATGGGTAACAACCGTAGGGGAAGAGTCCTCCTTCCCACCCCTACCTTGTCCAAGATGCAAAACGAATCGGCCGACTACCCACTGTTGCCTAACACCAGAAGACCCAGAAGGTACAAATTTAGACAAAAGGCTATACAGTTACTCACGATCGACAAAACGGCTGACACACTAACAAACACCGGTGCGTTACACTACCACCCGCCACCGCTACTAACGATGACCAGAACGTCGGCGGAGGAAAGGGGTTCGGGAAAACGAAAGCCGGCGCAACGATCTGCGGTGCTAACAGCCGCAGCAAGTGCATGAACACCGTCAGCAGACCCACCGTGTCCTGTGCTGGTTGCCTAATCCACTGATTCATAGCAACCATCAAGGCCCCGGTGGCAGCCGAACCCGACCCCAACCACCAAACCAACCCGTCTACACTAGCACAACACCCGAGTTAAACCGAAAAAAACAAAACTTGACAATCCCGTACTCTCGCATCTCTACGCATCTCTACCCTGATCATTTCATTGGTTAGTAGCTAGTGATGATGTGCCCCGTGGATGTTGGACAGCGACTACTGTGGTTAAAGTTGTTTTGCCCTGATACCATCTTAATCTGTCACGCCCCGGGAGTTTTTTTACGCGCGAAAGGGTAGCCACCGATGCTCCCGAAATTTTACATATATTTTTTTTTTTTTGAAACCAATCTCCCCCGGTGTGTGCCCAGACCCGCCGCATATACAAATTCACTCCGCAAACGGGTAGAGTCTCCTTTGTATATGCACGGCGTCCTGATTACAAAGTTCACATAAACATGCCTTTAACCACACTAGACCGATTGCCAATCACATACAACCATTTTCAACAACATACAATCAATTTCCACAAGTAATAAAGAGCCGACTATTTTTGAAAGGATAAAACCACAGGGTTTTGAATGCGATGCCCACTCGACATCAGGTTTTATAAAACTATTTTCGAAACCACATAAATCCACAGAATTTGAAAAAGACGCCCACCCGACACCAGGTTTAATAAAACTAATTTCGAAATCACATAAATCCACAAAATTTGAAAACGGTGCCCACACGGCACCCATATTTTTAAAACAGTTTTCACAATAGTTTCCTTGTTCCTTGTTTGTAGTTTGAAAGTGGCCAAGCCAAGAAGTGAGAACAAAACACCCATCCAAAAGAGTTATCGAATAGCCCAACATCCACATCGATCCCACGGGGGTATCGCGATCCACAACTAGCTACAATGCGTAATGAAATAAACAAAGAAGGTAAAGTAAACCGTATCTGTAGCCTCTAACGGCCAGAAGATCGCTCACGCGGCCTCACCAACGCCCTAGCACTCGCCCCTGGACGAACCTGTCACGGAGTGGGAAGTCAGTGACCAGAAACAATAATAAAAGCAATAAGGGCTAAAGTAAGGCAAACCACGGTAAAACCAGCGCAACCACCCTCCTCAACGTGCAACCAATAGTGAAGAACCCAATGCAAACCAAACGGGGCACCTTCCCCGGCAACCACACCAAGCACCTTCCTCGGAAACCCCTGCCGAGCACCTGCCTCGACCGCCAAGCACCCGACTCGGCATCACCGCTCACACCCCCCACCCACGGGGGCCCCCATTACGTCACCATCACGTGGGGTACACGGGTCAACGTACCACTTTTTCGGAAAAGCACACCCTCGCGGTCGCCAAACCGCTGGTGTGCGTGTAGCAATCTCGTGCCTCAACCGAGCACCAACCTCGGCAAACCAGACCGAGCACCTGCCTCGGCAATCAAATATCCACATAATAGCTTTAACAGGATTAGCAAATGTAAGCATGCAATTACTAAGATCTTACACCTTTTCCCATAACTCCGGAAACCAAGACAATGGAAGAGTCCCCACAACGACCCACAGTCGCCATAACTATAAAGAGAATAAAACACAAACCTTTACCGGAGTTAACAATATTCCACATGTCGAACTTTAATATTCTGAAAGGTCACGTCGATCACCGTCCCCAACGCTAGTATGCCCCGAACAACCCTACCGTTGTTCGGGGAGGGCGAACTGCCCGCCCGGTCTTCTACCACGACAGCCGTAAATCCGGAGGTCCACATCACCCACCAAACCCCCTAAAAAAATAAACATAGCAACAACGAAACTGCGCATAAAGAGGTTCTAAGGGGTACCCACCTGAAACGCGAAGAAGGTGTGCGGAAACTCCCGCTAAAACACTCCCACCATGTGCCCGAAAAAGCTACAATAAGAATTATTGTTAAAAACATCGTCGTGGTCAAAAACACTCAGAAATGGGGCGAAACGGGCCAAAAACGGAGTTTCTGGACTCCTTGGCTGAAGGCTGGTGCACAGGTCCAGGCGTGGACCAGGTCCACAGCGCAGTGGAGGCAGCGGCGCAGACCAGGCTCACCCAGGGAGCGTGCACCAGGCGGAATGGGCCGGGCCGGTGCACGGGCTGAGTGCGCAACGGGCTCACGCGTCCCCGGTCGCGGCGGCAGCGCCGGGTGCACGCCCATGCGTTGACCGCGCTTGCGGCCCGGGCTGGCGCACGCGCCCGTGCGCCGGGTCCGCGCATTCGGGCTGCGGACACGTGCGCCGGGTGCACGCCAGCCCGGTGGACCGCGCGGTGCGGGGGTGGGCTGGCGCACACGCCCGTACGCCGGGTCCGCGCCTTCGGGCCGCGGACATGTGCGCCGGGTGCACGCCGGTCCGGTGGACCGCGTGAGGGCCAGCCGTACGGGATGAACAGTATGTCCTCGTTTTCGCCCTTCGCGGCTCCGGTTGCGACCCAGAGACCACGGCGACTGCGGCGACAACCCCGAGAACACGTTAATGGCGGCGGCAGCCTCCCGTTTGACAACGGCGGCGGCGGCTTCCTGTTATCAACCTCGCATCGCACGCGACATTGACAAGAAAACTCCACAACGGAAAAACCTGAAAATATGAACCACTCACCTTGATTCGTTGGAGAAGGAGTAAGAAAAATAATCGTCCCCTCCTCGCCTCCTTGCTCGATCAAAACCGCGGAAAGGGAGCCGTTCACCTTCCCTCTCCGTGTCTCTCCGCCTGGGTCCCTACGCCGCCTTCTTGGAAAGAGAGAAAATGTGAATTAGGGTTTTCCGCTCGCACTCATAAAGACCTAACGCACGACAAATGAGAAGTGGGAAAGAACCCAAAATCCCCAACTCAAGAATAAAATCGATCGGGGTGCGGACCAGTGGTCCAATTTACCTCGAAAAGCGTGCCGATCGTCTGCACGCCTTCTGATGCACCCAAAATAGCTGGCAACCTTCAAAAATTTATTCTGGGAGATCCCGGGGTCGGAATTCCAATCCGATCGTGCCACCGTTCTCCATTTCGCGAGCCCTAACACCTAAAAATACCCGCGTGCCCCGACGGTCTGCCCAGAAATTCTCGAATTTCAACCCCCCCTTACAACTGAAAAGATTCGATTAGGACCCAAAACGGAAAACCGGAAGGTCGAGGTACTACAAAATAAATAAAATAATCCAATGACATAAAAAGATGAAAAGTCCGATCGTAGAAGGATTCCATCCGATCACCTCGAAAAGCGTGCCGGCCACTTAGCACGGATTCCGATGCACCACTCAAAGGCAAATGCTTTGACCCCCATTCCGGGAGATCCGTACATCGGAATCCGAATCCGTTCGCTTTGCCGTCCTCCGTTTTTCGAGCTCAATCACAGAAAAATACTCGCGGTCCAGGCCAGTCCATTGCAGAAAACACAGTGAAAAGTTTTCCTAACAATCCCGTCATAAAAAGAAGGTATACAAGGGCAAGGAAACGCCAGGACTCTACAGACATAGTGTTATCCTCGCCCAGGTAGTGGGCCGAGAGGTCGAGACTTTCTGTTAGTATGGGATGCATTTGCACTCGTGCTTGGGAGCAGAGTGGAGTCTGGTAGTTGTAGTGGGTCGCTTATCTGTGCCGGGAGCCGTTTGTGTAAACGGTAGTCCCGGGAGGTCTTGTATCCCTGTTTGTGCTGTCGCCACTGTGTTAGTGGCAGTTGTGTGTTAGCTGGACCTATAACCCAGAACCCTTTTGACATACACTTGATTTTAGTCTATCAATGTTTCCTTCCAAGCATCGAAGGGCCGCTGAAGTTTGTTCTTGTTTGATTGGACAAAGGCATCAGCCCTTCGGGGTTTGGGTAAACACTTGTTTTCTAACTGTTTTTCCTAAAAAGAACTAAAAATCATTGAAAATGGGTTTCTCCTCAAATTAAGATGGTTCTTCAAAAAGGGAACTACTTTTAGTCCTCACCCGCGTGGGTCGAGTGAAAATGGTTTTCAGAAACAAATGTCACACTTTTTCTGTAATTTTCCCCACTCGTAAGGATTCGAGTGGTCTGGGTTCTAGGGACCATCCCTTTGTCGGGACGAAAGCCACGTGGGCCGAGCCTGGAACCTATTCTGGTTTGATAGGGTTGTAGGTGTTGGTCTCCTGGAACTTCCGGGCCCTAGCTGTTATCTTCTGCGTGTTGTACCGAGGTTGTCGTGTTCCCGAACTGTAAGGGGGCCGGGAACTTCGATAGGCGGAGCTTAGAGTCTGTTCTTGTTGATAGGGTTGAAGGTTCTAGTCTTTTGGGGTTCCCGGATACTTTATTGTTGTCTGTTGTGAGCTTTATCCTGTCAGTGAGTCAGCAGGTTGGGTTGATGTCCTGTTGTTGGGAACCGTCGAGGTTGACGGTGGTCCCGGGTCGTTGAGTGTTGTCCGACCAGTTTTGTTAGCCCTGAGTGGTGGGTTGATCCTGGCTGTGGAGTATCTCCAGCCAGTGTGTTTTGTGCTGTGAGTTGTTGGAGAGGCTAGTGTCTCGTGTTTCGTGAGAGCTGATCAGCTGAGTCGTCGAGAGTGCTCCGACTGTTGTGAGAGATGTTGAGGATTGAGTCCTTCCGTTCAGAGCGTGAGCGTGGATTTTGACTATAGCCTGCAGTGCCACCTGAGCGACAGAGTGCGCGGATACCTTTTCCTCGGTGGGGTCGCGCCCCTCGAGAGCCACGCCCGGGGTGGATATGTTACTTTTGTATCACGACTTGTCGACGTAGTCCCTCTGACTGAGCTAGTTTTGGCAGTTACAGACGTAGTCCCTCTGGCTGAGCCAGTTTTGGCAGCTACGGACGCCCTACGTAAGTCCGTTCCTCCGGGATGTGCGGCAGTAGGCAGGCGCAGGCTTGACTGGACCCGAGGAGGCAGTCAGTTCAGATTGGGTGACTATATTGACATGTTAGTAGATGCACCATATTATCATCTGTTCAACCTCTTGAGCATCTAGATAGAGGCATAGTAGCTGTAGAGTTATCCTTTTCCAGCTGTTTTCTTTCTGTAGTACTTTGTTACTTTATGCCTCTAGTAGACTTAGTGGGCAGACCGTTGGGCTTGTTGACGGCACCCACTGAGAACTACTGTGGGAAGTAGTTCTCAAACCCGTCGTGGTGCCTTTTTCCCCGGGGACTTCTACTCCTGTTCCTGTGCTCCTGTTGCTGATCCTTCTGAACGGTTTCGAGGGAGTCGCGAGCTAGTCCCCTACCCATCGTTGGAGTGTAGCGGTACCCCTTCTGAGGAGAGCTTCAGCAGATTAGTGTACTTCTTTTCCCTCTATTGAGAGACCTTTGTTGTGAGGTATAGACTTGTATTTTATTTTGCTGTTTGAGAGATTGATGTAGTGAGGTTATTTTTGTATTGAGAGCTTGTACACTAATGTATTTATTGGAGATATCTCCCTTTTGAGTTTTGTATCAGAGGACTTTTCATACGATCGTATCTGGGAGATAGATATTGTATTATTTTCAGTTGTACAGTGATTGGATTTCAGTTTTTCAGTAGTTTACTTTCAGCTCTGATATCTGTATACTGTAGTTGATTCTTTTTGCAGGTTAGACGCTTCGTCTATACGGGGTTCCCGTCTGGACGGCGGATCAGTTGGCGAACCCGGGTCGCAGTTTCGACGCCGGGGCGTGACAATAGATCTCGAGGCAGGATGAGTGAGTTAGCTGGACTATTGGTGTACCCATGTTTCCTCAGACGGTTGTACCTTTACTTTTGGGACTGGCTTTTGCCAGCAGGTTGTATTTATTTTGGTGAGCTGGGAGAGACTGATGTATCATTTATACAGATGTATTGTATTTTATTTCCAGCTTTAGTCTGAGATGTATTAGTTTTTAGTTCAGCTCTGTTTTTATTGCTCTTTTATTATTATCTCTTATATCTGAGCAGGTTGTTGGCGCTTCGTGTACGCGGGAAATACCGTGTGCACGGCGGATCTGTAGACGGGTCCGGGTTCTGGTTTACACCCGGGGCGTGACAGATTAGTTGGTATCGGAGCTTAGGGATAGGTCAGTTGGGACTTAGGAAACCCTAGGCTTTTGGCGGACCCTAGGAGGATAGGGCGTGAGAGACGCGACATTTTGCGAAAGTCGGTGATTTGTTTATTTGACTCTTCCTGTGAGTGAAGAGGGATCGATATATCCTATTTTTGTGGAACAGTTATGTTGGCTGCAGACAACATAAAGTTACAAAAATAGGGGGATGTCTTTGACTTTCGCTAGATTGGGTCGAGTGTTTGGGGCGTGCTGATTTGCGGTTTTGTCGTGGCGAGCGGTGTCTCCCCGACGCTGGGCCCTGACCCGGGTGCACCCTGGTGCGGCAGTTGGGTCAGAGCTGGTTGTTTCGGGCCGGATACCCAGATTGGAGTTTGAGAGCTCCGGACCCGAAGGGTAGGAGTGTTTGAGGCAGATCAGCGGAGCAGTGACACAGTTGTCGGAGCAGTGCAGTGACACAGTTGTCGGAGCAGTGACACCGTTGTCGGAGCAGCGCAGTGACACAGTTGTCGGAGCAGTGACACCGTTGTCGGAGCAGCGCAGTGGCACAGTTGTCGGAGTATCGAGTAGCCCCCTCCGTGCCGACGTTCAGTGCTGGGGCACCGAGGAAGGGTGGACAGTTGACAGCGGGTAAGCTGTGGGATTGCGTCGATCGGGTGAGCCAGCTTTGGCGGATAAGTCACCCCGATTTGGGGGTTTGAGTAGGGAACCTCTGGAGGCAGGGTCGTGTTCGGTGGGGATGGAGAGCGTACTTGAAAGCCTCTTTGTGTCAAGAGTTAGCGCAGTTGCTGAACTGCACGCTCCATGTGTAGAGGGACGGGGCGCATAGGATATGAGTGTCTGAGAGTGGACTGTGCCAGGATACCTTTTAACTCGTTGGGTCCCTCCATTACGGATTTGGGACGCCTCATTGGAGTAGGCTCCAAGTATGGAGCGTGGCATTGTAGTTTCTTTGGATTGGGATCTGCCGCCTGAGGCGAGTTCTGATTGAGGCGCTTGGCGCCGGGTGATGGAGGACAGATCAGTCGGAGGAGGCATTCCCGATTTCTTTTCCAGGATATGTTACGGAATTTGAGTTGGCGTAATTTCGTGAAAGGTTCAAGTCTTGAAGATTGAAGGTGAAGAAGGTTGGATCATTTAAGTCAATCTCAAGAAAGAAGAATTCAAAAGGATCAGGTATGTTTAACTAAAGATTTTTGGTGATCCGAATACTTCTTGTAGTGTAGAAACACCTGGAAGAATTTTTCATTGCATAAAAATCAAAAACTAGACATGGGACATGTTCAGGATCCGGATCAGATATTCCAATCCGGATCCCGAAGGGTGTTCGTTCATACACTGGTTCAATCCGGATCGCAGCATCCCATGATCCGGATCCCGAACACTAGTTTTACCTTTTTACTTGCACGATCCGGATCAGGATTTGCAATCCGGATCCCGAACGTTGATGTTTGGTGAAACTGTATGAACGATCCGGATCAGCCATTTCGATCCGGATCCCGAACCATCGTTTTTCTGGAAACCGTCTTTCTTGCTACTGCAATCCAGATCGTCCAAATCCGATCCGGATCGCCGTCCGTAAAAATTCCAGAAATGGTAGGTTTTTGATTCTTATCTCCTTCCTAGGGTTTCTAACCTATAAATAGACCCTATGATTCTTTTTCTAGGGTGAATCCAAAAAGAGGCCGATAAAAGAAAAATAGCCGTCATATTCAAATATCATTTTATACTGCCTAATATCCACATATAGAGAAGAAAGGAAATCATTAGATATTACTCTATGTTTCTTCATCTATATTGATTAGTTTGATTCTAGGTTTTCATACTCACATCTTGAGTTGAATCAAACTAATGAATACTTAGATGGTATTTCCTATCTATCTTTGATCTAAGTATTCGGCGGATCATCACCACCCAAAAACAACGATTTCCCCAAAATCGGCGCGTGGACTCGCGTGTCCTTGTGGATTCAAGGTTCAACCGCTCTCGTGGATTCGGAGCGAGGTACGTTCGTGGATTCGAAGCGTGCTACTGGGTGAAGACCGTGGATTCGGTCGGACGTCGTGGACTCGACGTTGGACGCCGTGGATTCGGCGTTGGACGCAGATCGTGGATTCGAGACGCGTTGCGGAACGAGCGGAGAAGATCAACTAGGAGCGTATGGTAAAAGGTTGAGTCGTCTGTGAGTACGTTAAATCACCTTGTACGTGTGTCAATTCTAGTGGATTTCACCGTGTTATCGGTCCCGTGGTTTTTTACTCCGGTTTGGAGTTTTTTCACGTAAAAATCTTGCGTGTTCATTTTTATTTCCGCATTGGGTTTTATTGCGCAATGATTTTTTGAGTGTTTATTGTTTACACCTATTCACCCCCCTCTAGGTGTTTTTTCCCCTATTTAGATCTATATTTCATATAACCCAACAGGATAGTGGATTTCGGAGACTGTCAGAGCACATAGGTTACAGCGGTCGGTGTGGTAGTAAGTTTGAGTTGCTTCGGGCTTTTGGGTTCGTATCTTTTGATACGGGAGTATTCCCTTCTTGGAGGGTAGTGCTTTTGCTTCATTGCTTGGGTTAGGGGTAGGATGGTCACCACGTGCACGGGAGGCTTTATTTTCTCGATCGCGCTTGGCACGTGGAGGAGAGTTGTTGGTCCTGCCCGGTGCAGCTTGAGTCCTGGATTTTGCCGGTAGACCTGATGGTCTTGGCTCAGCTGCGGGATGTTGTTGAGGTACCCGTTGGGCTGGCTGGTTCGGTTTTTCTTTCGCGGCGGTTGATTATGCCGCGAGGACAGTTTTCTTGGGGAGCCAGGCCCGGAGGTGTTGGTGTACCTGGGTTGCTTGAGGGTTATCTTCGCCTCTATGGTTTTGTAATGACACGACTTTTCTAGTGATATTTTACCCTCCTGCTAATAGAGTATAAGTTAGAGGAAATTAAATTATCGTGTTCTTTTGAGTTGACTAACACACGGTGCGGGAATTTTTCGGAGATAGAGCTCGAAAAACGATGAACGACGGTGCAATCGGATCTAAAATCCGACTTACGGATCTCCCGGAATGGGGTTTTGAAGGTCGCGATAACCGTAGGGTGCATCGGAATCCGTGCAAAAGATCAGGCACGCTTTTTGAGGAATCTTGGAATTATCTCGTGAGAATAGATATTTATTGTTAAATAATAAATATCCGAATATGGGAGTTTTCCTTTTTACGTACGTATGAAAAGGAAAAATAAAATAAAATAAAAGAAAATAAATTAAATAATAAAAGGATAATTATACCCCGTTACCGAAAGGAAAACCCTAGTTTTAAAAGATCATCTCCTCAAACCAATCCCTCTTGTGCGTACCGAAGACCAAAAATAAAACCCTAACTGTAGAATACCGGGTTTTCGGGTGGCGCACCGACCTCGCAAGATGGCGTGGTGCGGAGGAATTGCCTCTGGCATGTTGCTTATGTGTTTACAGTGATGTCGGGTTGATTCGGATCAACGCGGAAGCCCCAGTTGGATTCGGGGTTTTTCCGGGCATTGTGCGCCGATAGAGGACTGGCTTCGGGGAAGCCTCGACTTCACAGTGGAGTGCAGAAAATTTGGGAATACTTGGAACAGGTGTACTTTGTATTTACAGCGGAGTTCGGGAGGTTCCGGACTGACGCGGAGGACTCGAAGGCGAAAAGTGAGTCGGAACTGACAATTTTGGAGCCGGTTTTTGGACTGAGCACCCCGACCCAACGGTTGAGCTTTTTGAGGAGAAAAAGCTTTGAACATGTGTATTTTCAGTTTACAGCGGAGTTCGGGAGGTTCCGGACTGGTGCGGAGGCCCCAAGGGCAAAAAGTGAGTTGATTGGGGCATTTGAGGGATTATTTTAATTATTTTAATTAATTCAAGTAAATTGTGGCTGGTCTGTAAGTAAGGATTAAGAGAGAAAGAAAATTGTAAAGAGAAGAGAATGTGGATGTGAGATTATTTTTGCTTGGGGACGTTTTGACTTCTCTTTAAGTAACTGGACCCTCTGCCTTAATTTGATTATGTGACTCTTAATTAGCCACGTCACCCTCCTTCTCCTCTACAAAAAGACGGAGTATTGAGAGTGAATGCAGAGGGAAGAAGATAGGAAGAAAGAGAGAGAGAAGAATGAAGGATGAGGTTGAGGGAGGAAGAAAAGAAAGAAATGGACGAGAGTTTGATGTTGGACTACCTCCTAGAGGCCGGGCGGAGCGGAGCACGCGCGCCGATCGCCAAGCTAGGTAATTTGTAGAAGCTTTTTGAGAGGAGCTTGGGTTCTTGGATTTCGGTTTTGGAGCTTTGTTTGGGTGTTGGACTGTTCGTCCGTGGCGGGTGGATGTGCGCAGCGGGCGCCGCGCAGCAGGATGGCGCGCGCGGCAGGGGCGCCGCGCGCAGGCGGGCGCCGCCAGCGCGGGCGCTGCTCCGGCTCGCGCGGGCGCTGCGCATGCGCCGCGCCGGCACACGGGTGCGCCGCGCGGGCTCGCAGCAAGCGCGCTGGGGGCCCGCGCAGCGGGCCAGGGCCCCGCGCGGCAGTCCCATGCGCCGCGCGGCCGGCCCAGGTAGCGGCGGAGGCTGCGTGCTGCAGCGCGGCAGCGGCGGTGGCAGCGCGCGCATCGGCGAGTTCGCCGGAGGCTTTACGCGCTGCGTTTTGTTGACCGGAGTTTGGTTTCGACGGCGAGCGTGCTTGTGGGCTGGACCTTCTCTACTTTTGTCTTAATCTTTTTTCTTCCTCCCTTTTTCCTGGCAGAATGTGGAGCTTCTTGTGATGCTTGGCCGCATGTGCGGAGGGTTGGATCTGAACGCGGAGCCGGATCGAGTGCGAGGTTGGATTGATGATGATGATTAGTGTTAATGATTGATGATAATGATGATGATGATGATAATGGTGATGAGCTTAATTTATATAAATTGGGTGAACCTGTAGGGTGCAAGAGGAAGTTTGGGATATTATGGTTATGTAAATATTAATTATTAATGTGTCTTTGGAGCTCTTAATTATGCTGGATCTTTGGTGAATGTGTGTTGCGGATGGTTAGAGCTACAGAGTGTATGTGTGTTGTGGTTTTTGGAATGTTTAAGGGCTTGTATGTGTGAGGCGGTTTTGTAAGTGAATTAGAAGATGATTTAATATGTGCTTGGTAGGAGCTTACAGAGTAGTGGGGGTAAGTTATGTGTGTTTAATTTGAGTGGGTTGTTGGTTTGAAAAGGGTTTAAATTGGACTGGTTGAGTGCTGGTGCCTTGTTGACTCTTTGTTTTAATTATGGATTGAGCATGGATGCGCCGGGAGGTTTGTGTGGACTCGAGTGAATTTATTGGAGCTTCCGAGGATTTTTTCGGTATTTGCGGCACGATTTTCGAGGTTTCCTCAGTTCGAGGTTCCAACACTTCACCGACTTCAGCAATTGCCTGCGGAAAGCGTTCCAGGTGGGTTGGAATTTCTTCCAAAATGTATGGATTGCCCTTTAATTTTTCTGAATGCAATTTGAGCATGTCTAGTGTAATATTTTCACTGTTGGTAAATCTGATAGTTGCCTAGAAAATTACAGAAAATTCTTTGGAACCCGAGATTATTTCTAGTGTACTCCTGGTACAGTATGACACTAGATTGCATGATTAGAGAGCATTACTTTTGCACCGGGATCGTTTTAAAAATCATGAAATCCGTTTTAAAGAAAAATCGGCTTTTAAAAGTGGTTTTTAAACTGCGAGATTGCCAGTGAGATGACAGGGTCCCAGGGTGCATGTAACCTCGTGCCTGGGGGCCGAGGAGATTTTATTTGACTTATGGATGTTTTTACTAGTGTCTCGGGGGTTGGTGAGGGTATATCAGATCGAGTCGTGGAAGGTTTCCCGACTGAGTTGTGCTTTTGAGCATCGAGTTGCCGATCTGTCTGATCGTGGATCATAGCCTGCATGTGCCGCTTGTTGATGCAGATGAGTCAGTAGAGAGCCTGTTACGGCATTTTGGTGTTGGCATATTTCGTGAGTCAAGTCAGTGAGTTGAGTCGGAGTCTTAAAGGGATCAAATTGTTAATCAGCAATCAAAGACTTAGCGAAGATTCAACAAGAGCTCAAGTTGACACTCAGTGTCTTGAGTCTTGAAGATTGAAGTTGAAGAATTGTGGATCAGTTACATCAATCTCAAGAAGAAAGTATTCAAAAGGATCAGGTATGGTTAACTAAATAATTTTGGTGATCCGAATACTTTCTTATAGTGTAGAAACACTTGGAAGAATTTTTAATTGTATAAAAATCAAAAACTGGACATGGGGCATGTTCAGGATCCGGATCAGATGATCCAATCCGGATCCCGAAGGGTATTAGTTCATGTGCAAATCCAATCCGGATCCAAGCCTATTCTGATCCGGATCCCGAACATTGGATGTTGCTGAAATTCATGAACGATCCGGATCGGGAAGTTCAATCCGGATCCCGAACCCTTGGTTTTCTGGAAATGTCTATCACGCTACGACGATCCGGATCGCAGTAAATCCGATCCGGATCGCCGTCCGTAAAATTTCCAGATAAGGTAAGTTTTTGATTCCTATCTCTTTCCAAAGGTTTCTAAACTATAAATAGACACTTAGGGTTTCTCAAGAACGTGGGTTCTCTACTGATTAATTAATTAAACACTTGAGAGCAACCCTAGAGACTAGGTTTTTATCGTTCTTCTTTATAGCCTCTTTTAGGTCAATTCGACGGTTCTTTCAAGAACATATCTTTTGTCGAATTGATCTAATCTTTGCTTAGAGATTTCTTCTATGGTTCCTCAATGAGAATCTAAGCAAAGGATCACCATCGAAGTCACTATTCTTATCGACTGAGTTTGCGTCGTGGATTCGACGTGGCATCGTGGATTCGGTGTGCTAAAGGCGTTTCGTGGATTCGAAACGTGTGCTCGTGGATTCGAGTGGCGTTCGTGGATTCGAACGTGTGCAGTGGACGTGCAAAATCGGTGGAGCGCGAGGTCCGAAGAAGTTGAAGGAGGGGTTAAATCCGTGGAGACGGTAATCACCTTGTTATTCTTCTTTCCTTAGTGGATTGTTATTGCGTGGACATCCAACCGGTCAGCGCAAGGTCCGAAGAAGCTGAAGGAGGGGTTGAGTCCGTGGAGTCGGTAATCACCTTGTTATTCTTCTATTCTTAGTGGATTGTTATTGCGTGTTGGTCCCGTGGTTTTTTCTCCTGGATTGGAGTTTCCACGTAAATCTCGGTGTGCTGTTTTTATTTTCCGCATTGGTTTTTATTTTGCACTGAGATTTGGTTTTATAAGTATTACACCTATTCACCCCCCCTCTAGTTGTTTGATAGTACCTATTTAGATCCTTGTGGATCCTATTAAAAACCTACAATTGGTATCAGAGCGGGTTTTAGGTTTATCTATCATGATGGGTGAAAGTGGTAATATTTATAGACCTCCTCTTTTTGATGGGACTAATTATGCTTATTGGAAAGTGCGGACGAGAGCTTTTCTCATCGCAATTGATGAGCGGGTATGGCAATCCGTGGAATACGGTTGGGTACATCCTGTTGAGGAAGTAGGAAATTCTACTACCCCAAAACCTCGCTCTAGATGGTCCAAAGAGGAATTTGAAAGATCTTCTTACAATGGGAAAGGTATGAACGCTTTATTTAATTCTCTTTCCTCGACTGAGTTCACAAGAATTTCTGCGTGTGAAACCGCGAAGGAAATTTGGGATATTCTCAAAATTACACATGAGGGTACTAATCTTGTAAAAATTCAAAAGCTCCAGATGCTTACAAGTCAATTTGACTCTATTCATATGGAAGAGCATGAATTGTTTACAGATTATTACACTAGACTTCAAGATGTAATTAATACATGTGTTAATTTAGGAGAAAAGATCCCGGAGTCGAAAATTGTAAGAAAGATACTTCGGACTCTTTCGGAACGGTTTAGGGCAAAGGTTACCGCCATTGAAACCGTTAGTCATCCGGATGAGATGAGTGTAGAGGAATTAGTACGTGCTTTGCAAACTTATGAAATGACTTTTCCTACTAATCAAGTTTCTTCCAAGTCTTCTTCTAAGCTTACAGGTATTGCATTCAAATCAACAAAGGAAGAAGATAGCGAATCAAGTTCCGACGATGAAATCTCTTTTGCCGATTTTGAAGAACAATTGGCGCGGATCACAAAGAAATTTCGTCGGAAATTTTGGAAGAATCGAACCGATGGATCTTCATCCACGAAACTATCTAAAGGATCATCGGGTTCTAAATCCTTTAATCTCAAAAGCTTTGCAAAACCCTCTAAAGAAAAAGAGAAAGATGATTTCGAAGGGGAAATCCAATGCTATCGATGCAAAGGCTACGACCATTTTTCAACGGATTGTCCTTCTCCGAAATCATATAAAAAGAGGGCTTTGCAAGCAAAAACTTGGGAAGATTCTACTTCTAATGAATCGACCTCAAGTAAAGTGGAAAAAGTTGTTGCCTCTCATGCCTCTCATATTCCCTCTTCTAATGGTTGCTTATCATCTTTAATCACTGACTCTATTCCTTTGATTTTGCATGAAACATCAACATCCGGCGGAGAGTCATCAAGTGAGGGGGAGTCGGACGAGGAAGAACTCGTTGAGGCATATCAACAACTTCTTGCGGAATCTAAGAAGATGGCCAAGCATATCAAGAAGTTGAGGAAGCAACGACTTGAGAATCAAGACGAGAATCATGCTTTAAAGATAAAACTTCATGATCTCGAGGAGGAACAAGGACATTTATTGAATAACAATAAAATCCTCCAAGAAAAGCTAAACCAATCGGAGACAAACGCTAAATCATATACGAACAAGATTGGTTTTCTAGAAAAATAGTTTGAGGAGATTCATGTCACCAACCAAGCATTGACCAAACAAGTTCATCAACTTAAATCCGACATACAAAGGATTTCAACCGATTCCAAGAAACTTGAGTGTATGTCCGGTTTAGGTCAAACAAGCAAGGTTGGTTTGGGTTTTAAAAAGGATCAAACTGTGCATGCTTCAAGTTCCACATTCAAATTGAAAGGAAGAACGTGTCACCTATGTGGACTTGAAGGACATTTGGTGAAGAATTGCCCGAAAAAGAGAAAGAAGAGTTCTTCGGCAACTTCATCTACGGAGCGAACTCAACGGAATCAAAAGACACATCAAGTCAAAGGAGTTCACTCAACCCACCAAAGGTCCGAGCCACAACATCAATCATACAAGTGGATCATTGCGAGGCAAAGACCTAAGGTGGACCAACAGTCAAAGCGGACAACCCCCGGCCACAACGAATCAAGACAACCCAAAATCCAGCGATTTTGGATTCGGAAAGGTGATATCTTTCCTTGTCTTAAGTTCTAAATAGCTTATGACTGTATGTAATGCTTTGATTGGTTTTCCTTTCATATCTTTCTGAATCTCTGCATTACATGTTTTCAATGCTCTTCGTTTTTATACCTTGTTTTTGAACAAAAGGGTTTTTACTGAACAAGTGCATTGAATAAAAAGGGCTTCACGTTTATTCACTCCAAATTAATTTTATTTGGATTATCAACTTTACTCCATAATCATAATCTTGAAGATACTTCATTATAGGAGTTTTTGATATTATAAGCATCAAATTTTAGAAATCATGTGTGATCTTTAGATGCTTAATCTATCTCGGTTGTGTGAATTCATTGTGATAAATGTGAGACAACCGATAGACTAAAATTTGGGATTTAATTCTTTCACGTAAGAGATTGCATTCTTACAAGGGTAATGAAATGATTTGCAAAAGATGTGGAAAGAGTTACATCCGAAAGGAGTGTGAAAACTACCACCACATGTTGGAAAGAGCTGCCACCCCGGTCGTCCGGTCTGTGTGTGAAGGTACCACATGTTATGGATGCTTGAAAATTATTTATGAAATTTTGTTTAGTTGAAGCATTCAGAGATTTAAATTTAAAGCTCTTATTTTGAACAATCTCCTGGTTGGTATATGGTGGGATAGTTGAAAGATGCTCAAAGAGCCACCCTTAGGTATTTTAGTGCTTATCTCAAAATTGAAAGGGTAAAATTCAAAATTGATGTCATTTGGAAATCTCTGTAAGTCATCTTTGTAAATCCGTTACATCTTGATAGACTTTGGATCTCAAGATTATTTTTGATGACTTGTGTTTGATGAATATAACATGAAAAACGGTATATAATGTTTTACCTTTATTTTTCATGATTTCGGAGTAAATCTTTTTAATTTTTGTAAAATTAATTGGATTGAATGACATCTATGTGATCTCATATTAATTTCAAGCACTTAAATTGTTTTCTTGATGGAATACAAATCGGTAATTCAATTATTTCAAAATCTGGATTTGTTTCAAGAAATTATTTGATTTTTGCTTTCTGGTACAGGTACGCAATCTGCATTTTTGTTATATACTAGAACTGAGCTTTTATCTCTCGTTCTCTATGAACTAATGTTGTTAGTGATTTCCTTTTGTCTAGTATGTTCACTGTTTGACAATTTGTGACAAAAAGGGGGAGAACAGAAATTAATGATGATCGTATGACAAAGGGGGAGAACATAAATGCTCAAGACAGGGGGAGAACATGGAGAACATGGAGAACATGTTAGAGATGCTCTTGATAGGAGGAGATAAAGAAAAGGTTGAAAGAGCCGAAAAAACAAAAGAACCAAAAGGACGAATCAAATGTAGGATTTTAATTTCTAACGACTAACGTTTGATTTTGTTTGGAGTTTTGTTTTGCAGGAATTACATCACTTTAAGACTCCAAGTCCTAAGTCATAGAGTATGTTCTAGGACTGTTTGGTTCAAATGTAATTTTGTATTTATTGGATCTTTCACGCAAAGAAAATCAATGTTTTGGTGATAACATTGAATTTCGACTTTTTGGTTTAAGATGAGTGACTTGAGCGCTTTTATGTATTTTTGGATTTTGTCACGAAATTGCCAAAGGGGGAGATTGTTACGGCATTTTGGTGTTGGCATATTTCGTGAGTCAAGTCAGTGAGTTGAGTCGGAGTCTTAAAGGGATCAAATTGTCAATCAGCAATCAAAGACTTAGCGAAGATTCAACAAGAGCTCAAGTTGACACTCAGTGTCTTGAGTCTTGAAGATTGAAGTTGAAGAATTGTGGATCAGTTACATCAATCTCAAGAAGAAAGTATTCAAAAGGATCAGGTATGGTTAACTAAATAATTTTGGTGATCCGAATACTTTCTTATAGTGTAGAAACACTTGGAAGAATTTTTAATTGTATAAAAATCAAAAACTGGACATGGGGCATGTTCAGGATCCGGATCAGATGATCCAATCCGGATCCCGAAGGGTATTAGTTCATGTGCAAATCCAATCCGGATACAAGCCTATTCTGATCCGGATCCCGAACATTGGATGTTGCTGAAATTCATGAACGATTCGGATCGGGAAGTTCAATCCGGATCCCGAACCCTTGGTTTTCTGGAATTGTCTATCACGCTACGACGATCCGGATCGCAATAAATCCGATCCGGATCGCCGTCCGTAAAATTTCCAGATAAGGTAAGTTTTTGATTCCTATCTCTTTCCAAAGGTTTCTAAACAATAAATAGACACTTAGGGTTTCTCAAGAATGTGGGTTCTCTACCGATTAATTAATTAAACACTTGAGAGCAACCCTAGAGGCTAGGTTTTTATCGTTCTTCTTTATAGCCTCTTTTAGGTCAATTCGACGGTTCTTTCAAGAACATATCTTTTGTCGAATTGATCTAATCTTTGCTTAGAGATTTCTTCTACGGTTCCTCAATGAGAATCTAAGCAAAGGATCACCATCGAAGTCACTATTCTTATCGACTGAGTTTGCGTCGTGGATTCGACGTGGCATCGTGGATTCGGTGTGCTAAAGGCGTTTCGTGGATTCGAAACGTGTGCTCGTGGATTCGAGTGGCGTTCGTGGATTCGGACATGTGCAGTGGACGTGCAAAATCGGTGGAGCGCGAGGTCCGAAGAAGTTGAAGGAGGGGTTAAATCCGTGGAGACGGTAATCACCTTGTTATTCTTCTTTTCTTAGTAGATTGTTATTGCGTGGACATCCAACCGGTCAGCGCAAGGTCCGAAGAAGTTGAAGGAGGGGTTGAGTCCGTGGAGTCGGTAATCACCTTGTTATTCTTCTATTCTTAGTGGATTGTTATTGCGTGTTGGTCCCGTGGTTTTTCTCCTGGATTGGAGTTTCCACGTAAATCTCGGTGTGCTGTTTTTATTTTCCGCATTGGTTTTTATTTTGCACTGAGATTTGGTTTTATAAGTATTACACCTATTCACCCCCCTTCTAGTTGTTTGATAGTACCTATTTAGATCCTTGTGGATCCTATTAAAAACCTACAGAGCCTTTATTTGGGCTAGGTTCCTTTATGTATTAGACATCCCACACTTTGCATATTTCCTGGACATAGTATTGCCTCGCCCGGGTAGTGGGCCGAGGGGTCAGGTTTCTGTGGGGCATTGTTGCACTCGTGCCTGGGGGCTGAGTGGAGTCCGGTAGATGAGTTTAGACTGTGCTAGTGTCGTTGGGAACCGTTGGGGTTGACGGTGGTCCCGGGTCGTTGTGTGTTATCCGACAAGTTTTATTAGCCCTGAGTTGTGGGTCGATCCCGGCTGTGGAGTATCTCCAGCCAGTGTGTTTTGTGCCACGAGTTGGTAGAGTTTGCTAGTGTCTCGTGATTCGAGAGAGCGGATCAGCTGAGTCGTCGAGAGTGCTCCGACCGTTGTGCGAGATGTTTGAGGATCCTGAGTCTTTCCGTTCTGAGAGTGAGCGTGGATTTTGGACTATAGCCTGCAATGCCACATTGAGCTCGACAGAGTGCGCGGATACCTTTTCCTCGGTGGGGTCGCGCCCCTCTAGTGTCACGTCCGGAGTGGAGCTGTTACTTTTGTATCGCGACTTGTCGACGCAGTCCCTCTGGCTGGGCCAGTTTTGGCAGTTACTGACGCGGTCCCTCTGGCTGGGCCAGTTTTGGCAGTCACGGACGCCCTACGTCAGTCCGGTCCTACGTGGATGTAACGGCAGTAGGTAGGCGCAGGTTTGACTGGACCCGAGGAGGCAGTCAGTTCGATTGGGTCGATTGGGCACTTCGTGTGCGAGTGGTGTATGCATATTATGTTCTTAGATGAGTTTCTTTCCTTTGAGCATCGATACTGAGGCATGTTAGCAGTAGCGTGTGTATGCACATTTCATCATTAGTATAGTTTCTTGAGCATGATGATTGAGACATGATAGCTATAGTTCCTTTCAGCTTTATCTATTTATCTATCTATCTATCTATCTGCATACCTATCTGTTGTGCCTCCAGTAGACTTAGTGGGCATACCGTGGATATTGGTGACGGTACCCACTGGGATCTACCTTCTGCAGTAGATCTCCCACCCGCTGCGGTGACAGGTTTCCTGAGGCTGCTGTTCCGGCTTAGCTCGAGCGGAGACAGCTGATCGAGGTGAGGACGTGGCCGAGTAGTTCCTTACCAGCATTGAGTTTCAGAGGTAGATGTACCCAGTTTTATATTTTATATTTCCACTTTTGTACTGGACATTCTGAGAGATCAGGGAGGATTTTTTTGTTTATTGTTTTATAGCTGAGAGACGTTGTCACGCCCCGGGGGTTCGAATCGCGCGGAAGAGGAGCCACCGATGCCCCTGATTCAGCCATATATTTTTTTTGTAAAACATTACTCCCCGGCGCGTGCACAGACCCGCCGCATACACAAATTCGCTCTGCAAATGAGCAGAGGCCCCTTTGTATATGCACGGCGTCTCAACTACAAAGTGTCTCACAAGGCGTAGTACATACAATCTCTAACCACATCAGTTGGGGTCTCGTACACATACAACCAAACAGTTCACGTGACATTCTAGCATTCACTTAGAGCATAGAGGCCGGTGTTTTGAAAGGATAAATAATCACAAGGTTTTGAAAGCGGCATCCACACGATGCCCTCGTTTGTGAAAACAGTTCGTAAACACATAAATCCCACAAGGTTTATAAAGCTTGGTGCCCACACGACACCCACATTTTAAAAATAGTTTTCGCAAACGGTTTTTCTTTGTTTTTCATCGTTCAAAACGGCCAAGTAAGAGAGAACGTAGTATTCATTCAATTATTCAAAAAGAAAGGAAAGAAAAGGGCAACATCCACTTCGACCCCACGGGGGTGTCGCAATCCACAACTAGCTACCATGAATAATAAAAGAAAAGGGAAAGAAGAGTCACTGTATCTGAAGTCACCCATAAATCAGATCAGCACCCTAACGTCCTCACCGGCGCCCTAGCACTCGCCCCTGGACGAACCTGTCACGAAGTGGGAAGTCAGTGACTAGAAATAGCATGATAAGCGTAGTAAACAAAGATAAGGCAAACCACAAACACCGGAGCAACTATCCCTCCCATGCACCTTCCACCTTAACCACACCCTGTATCATTACGACATCGGGCACCTTCCCCGATGCCCACCGCCGAGCACCTGCCTCACAAAGCAACATCGGGCACCTTCCCCGATGCCCACCGCCGAGCACCTGCCTCGGCCGCCGAGCACCTGCCTCGACGTCACCGCTCACACCCCCCACCCATGGGGGCCCCCATTCCTAACGCCACCTTCGCGTGGGGTACACGGGTCAACGTACCACTTTTCCGGAAAAGCACACCCTTGCGGTGGCCAAACCGCGGGTGTGTGTGTAGCAAATTTGAGCCTCAGATTGACATTGAGTATCATAACATAACATAACAGGGTTAGTGCATAAACAGAAGGAGACTGACAATTCCACCTTGCCCCAACATGCTATTTCTAACAGTTAAACCCCATTTCCGAAACCCCCGGGAACGTACCCACCTTGTGTGCGTCGTCCTGCGTTCGTCCAGTCCGCGTCTGTGCTCCAGTCGCCCACAGCGTCCCGCACTCCTGAAGGAACATAGGCAAATCGAGACTTAGAAGTCCGAAACTTACAACGACTCCCTACAGCGTGCGGCGGAGTTCTTCGCACGGCACCGGCCGTGCGACGAACACCCTGTCAGGGCGCAGCCCGCGCGGCACCAGCCCGCGCGGCGCCCCTCCTGCGGGCGGCCCCGGCGCGCCGAGGCCGCGCGGGCGCGCGGCCCGCGTGCGGGGCGACCCCGCGCGGCACCAGCCCGCGCGGGCGCCCCTCCTGCGGGCGGCCCCGCGCGGCCGAGCGCCGCGCGGGCGCGCTGCCCGCGGTGCGGGGCGACCCCGCGCGGCACCAGCCCGCGCGGCGCCCCTCCTGCGGGCGGCCCCGCGCGGCCGCGCGCCGCGTGCGCCGCGCCTGCCCGCGGTGCGGGGCGACCCCGCGCGGCACCAGCCCGCGCGGGCGCCCCTCCTGCGGGCGGCCCCGCGCGGCCGAGTGCCGCGCGGGCGCGCTGCCCGCGGTGCGGGGCGCCCCGCGCGGCACCAGCCCCGCGCGGGCGCCACTCCTAGCGGGCGGCCCCGCGCGGCCGAGCGCCGCGCGGGCGCGCGGCCCGCGGTGCGGGGCGGCCCCGCGCGGCACCAGCCCGCGCGGGCGCCCCCCTCCTGCGGCGGCCCCGCGCGGCCGAGCGCCGCGCGGGCGCGCAGCCCGCGGTGCGGGGCGGCCCCGCGCGGCACCAGCCCGCGCGGGCGCCCCCTCCTGCGGGCGCCCCCGCGGCGGCCGAGCGCCGCGCGGGTGCGCGGCCCGCGGTGCGGGGCGGCCCCGCGCGGCACCAGCCCGCGCGGGCGCCCCCTCCTGCTGGCGGCCCCCGCGCGGCCGAGCGCCGCGCGGTCGCGCGGCCCGCGGTGCGGGGCGGCCCTGCGCGGCCGTGCGCCGCGCGGGCGCGTGGCCCGCGGTGCGGGGCGGCCCCGCGCGGCACCAGCCCGCGCGGGCGCCCCTCCTGCGGGCGGCCCCGCGCGGCCGAGCGCCGCGCGGGCGCGCGGCCCGCGGTGCGCGACGGCGCCGGGCCTCCTCCCTCCTCGTGACCAACAAAAGAAAGAAAGAGGGAGATTCCCCCGAACGAAACGCGTCCGACTCACCTTGATGTGCGAAAGAGGAGGAAGAGAGGGATCGTCCGCTTGCCTCCACCGGTCCACCCTTGCGGTGTGGCTTGGTTTCTCTTTGCCGGCGGCTACGAGGGAGGAAGAAAAAGAAAAGAGGCGGCCACCAAAAGAAAAATAAGAGGAACCCTAATCCTCTTTCCCTCACGGCTACATATATATACTAAGAGAATTAGGGTTTACCTTAAAAGGTGTGCGGCTGCCAACACGGATCCCGAGGCGTCTAAGGGGGACCCCAACTTCGAGAATTAATTCTGGTCAGACCGGGAGTCGGAAAAATAAACCGATCGCGCCCACGCGCTCCGTTCCGCGAGCTCTACCGCCTAAAATTATTTGCGGGCCCCGACGGTCTGTCCGGAAAAATGCCAAAAATGAGGCCCCCGGTCAGGCATTACAAGAAGAGGGTGACCAGAAGGGTTAAGGAAAAGCCGGGTCTTACACCACTACCGCTAAAAACAAGTTTCGTCCCCGAAACTTAATCTTCCCCAGCGGCGAACAGGTCCGGGTAGCACTCCCTCATCTTTGACTCGGGTTCCAAGTTGCCTCACGCTCTTCTTGATTGCTCCAAAGCACCTTTACGTAGGGAATCGTCCGACTACGCAGCTTTTTGTCCTCCCGGGCTAGGATCCGCACTGGTACTTCCGCGAAACTTAGATCCTCCTTGAGTTCAATCGCGGAGGCGTCAAGCACTCGCGATGGGTCGGGGAGGTATTTCCGAAGCATGGATACGTGGAACACATCAATGAACGCGGTCAAGGTTCGGCGGTAGGGCGAGGCGGTAGGCTACCGGGCCGATGCGCTCCAGAATCTCAAACGGCCCTATGTACCCGCGGGCTCAGCTTGCCCCTCAACCCAAACCTCTTCACCCCCTTCGACGGCGACACCCGCGTAACACGTGCTCTCCCACCTGGAATTCCAAGTCGCGACGTCTCTGGTCCGCGTAACTCTTTTGCCGGCTCTGGGCGGTCGCCAAACGTCGCCTGATGAGGCGCAACCCTTTCCTCTGTCTCGGCCACTAGGTCCGGCCCCCAAAAACTTTCTCTCCCCCAGATCGTCCCAGCAGATCGGGGATCTACAGCGTCTGCCGTACAACGCTTTCGTACGGCGCCATCTTAATGCTCGCTTGGTAGCTGTTGTTATAAGCGAACTCTGCAAGGGGTAGGTAGCGCGACCATCCGTCTCCCAAATCCAGCACGCACAGCCCGAAGCATGTCCTCGAGTATCTGGATCACCCGTTCGGATTGCCCGTCCGTCTGGGGTGAAAGGCTGAGCTGAAGTGTAACTTGGTCCCCAAGGCTCGTTGTAGACTCTTCCAAAAGTTCGAAACGAACCTCGTGTCCCTGTCCGAGGTGATCGTCGTTGGCACCCCGTGCAGCCTTACAATCTCGCTGAGGTAGACCTGTGCCAGCCGGTCACGGTCCAAGGTCGTGTGGATGGGTAGGGAAGTGAGCTGACTTCGTTAGCCGATCCACGACAACCCAGATAGCGTCGTGTCCCTGTTGCGAACGGGGAATCCGGGGACGAAGTCCATTGTGACTTGCTCCCACTTCCATTCGGGCACGGGTAGAGGTTGCAATTTCCCCGCCGGCCGCTGATGCTCGGCTTCACCTGTTGGCAAATCAACAGTGAGCCACGAACAGCGTCACATCTCCCTTCAATCTTGGCCACCAGAAGGTCTGTCGGATATCCCGGTACATCTTGGTGCCTCCAGGGTGCGCCACGTAGGGGCGCAATGTGCTTCAGTCAGGATTTCTTTCTTTAGATCCGGCAGATCGGGCACGCAGATCCGCCCATCGGAACCGAAGGGTGCCGTCCGTTCCCACTGCAAAGTCTCCTTCTTGCTCCGGTGAAATCCTATCTCGTTCCAGCTGTAGCTGCGGATCCGCACCTTGGCCTTCCCGAATCCTCTCCAATAGGGTCGCGCGACTGTTAGGGTCAACAGTCGCTCAAAACCGTCCCTGCTGGTACCACTTCCAACCTCAATCGTGAAAATTCCTCCGCGATAAAGTCGTTCTGCTGCGTGATCGCGCCCAGCCGAAGTTCCTTCTGCTTGTCCCTTTCTGCTTAGAGCGTCGGCTAACCACATTTGCTTTCCCCGGGTGGTACTGGATGGTTAAGTCGTAGTCCTTCAGTAGCTCCAACCACCTCCTCTGCCGTAGGTTAAGCTCCTTCTGGGTGAAAAGGTACGTTAATGCTTTGGTGGTCCGAGAACACGTTGCAATGCACACCGTAGAGGTAGTGCCTCCACAGTTTCAGAACGAAGACCACTGCGGCAAGCTCCAAGTCATGGATCGGGTAGTTCTGTTCGTAATCCTTGAGTTGTCTTGAAGCATAGGCAATGACTCTTCCTTGCTGCATTAGTACTCCTCCCAGTCCTATTCGCGATGCATCGCGGTAGACTTCGTAGTCTTCCCAGGGGTTGGTAAGGCAAGCCAGGCGCTCTTGTTAACCGTTTCTTAAGTTCTTCAAAGCTCTCTTGGCATTGGACCGTCCATATGAACTTTACTCCTTTCCGGGTTAGGCGGTTCAGAGGGGTCCGCAATCTTCGAGAAACCCTCCACGAAACGTCTGTAGTATCCCGCAAGGCCCAAGAAGCTGCGCACCTCTGTCACTTGTGGTCGGCTGGGGCCAGTCGGTCACCGACTCCACCTTCTTGGGATCCACTGCGACTCCTGCTGCTGAAATGATATGCCCTAGAAACCCCACTTCGCGAAGCCAGAATTCGTATTTCTTAAGTTTTGCGAACAGCTCCTGCTCCCTAAGGGTCTGTAGAACAATTCGAGGTGCTCCTCGTGCTTCTCATCGGTGGTGGAGTAAATCAGGATGTCGTCGATGAAGACCACAACGAACTGATCCAGGAAGGGTCTGAAAAACTCGTTCATCATGTCCATGAACACCGCTGGGGCATTGGTAAGCCCGAACGGCATTACTGTGAACTCGTATGGCCATACCGAGTCCGGAATGCCGTCTTCGGAATATCCTCGTCTCGAAACTCTGAGCTGGTGGTAGCCCGACTGCAGGTCGATTTTTGAAAAGACAGTTGCAACCCCGCAGCTGGTCAAAGAGGTCATCAATCCTAGGTAACGGGGTACTTGTTTTTCACTGTGACTTTGTTGATTCCCGGTAGTCGATGCACAACCGCAAGCTCCCGTCTTTCTTTCGTACAAAGAGTACAGGTGCGCCCCAAGGGGACACACTCGGTCGGATAAACCCCTTGTCCAGAAGGTCCTCAGCTGCGCCTTAAGTTCCTTCAGCTCCGCGAAGGCCATCCTGTAGGGGGCCTTCGTGATTGGTCGAGTGCCGGGTGGAAAGCTCAATGGAAGAACAACTTCTCGCTCGGGGGGTAATCCAGGTAGTTCGGCCGAAAAACATCTGGGAAGTCCCTCACCACAGGGATGTCGGGGAGTGCCGTGGAGGATCCGGCGGCCAGGGCCACCGACACCAAGTAGGCCATACACCCGCCCTCTACCAGCTTCCTGGCTCGGGATGCAGGAATCATGGAAGAAAAGGAAACGCTCTTGCAAGCCAAGTACACGTTCTCCGGAAATCGGGGTACATCAGTCGTACCTCGCGCTTCTCGCAGTCTATGACCGCAAGGTACCACGTGAGCCAATCCATTCCGAGCACTACATCATACTCTTCAATGGAATGACTACCAGATCCCAGGGGCACGGACCTTCCCATCCATATAGGCAGGAAGGCACCATGTGCGTGCCTCCAAGGATCCCCCCGCGGTGTGAACGGTCATCAAACTGGGTAGGGTCTCAACTCAAAATCATGGGTCAGTGCGAAGTCTCGGGACATAAACGAGAGGGTCGCTCCGGTGTCCAAAAAGGGTTCTAGCGCGATAAACAGAAGCAGAGTGATACTGCTGCGACGACGTGCTCGACGGTGCGTCTCCTGCTGACCCATCGATAGACGCCGCCTCCCGAAGGCGGTGGCTTTTCCCCTACAATCGGGGTGCTGTCGTCTGGGGGCTGACGTCATTGGCCTTTCCCCG
>CM055070.1:21581193-21775756 GCA_029204045.2 Tillandsia leiboldiana
TCAGGGAGGATTTTTTGTTTATTGGTTGTATGCTGAGAGACGTTGTCACGCCCCGGGGTTCGAATCGCGCGGAAGAGGAGCCACCGATGCCCCTGATTCAGCCATATATTTTTTTTTTAAAACATTACTCCCCGGCGCGTGCACAGACCCGCCGCATACACAAATTACGCCTCTGCAAATGACAGAGGCCCCTTTGTATATGCACGCGTCTCAACTACAAAGTCTCACAAGGCGTAGTACATACAATCTCTAACCACATCAGTTGGGGTCTCGTACACACATACAACCAAACAATTCACGTGACATTCTAGCATTCACTAGAGCATAGAGGCCGTGTTTTGAAAGGATAATAATCACAAGGTTTTGAAAGCGGCATCCACACGATGCCCTCGTTTGTGAAAACAGTTCGTAAACACATAAATCCCACAAGGTTTATAAAGCTTGGTGCCCACACGACACCCCCGTTTTAAAAATAGTTTTCGCAAACGGTTTTCTTTGTTTTTCATCGTTCAAACGCCAAGTAAGAGAGAACGTAGTATTCATTCAATTATTCAAAAAGAAAGGAAAGAAAAGGGCAACATCCACTTCGACCCCACGGGGGTGTCGCAATCCCACTAGCTACCATGATAATAAGAAAGGGAAAGAAGAGTCACTGTATCTGAAGTCACCCATAAATCAGATCAGCACCCTAACGTCCTCACCGGCGCCTAGCACCTCCGCCCCTGGACGAACCTGTCACGAAGTGGGATCAGTGACTAGAAATAGCATGATAAGCGTAGTAAACAAAGATAAGGCAAACCACAAACACCGAGCAACTATCCCTCCCATGCACCTTCCACCTTAACCACACCCTGTATCATTACGACATCGGGCACCTTCCCCGATCCCCACCCACGCCGAGCACCTGCCTCACAAAGCAACATCGGGCACCTTCCCCGATGCCACCGCCGAGCACCTGCCTCGGCCGCCGAGCACCTGCCTCGACGTCACCGCTCACACCCCCCACCCATGGGGGCCCCCATTCCTAACGCCACCTCCGCGTGGGGTACACGGGTCAACGTACCACTTTTCCGGAAAAGCACCCCTTGCGGTGGCCAAACCGCGGGTGTGTGTGTAGCAATTTGAGCCTCAGATTGACATTGAGTATCATACATAACATAACAAAGGGTTAGTGCATAAACAAAGGAGACTGACAATTCCACCTTGCCCCAACATGCTATTTCTACAGTTAAACCCCATTCCCGAAACCCCCGGAACGTACCCACCTTGTGTGCGTCGTCCTGCGTTCGTCCAGTCCGCGTCTGTGCTCCAGTCGCCCACAGCGTCCCGCACTCCTGAAGGAACAATAGGCAAATCGAGACTTAGAAGTCCGAAACTTACAACGACTCCCTACAGCGTGCGGCGGAGTTCTTCGCACGGCACCCGGCCCGTGCGACGAACACCCTGTCAGGGCGCAGCCCCGCGCGGCACCAGCCCGCGCGGCGCCCCTCCTGCGGGCGGCCCCGCGCGGCCGAGCGCCGCGCGGGCGCGCGGCCCGCGGTGCGGGGCGACCCCGCGCGGCACCAGCCCGCGCGGGCGCCCCTCCTGCGGGCGGCCCCGCGCGGCCGAGCGCCGCGCGGGCGCGCTGCCCGCGGTGCGGGGCGGACCCCGCGCGGCACCAGCCCGCGCGGCGCCCCTCCTGCGGCGGCCCCCGCGCGGCCGAGCGCCGCGTGGGCGCGCTGCCCGCGGTGCGGGGCGACCCCGCGCGGCACCAGGCCCGCGCGGGCGCCCCTCCTGCGGGCGGCCCCGCGCGGCCGAGTGCCGCGCGGGGCGCGCTGCCCGCGGTGCGGGCGGCCCCAGCGCGGCACCAGCCCGCGCTGGCGCCACTCCTGCGGGCGGCCCGCGCGGCCGAGCGCCGCGCTGGGCGCGCGGCCCGCGGTGCGGGGCGGCCCCGCGCGGCACCAGCCCGCGCGGGCGCCCCCCTCCTGCGGCGGCCCCCGCGCGGCCGAGCGCCGCGCGGGCGCGCAGCCCGCGGTGCGGGGCGGGCCCCGCGCGGCACCAGCCCGCGGGCGCCCCCTCCTGCGGGCGGCCCCCGCGCGGCCGAGCGCCGCGCGGGTGCGCGGCCCGCGGTGCGGGGCGGCCCCGCGCGGCACCAGCCCGCGCGGGCGCCCCCTCCTGCGGGCGGCCCCCGCGCGGCCGAGCGCCGCGCGGGCGCGCGGCCCCGCGGTGCGGGGCGGCCCTGCGCGGCCGTGCGCCGCGCGGGCGCGTGGCCCGCGGTGCGGGGCGGCCCCGCGCGGCACCAGCCCGCGCGGGCGCCCCTCCTGCGGGCGGCCCCGCGCGGCCGAGCGCCGCGCGGGCGCGCGGCCCGCGGTGCGCGACGGCGCCGGGCCTCCTCCCTCCTCGTGACCAACAAAAGAAAGAAAGAGGGAGATTCCCCCGAACGAAACGCGTCCGACTCACCTTGATGTGCGAAAGAGGAGGAAGAGAGGGATCGTCCGCTTGCCTCCACCGGTCCACCCTTGCGTGGTGCTTGGTTTCTCTTGCCGGCGGCTACGAGGGAGGAAGAAAAAGAAAAGAGGCGGCCACCAAAAGAAAAATAAGAGGAACCCTAATCCTCTTTCCCTCACGGCTACATATATATACTAAGAGAATTAGGGTTTACCTTAAAAGGTGTGCGGCTGCCAACACGGATCCCGAGGCGTCTAAGGGGGACCCCAACTTCGAGAATTAATTCTGGTCAGACCGGGAGTCGGAAAAATAAACCGATCGCGCCCACGCGCTCCGTTCCGCGAGCTCTACCGCCTAAAATTATTTGCGGGCCCCGACGGTCTGTCCGGAAAAATGCCAAAAATGAGGCCCCCGGTCAGGCATTACAAGAAGAGGGTGACCAGAAGGGTTAAGGAAAAGCCGGGTCTTACACCACTTACCGCTAAAAACAAGTTTCGTCCCCGAAACTTAATCTTCCCCAGCGGCGAACAGGTCCGGGTAGCACTCCCTCATCTTTGACTCGGGTTCCCAAGTTGCCTCACGCTCTTCTTGATTGCTCCAAAGCACCTTTACGTAGGGAATCGTCCGACTACGCAGCTTTTTGTCCTCCCGGGCTAGGATCCGCACTGGTACTTCCGCGAAACTTAGATCCTCCTTGAGTTCAATCGCGGAGGCGTCAAGCACTCGCGATGGGTCGGGGAGGTATTTCCGAAGCATGGATACGTGGAACACATCATGAACGCGGTCAAGGTTCGGCGGTAGGGCGAGGCGGTAGGCTACCGGGCCGATGCGCTCCAGAATCTCAAACGGCCCTATGTACCGCGGGCTCAGCTTGCCCCTCAACCCAAACCTCTTCACCCCCTTCGACGGCGACACCCGCAGTAACACGTGCTCTCCCACCTGGAATTCCAAGTCGCGACGTCTCTGGTCCGCGTAACTCTTTTGCCGGCTCTGGGCGGTCGCCAAACGTCGCCTGATGAGGCGCACCCTTTCCTCTGTCTCGGCCACTAGGTCCGGCCCCAAAAACTTTCTCTCCCCCAGATCGTCCCAGCAGATCGGGGATCTACAGCGTCTGCCGTACAACGCTTCGTACGGCGCCATCTTAATGCTCGCTTGGTAGCTGTTGTTATAAGCGAACTCTGCAAGGGGTAGGTAGCGCGACCATCCGTCTCCCAAATCCAGCACGCACGCCCGAAGCATGTCCTCGAGTATCTGGATCACCCGTTCGGATTGCCCGTCCGTCTGGGGGTGAAAGGCTGAGCTGAAGTGTAACTTGGTCCCCAAGGCTCGTTGTAGACTCTTCCAAAAGTTCGAAACGAACCTCGTGTCCCTGTCCGAGGTGATCGTCGTTGGCACCCCGTGCAGCCTTACAATCTCGCTGAGGTAGACCTGTGCCAGCCGGTCACGTGTCCAGGTCGTGTGGATGGGTAGGAAGTGAGCTGACTTCGTTAGCCGATCCACGACAACCCAGATAGCGTCGTGTCCCTGTTTGCGAACGGGGGAATCCGGTGACGAAGTCCATTGTGACTTGCTCCCACTTCCATTCGGGCACGGGTAGAGGTTGCAATTTCCCCGCCGGCCGCTGATGCTCGGCTTTCACCTGTTGGCAAATCAAACAGTGAGCCACGAACAGCGTCACATCTCCCTTCAATCTTGGCCACCAGAAGGTCTGTCGGATATCCCGGTACATCTTGGTGCCTCCAGGGTGCGCCACGTAGGGGGCGCAATGTGCTTCAGTCAGGATTTCTTTCTTTAGATCCGGCAGATCGGGCACGCAGATCCGCCCTCGGAACCGAAGGGTGCCGTCCGTTCCCACTGCAAAGTCTCCTTCTTGCTCCGGTGAAATCCTATCTCGTTCCAGCTGTAGCTGCGGATCCGCACCTTGGCCTTCCCGAATCCTCTCCAATAGGGTCGGCGCGACTGTTAGGGTCAACAGTCGCTCAACCGTCCCTGCTGGTACCACTTCCAACCTCAATCGTGAAAATTCCGCGATAAAGTCGTTCTGCTGCGTGATCGCGCCCAGCCGAAGTTCCTTCTGCTTGTCCCTTTCGGCTTAGAGCGTCGGCTACCACATTTGCTTTCCCCGGGTGGTACTGGATGGTTAAGTCGTAGTCCTTCAGTAGCTCCAACCACCTCCTCTGCCGTAGGTTAAGCTCCTTCTGGGTGAAAAGGTACTTAAGGCTTTGGTGGTCCGAGAACACGTTGCAATGCACACCGTAGAGGTAGTGCCTCCACAGTTTCAGAACGAAGACCACTGCGGCAAGCTCCAAGTCATGGATCGGGTAGTTCTGTTCGTAATCCTTGAGTTGTCTTGAAGCATAGGCAATGACTCTTCCTTGCTGCATTAGTACTCCTCCCAGTCCTATTCGCGATGCATCGCGGTAGACTTCGTAGTCTTCTCCAGGGGTTGGTAAGGCAAGCACAGGCGCTCTTGTTAACCGTTTCTTAAGTTCTTCAAAGCTCTCTTGGCATTGGACCGTCCATATGAACTTTACTCCTTTCCGGGTTAGGCGGTTCAGAGGGGTCGCAATCTTCGAGAAACCCTCCACGAAACGTCTGTAGTATCCCGCAAGGCCCAAGAAGCTGCGCACCTCTGTCACTGTGGTCGGCTGGGGCCAGTCGGTCACCGACTCCACCTTCTTGGGATCCACTGCGACTCCTGCTGCTGAAATGATATGCCCTAGAAACCCCACTTCGCGAAGCCAGAATTCGTATTTCTTAAGTTTTGCGAACAGCTCCTGCTCCCTAAGGGTCTGTAGAACAATTCGAAGGTGCTCCTCGTGCTTCTCATCGGTGGTGGAGTAAATCAGGATGTCGTCGATGAAGACCACAACGAACTGATCCAGGAAGGGTCTGAAAAACTCGGTTCATCATGTCCATGAACACCGCTGGGGCATTGGTAAGCCCGAACGGCATTACTGTGAACTCGTAATGGCCATACCGAGTCCGGAATGCCGTCTTCGGAATATCCTCGTCTCGAACTCTGAGCTGGTGGTAGCCCGACTGCAGGTCGATTTTTGAAAAGACAGTTGCACCCCGCAGCTGGTCAAAGAGGTCATCAATCCTAGGTAAGGGGTACTTGTTTTTCACTGTGACTTTGTTGATTTCCCGGTAGTCGATGCACAACCGCAAGCTCCCGTCTTTCTTTCGTACAAAGAGTACAGGTGCGCCCCAAGGGGACACACTCGGTCGGATAAACCCCTTGTCCAGAAGGTCCTCTAGCTGCGCCTTAAGTTCCTTCAGCTCCGCGAAGGCCATCCTGTAGGGGGCCTTCGTGATTGGTCGAGTGCCGGGTGGAAGCTCAATGGGAAAGACAACTTCTCGCTCGGGGGGTAATCCAGGTAGTTCGGCCGGAAAAACATCTGGGAAGTCCCTCACCACAGGGATGTCGGGGAGTGCCGTGGAGGATCCGGCGGCCAGGGCCACCGACACCAAGTAGGCCATACACCCGCCCTCTACCAGCTTCCTGGCTCGGGATGCAGGAATCATGGAAGAAAAGGAAACGCTCTTGCAAGCCAAGTACACGTTCTCCGGAAAATCGGGGTACATCAGTCGTACCTCGCGCTTCTCGCAGTCTATGACCGCAAGGTACCACGTGAGCCAATCCATTCCGAGCACTACATCATACTCTTTCAATGGAATGACTACCAGATCCCAGGGGCACGGAAGCCTTCCCATCCATATAGGGCAGGAAGGCACCATGTTGCGTGCCTCCAAGGATCCCCCCGCGGTGTGTACGGTCATCAAACTGGGTAAGGGTCTCAACTCAAAATCATGGGTCAGTGCGAAGTCTCGGGACATAAACGAGAGGGTCGCTCCGGTGTCAAAAAGGGTTCTAGCGCGATAAACAGAAGCAAGAGTGATACCTGCGACGACGTGCTCAGACGGGTGCGTCTCCTGCTGACCCATCGAATAGACGCGGCCTCCCGAAGGCGGTGGCTTTTCCCCTACAGATCGGGGTGCTGGCGGTCTGGGGGCTGACGTCATTGGCGCTTTCCCCCGCCCTGCGTGCTGGGGTGAAGGCACGGAGGCTGCTGAAGATGTGGTGCCTTGGTTCAGGGGACAGTTGAAACGGAAGTGTCCCTGCTTGCCACATCGGAAACAATGGTCCTGTCTCTTGGAGCAATCCATCACTCGGTGCGCCCCGCCGCAGATCACGCATGAGCGGTCCTCCGGGCGTTGTCCCTCTCCCGGCGCTCCCCTGGTCCTTTGCTGGGGCCTCCACCGCTTAGGGGGCCGATTCCCGCTGGAGGAGCCCCCTCCCCCTGAAGCCGTCTGGGTCCGCTTCCTGTCGTCTTGCTGGTGGGAGCCTTCCCTTCGGGCGCGCGTGACGGCAAAGCCTCGCTCCACGATGGTGGCTCGGTCGACCACCTTCTGAAAGGTATGCAGATCCGCCGCGTCCACCACTTGGAAAATGTCAGTCCTCAATCCATCCACAAACAGTTGTGCCTTATGGGATTCGTCCCGAATGACGAACGGGACACAGTTCGCCAGTCTCACGAACTCCCTCTGGTACTCCATTACTGTTTTGGTTCCCTGCCTGATGTGGTTTAGGTCGTCCTCCAGTTGTTTCTTCACGCTGTTGGTAAAGAACGCCCCGAATAGCTGCTGTTTAAAGGTAGTCCATGACGGAAGGGTAGCGCCCGACGCAGAGTCGGGGCGTACGGTCTTCCACCAGATGCGGGCGTTCCCCTCGAGCAAGTGGGCGGCCAGGGGGACCCGCTCATGGTCTTCCATCAATAGGTCCTCGAATAATTTCTCCATCGTATCCACCCATTTCTCCACAACCCAGGGGTCCGTCGTGTCCCCCTCGAACGTTGGCGGATCGTATTTCTTGAAGTCGGCCAGGTTGGCGCGCACACGGTCTCGCTCGTTTGGTAGGTTCGCCCCCTCCTTCGCGACGTTGGCGGTCGCGGCGGGAGTGGGTAACACTACCGTCACACTCGGAGCAATTCCGACGATTGGTGTCGCCGCCGGCCCTGCCGTTGCCGTCGAAGGGGCCACCTCTGGGGCCGAGGCCCGGGTGGGGGCAGCCCCTCCTTCGGTCTCCATCACCGGTGCAGCTGGCCCCGGGAGAGGGCCCGGGGCAACCTCTGCCGTCGCAGCGGCCTGCTGTTGCTGCGTCAGTTGGCGCACGCGGTCGTTCAGGGCTGCCAACTGTTCCGCCATCTCTTGTAGCTGCTGCCTTAGGAGCTGATTCTCCGCAGTCATCGCTTCCGCTGCGTCCGCCCCCGTGTCCTCGGCTGTGGATCTAGTCCTGGCCATGATCTGAACATTTGCACGAACCAGTTACTCCTAGTTTAAATAAGACGGCACGCCACTAGTGCTGGCACTAGAGGGAGAAAAGAAAAGAACACTAATTCCCTCCCCCCTTTTTCCCCCAAGGAGCACTCGCGTTTTATTTATCCCGTGTTCACTTTATTACTCAGTAGCCAGAGTATTGCGCCCGTGGATGTTAGGCCCCGACTGTTGTGGTTAAAGTTTACCGCTCTGATACCATCTTAATCTGTCACGCCCCGGGGGTTCGAATCGCGCGGAAGAGGAGCCACCGATGCCCCTGATTCAGCCATATATTTTTTTGTAAAACATTACTCCCCGGCGCGTGCACAGACCCGCCGCATACACAAATTCGCTCTGCAAATGAGCAGAGGCCCCTTTGTATATGCACGGCGTCTCAACTACAAAGTGTCTCACAAGGCGTAGTACATACAATCTCTAACCACATCAGTTGGGGTCTCGTACACATACAACCAAACAGTTCACGTGACATTCTAGCATTCACTTAGAGCATAGAGGCCGGTGTTTTGAAAGGATAAATAATCACAAGGTTTTGAAAGCGGCATCCACACGATGCCCTCGTTTGTGAAAACAGTTCGTAAACACATAAATCCCACAAGGTTTATAAAGCTTGGTGCCCACACGACACCCACGTTTTAAAAATAGTTTTCGCAAACGGTTTTCTTTGTTTTCATCGTTCAAAACGGCCAAGTAAGAGAGAACGTAGTATTCATTCAATTATTCAAAAAGAAAGGAAAGAAAAGGGCAACATCCACTTCGACCCCACGGGGGTGTCGCAATCCACAACTAGCTACCATGAATAATAAAAGAAAAGGGAAAGAAGAGTCACTGTATCTGAAGTCACCCATAAATCAGATCAGCACCCTAACGTCCTCACCGGCGCCCTAGCACTCGCCCCTGGACGAACCTGTCACGAAGTGGGAAGTCAGTGACTAGAAATAGCATGATAAGCGTAGTAAACAAAGATAAGGCAAACCACAAACACCGGAGCAACTATCCCTCCCATGCACCTTCCACCTTAACCACACCCTGTATCATTACGACATCGGGCACCTTCCCCGATGCCCACCGCCGAGCACCTGCCTCACAAAGCAACATCGGGCACCTTCCCCGATGCCCACCGCCGAGCACCTGCCTCGGCCGCCGAGCACCTGCCTCGACGTCACCGCTCACACCCCCCACCCATGGGGGCCCCCATTCCTAACGCCACCTTCGCGTGGGGTACACGGGTCAACGTACCACTTTTCCAGAAAAGCACACCCTTGCGGTGGCCAAACCGCGGGTGTGCGTGTAGCAAATTTGAGCCTCAGATTGACATTGAGTATCATAACATAACATAACAGGGTTAGTGCATAAACAGAAGGAGACTGACAATTCCACCTTGCCCCAACATGCTATTTCTAACAGTTAAACCCCATTCCCGAAACCCCCGGGAACGTACCCACCTTGTGTGCGTCGTCCTGCGTTCGTCCAGTCCGCGTCTGTGCTCCAGTCGCCCACAGCGTCCCGCACTCCTGAAGGAACATAGGCAAATCGAGACTTATAAGTCCGAAACTTACAACGACTCCCTACAGCGTGCGGCGGAGTTCTTCGCACGGCACCGGCCCGTGCGACGAACACCCTGTCAGGGCGCAGCACCGCGCGGCACCAGCCCGCGCGGCGCCCCTCCTGCGGGCGGCCCCGCGCGGCCGAGCGCCGCGCGGGCGCGCGGCCCGCGGTGCGGGGCGACCCCGCGCGGCACCAGCCCGCGCGGGCGCCCCTCCTGCGGGCTGCCCCGCGCGGCCGAGCGCCGCGCGGGCGCGCTGCCCGCGGTGCGGGGCGACCCCGCGCGGCACCAGCCCGCGCGGCGCCCCTCCTGCGGGCGGCCCCGCGCGGCCGAGCGCCGCGTGGGCGCGCTGCCCGCGGTGCGGGGCGACCCCGCGCGGCACCAGCCCGCGCGGGCGCCCCTCCTGTGGGCGGCCCCGCGCGGCCGAGTGCCGCGCGGGCGCGCTGCCCGCGGTGCGGGGCGGCCCCGCGCGGCACCAGCCCGCGCGGGGCGCCCCTCCTGCGGGCGGCCCCGCGCGGCCGAGCGCCGCGCGGGCGCGCGGCCCGCGGTGCGGGGCGGCCCCGCGCGGCACCAGCCCGCGCGGGCGCCCCCCTCCTGCGGCGGCCCGCGCGGCCGAGCGCCGCGCGGGCGCGCGGCCCGCGGTGCGGGGCGGCCCCGCGCGGCACCAGCCCGCGCGGGCGCCCCCTCCTGCGGGCGGCCCCCGCGCGGCCGAGCGCCGCGCGGGTGCGCGGCCCGCGGTGCGGGGCGGCCCCGCGCGGCACCAGCCCGCGCGGGCGCCCCCTCCTGCGGGCGGCCCCCGCGCGGCCGAGCGCCGCGCGGGCGCGCGGCCCGCGGTGAGGGGCGGCCCCGCGCGGCCGTGCGCCGCGCGGGCGCGTGGCCCGCGGTGCGGGGCGGCCCCGCGCGGCACCAGCCCGCGCGGGCGCCCCTCCTGCGGGCGGCCCCGCGCGGCCGAGCGCCGCGCGGGCGCGCGGCCCGCGGTGCGCGACGGCGCCGGGCCTCCTCCCTCCTCGTGACCAACAAAAGAAAGAAAGAGGGAGATTCCCCCGAACGAAACGCGTCCGACTCACCTTGATGTGCGAAAGAGGAGGAAGAGAGGGATCGTCCGCTTGCCTCCACCGGTCCACCCTTGCGGTGTGCTTGGTTTCTCTTTGCCGGCGGCTATGAGGGAGGAAGAAAAAGAAAAGAGGCGGCCACCAAAAGAAAAATAAGAGGAACCCTAATCCTCTTTCCCTCACGGCTACATATATATACTAAGAGAATTAGGGTTTACCTTAAAAGGTGTGCGGCTGCCAACACGGATCCCGAGGCGTCTAAGGGGGACCCCAACTTCGAGAATTAATTCTGGTCAGACCGGGAGTCGGAAAAATAAACCGATCGCGCCCACGCGCTCCGTTCCGCGAGCTCTACCGCCTAAAATTATTTGCGGGCCCCGACGGTCTGTCCGGAAAAATGCCAAAAATGAGGCCCCCGGTCAGGCATTACAAGAAGAGGGTGACCAGAAGGGTTAAGGAAAAGCCGGGTCTTACAGACGTTGTATCGAGGTTTTAACTATATCAGATGTTCAGTGGTTTTCTATAGCTAGTAGTTCTTTTTCAGCTCTGATACATGTTTAGCTATAGATCTTTTGCAGGGTAGACGCTTCGTCTGTGCGGCAGTTTCCGCACAGACGGCGGATCTGTTGGCGTGCCCGGGTCGTAGTTCGACCCCGGGGCGTGACAGATTAAGGTGGTATCAGAGCCTAGGTTGTAGGACATTGAGAACTTAGAAACCCTAGGCTATAATTGGTTGGACAGTAGGGTGACTATCATGAGAGACGTGACTTTAGCAAGAGTCCTGATTGAGTTGTACCTTCCCCAGAGGATTGGGGCGAGTGATCTTACATGTTATTTCTCTAAAGATGATTATGTTGGCTGCAGACAACATAATGCTTTAGAATGGTTAACATGTTATAGACTTTCGTTTGATTGGGTCAATAGAGTTTTGGTCCTAATGTTTGTTCTGTTGCAGTGGTTTCCGATGCTTCCGAGATGCTGTGCAGCGGCGTGGGCGTGTTTGACCTTGGATGAGGAGTCGAATAGCGGGAGGCTAAATGGATAGAGCAGAGCGAGGCCTGAAAGTTACAGGCCCAAGTAGCCAGACGTTTGAGGCGATGCGGCGCCAGGAAGAGAACATGGAGCGCGTGATGCGCGTGCTTGAGCTGAGAGCATCTCCCGGGGTATCGCCAGTAGTACTCCTGGCCACGACGTCGTCGTTTTCGACCCGGAGCGCACTGTGGATAGTGCTGGAGCAGCGAGAGTTGCTGACCGGTTGTTGTACTTTATCCAGTTCCATCCCTGCAGATCTCGGGATTGAGTTTGGAGCCTTGGGAGGCCGAGAACTGGATCGCTGCTATGGAAGAGTTGTTCGAGGATTTGTTCATCCAGGAGAAGCGTCAGGGCACTTGGTCATGCACCTTTGGATATGGATACCGAGAGTTGGTGGCGTCGAGTTCGCCCTGTTGGACCACTGGGAGCGCAGTTGATGACCTGGAGCGAGGTTCTGCGATTGTTTAGCAGTGTGCCCCGTGTTGCCCAAGATGAGACCCAGAAGGTTGATCTGTTTGAGAGGGGACTACATCTGGATATCTATCTTTTTGGGCATTCTCGGCGAGTGCCGACTTTAGATGCAGTGATTGTGTTTGCTCGATGGTTTGACCGAGGATCTAGGATCATGTCCTGGAGGGACGGAGAGTGAGGGACGCCCAGCGTCGTCGGATTTTGGGATAGACGAGTGGATCGAAGTTGCCATAACCCACAGGTCCCAGGATCATGAGCCTCGGAGGAGACAGAGACTAGGAGGTTCTCGACGGTAGAGACACCAGCATCAGTGCCAGGATGAGTATGTCAGAGCCGTGATGCCGTGGCTGTTTGAGCGATGGCCGCCAGCATCTAGTGGAGAGTTTTGTGCAGTCGGCTGGAGAGCGCCAGGATGGTGGATCGCGTCTTTCTTGGTGTGGTTTTCCTTATGGTCATCGGAGTTAGAACTTTGCTGATGCTGTCACCGCTTGTGGGTGTTCAGTAGAGCAGGGGTAGTTTCGTGTGGGCAAGAGATAGGACTGTTGGCTTGTGCACGTGAAGATCAGGTTTCAGATCATGTATAGTGCATGGTTGAGTGTTGCCAGTCCTGCCCAGTGCAGTTAGGACATTGGGTTTGACTCCTAGAGTTTTTAGTCCTTCATCAGCTCCGAGATGTTGATATGAAGTTAGCTAAGGATTGGTTATCCCTTTGTTATGCTATCATGGATTGTCGTGAGAGGACAATGACCCTCCGTGGACCTGGTCAGGAGGAGTATGCTTATAGAGGGAGCTAGAGCACGGCAGAGGTGGAGTCGCGGTCGTATCGCTTTGCGAGCGACTGTTGAGGAGGTGCCTACGGCGGCACCGGGACTAGGGAATATCGTTATCGCCGTGTGATCCCAGGTGAAGGTCTACCTGATTTGATATTGAAGCCGCCGCTTAGTGAGATTGAGATAGAGATTGACGCGGATTTGGAAGCTGCGCCGATTATGGTAGCACCTATTGGAGTATCACCTGCGAGACAGAGAGTGAGAGCTGATAGTGCAGTTGCGGGATTTGATGGATCGAGAGGTCGGTGTGACCCAGTACAACGTCGTGGGAATACGACAGTGAGGATCCGAGAGATGGATACTTGAGTATGATGCCACACCATGGATACACGGTGGTGATGCCACGCCGCTGGTGCACGGCAGTGATGCCACGTTGGGAGTACACAACGGTGAGAGTTCTTTGATGGTTCGAGTGCAGACAGACTCGGAATGTGTCGCAGCAGATGCTCTTTTCTGAGGCAGGTATCTTTTTGGAACCATATAGCCGAGGGCTGTGCCCCGTAAGTGATCAGAACCCGGTAGGGGCATTACGAGCTTGCAGTGCAGTCAAGTGGATTGACTAAGGCCCTGCCGCCTTTCGGATTTGAGGAAATTGAGTGTTCCGGTTATGTTGGGCGGGTTGGTGGTTGTACCCGTCGTGGATGTTTGGATAATGTAAGGTACCGGATTTTCGGCACATAAATAAATGTAAATAAAGATGGTATGAAATACTATTATTATGAAAGTTGGGGGAAGGAACATTTGGACGCGAGTTCGGCCCAAATCGGGTTAAAATGGAGAGATCTAAAAATTTATTTGAGAAAGGGGGCCCAGATTTTTAGTGGAAAATTCACAGTGTCGAAAAATTCCGAGAAAATTACGGGAGCCCCGTAAATATGTTTTAAGACCACAGAAAAAGTTTCGCGTTGATCGGATACCGAATAGTGAGAACGGGCTCCGCCAACAGTGTCGGAAAATTCTGAGAAAATTTGGGGAGCTTCGTAATTATGTTTTAAGGTTACAGTAAAAGTTTCGTGTTGATCGGATATCCGGATTGCGAGAACAGGGTCCGCCAGTGATTCTGGATACAGCGAGGCTTTTGGTGGCCCAGAAATGGCCCAAACTGAAAATTTAAAATTTTCTGTGATAAATTAAGCTGAAACGAAGCCGCCTGTCAAATTTGGACGGAAACGGACGAAAAATGGACAGAAAACGGAACAAAAAGGGATTTCCAAGGCGCGCGGCGCGCTGCGCAAGGCCCACAGCTGGCGCGCACTAGGGCGCGGGTCAACAGGGGGCCCCCAGGTGGCGGGCCCCTATTGGCGCCCGCGCGGGCGAGGGAAGCGCTCGCGCGGGGGCGCGCGCCCGCGTGGCGCAGGGGCGCGCGGTGCGCGCGCCCCTGTGAGGGGTGGCCGCCAGGTGGCGGGCCCCCATTGGGGGGCCCGTGGACCGGGTCTACAAGACCCTCCCCTCCCTTTTTCCTTTTTTTTTTCTCTTCTTCTTCTTCCTTCTCCCCCGCAGGCCCTCCTCTCTTTTCTTTTCTTCTTCTCCGACCGAGCATAGAGAGAGAGAGAGAGAGAGAGAGAGAGAAAGAGAGATGGGGGATTTCGTGGGGCACGCGAGTGCGTCGTGAACCTCGTGGAGCGCGCGAGGCATTCCCAAAAGCTGATGGGCGGCGCAACTGTACGAGGTAACGTTATTTTCACGATATTTTTGGCACAGTTTTTATGCCTCCTTTGGGTTTGGATTTGACCCCATTACCGTATTGCGTGTTAGGAACCGAGTTATACTGCGCTGTTTTGCTGCGTGGACTGCCGGGGGCAATTTTGGTGCGCCTCGTTTTGCATGCCAGTTGTGGAAGAAATGCACCGATTTGCGTGTGAATTCAGAAAATATGCGCAGTTTTGAACGCAAACTCGGAAAACATACACCGTTTTGCGTGCAACGTTGAAAAAGAAACGTGCACCGTTTTGCGTGCCAACCCGAGGTACGTGCTCCGTTTTGCGTGCAGGTCGTGTTTTCGCGCACCGTTTTACGTGCGGTCTCTAATATTATACATCATTTTTCGTGAAGGACTAGAAAAAATGTGCACCGTTTTGCGTGCAACCCTACAGTCAAAAGTGCACCGTTTTACGTGCAAACTCTAATATTTTGCATCATTTTGCGTGCAGGATTAAAAATGTGTGCACCATTTTGCGTGCAACCCTACTGCAAAATGTGCACCATTTTGCGTGCCAATTCGAGGTACGTGCTAAGTTTTGCATGCAGGTTGTGTTGTCGCGCAACGTTTTGCGCGCAGTCTCTAATGCTATACATCGTTTTTCGTGCAGGGCTAGAAAAATGTGAACCGTTTTGCATGCAATCCTATAGTTAAGCGTGCACCGTTTGCGTGTAGAATTGAGGAACGTGCACCGTTTTGCGTGCAGGTTGAATTAACGCGCACCGTTTTGCGTGCAGGTTGAAATGGTGCGCACCGTTTTGCATGCGGATTTTTAATAATGTGCACCATTTGCGTGCAGGTTTGGAGGACGTTCACCGTTTTGCGTGCGGACTCGAGGGAGGTGCACCGTTTTGCGTGCAAGCTCGAGGGAACAAGTGGAGTCGCGCGAAGACCGATTGCAAGTGTCTACAAGCAATTGGGGACACCACAAGGTGGGGGATTCTGCCGAAATTAGGTGACCTCTTCCCTTGCTCCTTTGCTTTTCGATCTAGAAGCATGATATTAGCCTGTTAGAGGCGTTAGGTAATTATGATTATTATTGCATGTGTAGAGAGATACAGATGAAAAGTGCAACTGTTGGTTGCCAAAGACAGATGAAAAATGTGCATGTGTAGAGATATTTAGAGAAAAAGTGACATTTATGATTTATCCAAATAGGGGATAAACTGGTATGTGTAGATGGACACAGAGGGGAAATGCAACTGTTGGTTGCCAAAAAGGAGATAATTAATTTGCATGCGTAAAAGAATTAGGGGAAAAATGCAATTCTTGACTTATCTAAATTGATGAATATGCATGCATAGAGATAATTATTATTTTATGAATGAGATGAAAATAATTGCATGCATGAAAAAGATTAGCTATTCATGATTGTGAGCATGTTAGGGTATAACCCTAGGAATCACGTGACATAAGGGGACAACAGTTGTTGGTAGTAAGACTAGGAGAAAATCTAGTATAGGGGTTTGACGAGTGACATCAACTTAGGAGTTATCCTAGGGAGGACGAGTGGCATGGACTTAGGTGATAACCTAAGGACACTGGATAGAGTGATCAACATAGAGTCAAAGAACTCCAGGAGGTATATGACATGGAACTTAGGTAAAGAGAACCTAAGGTGAACTAGTGGTCAGCATAGAGTCAAGGAACTCTAGGACAAGTATGACATGGAACTTAGGTAAAGAGAACCTAAGGTGAACTAGTGGTCAGCATAGAGTCAAGGAACTCTAGGACAAGTATGACATGGAACTTAGGTAAATGGAACCTAAGTTGAGCTAGAAGAGTTTAAACTCACAGACAGAAAAATAGAGTCAAGTTGACTCTAGGATTCAGTAAGGAATCAAGAGAATGGAAAAATGGATCAAGTGTGGAGACATGAAAGGGAAAATCGGAAATTAGAGTCAGTGTAACTCTAAGTTAAAGTGGAACAAAAAAATAGAGTCAAGTTGACTCTAGTATTCAGTAATGAATCAAGAGAATGGAAAAATGGATCAAGTGTGGAGACATGAAAGGGAAAACGGGAAATTAGAGTCAGTGTAACTCTAAGTTAAAGAGGAACAGAAAAATAGAGTTAAGTGAACTCTAGGATTCAGTGAGGAATCAGGAAAGCGGGATAAGATCCCAAGGTTAAAGAACTAAACAAATACAATCCTAGAAAGTCATAGGGTGTCTGGGCAAATGGACAATAACTTTAACTTCAATTTGAGTTAAAGAAATAAAAGAGAAATGTTTAAGAGTCCAAGTGACTCCTAGTTATCCTGATGGCGAGACCTAGGATGAGAAATAAGATGTCGTAAAAAGACAAAGTTTACAAGAAAGCTAAAAGTGGCTAAAAAGCATAAAGAAAATGTAAATGGCGCCTTCGAATTTGAGACTCGTCAAGTGGAGCAGGACTCCCTGGGCAGTGACCCGTCGGACGAGGTACTTTCGAATGGCTTAAAGTGAAAGCAAAGAGCTAAATGCTCAAAGGAAAGTGAAAGTGATTTGCCAGTGGCAAAAAGGGAGCTATAAGCTCGAATAAGAAAGAAAAGCAAATGTGCAAAGGCAAAGAGGCTAAGAACTAAAGTAAAAAGAAAGAAAAGAAAAGAAAAAGAAAAAGAAAAGAAAAGAAAGAAAATATAAAGATTCTACGGAGTGAAACGCGGCCCATGTTGGAGTTGCAGGCAGTGCCCCTCTCCCGGGTAGAGACCCGTTCGGGACGTTTCTTCCGTAGGACGGGGTAACACTTGCGGGTGTTATCTGCAACCTTAGAAATCTTATCTTATGGTAGCAGGACTACCGGGCTGGGGCCCATTGGATAAGAATTTTCGAGGGTTAACTTGAACTAAAGCACCAGAATGTAAAGAAAAAGAGAAATTTGAGTGGCCAAGATGGCCGGGTTAGTTTGACCTTATATATAGCGGCATAGTGGCCGAGTTGGTGCTTAGTAGCCTGATATGACTAGACAGAGTAGTGCTGGGTTGATGAGTATATAGAGATAGTGATATATTATTGTGCATAGCTGCATGTTGATTTTGAGGATTTTAATTTCCTAGCACTATTATTATTGCTTCCATTGGACCAAGTGGTGTAGGACACTTTATCTCGGTGGTTGAACCCACTGGGAACTATGTCGTAGTTCTCACACACCTTGGGTGACTCCCCCCCCACAGGTTCAGGTATGGATGCAGCAATCGCGACGGTTCAGAGGCAGACGACGAGGTTTACGACAGGGGCAAGGGCCCAGTAGCATAGAGACCTAGAGGGTCTAGCAGAGGTATCCCATTTTTATATTTCTTGAGTGAACCTTGTATGGTGAGGAAATGATGTAAAAGAATTGTAATAATTTTATTAGCAAGTTCAAAGATGTAAAGTGTAATAAAGTAATGCATGGTTCACTCTTGCATGATTCCATTTCAGCTTTAGTTGTTGCAAAAATTTAAATTTGTAGTGATTTTTAGTACTCTGATATTGAGCTTCCGCATACACTTGTGTTATTATGGATGTTACCGTTCCTTTCGGGTAGGAAAAGGTCTTACCCGATTGGCGGGTCTGTTGGCGTGCCCGAACCGTACAAATTGGCGGACTCGGGGCGTGACAGATAATTTCCGAATGACTTAGAGCATGAAGAGCACTTGAGGATAGTGCTACAACTTTTAGGAGGGAAGAAGTTGTTTGCCAAGTTGAGAGATTATGTTTTTGGCTTCAGAAGGTTTTGTTGTTAGGCCATGTGTTTACTGCTGCAAGAGTGACTGAGGACCAACGAAGGGCGATGTCGTTGGGGACTAGCCCTAGCCTATAATGGTGACAGAGGTCAAAAGCTTTTGGACTAAGCAGGGCCAGTATATCTATGAGGAGATAAACTGAAGAGGATACCAGCTAGGATGTGGATGTTTGTCAGTGATAAGAGAGGGAATTGAGTTATTTATGGATCCACGAACCTGAATTACTTGGATACGCAGGAAGAGTTGGTTCGAGGCAACGCCGGTGGACAGAGTTATTGGAGTTATATGATTGATTGGATATATCATTATCCCGGTGGAGACTCTATGATTATGGACGCCTTGTTTAGGCGAGCAGTGTACCTTGGAATTAGACGATCGATCAGTGGGTGCCCCTTTGGAACTTGGAATTGAGAGTTAAGGGTTGAGCATTATTCCCGATGTTGAACTTCTTCCCCTGTGGATGGATACTACAGTTGTATCTGTGGAACTTGAATATTTGGTTGCTCTGGAGCAACGAGGGAGTTTTGCCCTTGGAGATCTTGAGTGGTGGAAGCCTTCTTCCGCAGGGACTATAGATTTGAACTTACGCAGGGAGCTTTTGTTGTGTGAGAACGGTCACCTGAAAGCCTGATGATGAATTGTGGATCTCCTATCCCGTTTTGATTGAGTCACCCTCCTGAGTTATGGATTTATTCTGGTTTCGAGAACGAAACCCTTTTAAGGAGGGGAGAGTGTAGAATACCGGGTTTTCGGTTGGCGCACCGACCTCGCAATATGGCGTGGTGCGGAGGAATTGCCTCTGGCATGTTGCTTATGTGTTTACAGTGATGTCGGGTTGATTCGGATCAACGCGGAAGCCCCAGCTTGATTCGGGGTTTTTCCGGGCATTGTGCGCCGATAGAGGACTGGCTTCGGGGAAGCCTCGACTTCACAGTGGAGTGCAGAAAATTTGGGAATACTTGGAACAGGTGTACTTTGTATTTACAGCGGAGTTTGGGAGGTTCCGGACTGACGCGGAGGACCCGAAGGCGAAAAGTGAGTCGGAACTGACAATTTTGGAGCCGGTTTTTGGACTGAGCACCCCGACTCAACGGTTGAGCTTTTTGAGGAGAAAAAGCTTTGAACATGTGTATTTTAAGTTTACAGCGGAGTTCAGGAGGTTCCGGACTGGTGCGGAGGCCCCGAGGGAAAAAAGTGAGTTGATGGGGGCATTTGAGGGATTATTTTAATTATTTTAATTAATTCAAGTAAATTGTGGCTGGTCTGTAAGTAAGGATTAAGAGAGAAAGAAAATTGTAAAGAGAAGAGAATGTGGATGTGAGATTATTTTTGCTTGGGGACGTTTTGACTTCTCTTTAAGTAACTGGACCCTCTGCCTTCATTTGATTATGTGACTCTTAATTAGCCACGTCACCCTCCTTCTCGTCTACAAAAAAATAGAGTATTGAGAGTGAATGCAGAGGGAAGAAGATAGGAAGAAAGAGAGAGAGAAGAATGAAGGATGAGGTTGAGGGAGGAAGAAAAGAAAGAAATGGACGAGAGTTTGATGTTGGACTACCTCCTAGAGGCCGGGCGGAGCGGAGCATGCGCGCCGACCGCCAAGCTAGGTGATTTGTAGCAGTTTTTTGAGAGTAGCTTGGGTTCTTGGATTTGGGTTTTGGAGCTTTGTTTGGGTGTAGGACTGTTTGTCCGTGGCGGGTGGATGTGCGCAGCGGGCGCCGCGCAGCAGGATGGCGCGCGCGGCAGGGGTGCCGCGCGCAGGCGGGCGCTGTGCAGCCCTGCACAGCGGGCGCCGCGCGGGCGCTGCGCAGGCGCCGCGCGGGCACACGGGTGCCCGCGCGGGCTCGCAGCAAGCGCGCTGGGGGCCTGCGTAGCGGGCCAGGGCCCCGCGCGGCAGGCCCAGGCGCCGCGCGGCCGGCCCTGGCAGCGACGGCGGCTGCGTGCTGCAGCGCGGCAGCGGCGGTGGCAGCGCGCGCATCGGCGAGTTCGCCGGAGGCTTTACGCGCTGCGTTTTGTTGACCGGAGTTGGGTTTCGACGGCGAGCGTGCTTGTGGGCTGGACCTTCTCTACTTTTGTCTTAATCTTTTTTCTTCCTCCCTTTTTCCTGGCAGAATGTGGAGCTTCTTGTGCTGCTTGGCCGCGTGTGCGGAGGGTTGGATCTGAACGCGGAGCCGGATCGAGTGCGAGGTTGGATTGATGATGATGATTAGTGTTAATGATTGATGATAATGATGATGATGATGATAATGGTGATGAGCTTAATTTATATAAATTGGGTGAACCTGTAGGGTGCAAGAGGAAGTTTGGGATATTATGGTTATGGAAATATTGATTATTACTGTGTCTTTGGAGCTCTTAATTATGCTGGATCTTTGGTGAATGTGTGTTGTAGATGGTTAGAGCTACAGAGTGTATGTGTGTTGTGGTTTTTGGAATGTTTAAGGGCTTGTATGTGTGAGGTGGTTTTGTAAGTGAATTAGAAGATGATTTAGTATGTGCTTGGTAGGAGCTTACAGAGTAGTGGGGGTAAGTTATGTGTGTTTAATTTGAGTGGGTTGTTGGTTTGAAAAGGGTTTAAATTGGACTGGTTGAGTGCTGGAGCCTTGTTCACTCTTTGTTTTAATTATGGATTGAGCCTGGATGCGCCGTGAGGTTTGTGTTGACTCGAGTGAATTTATTGGAGCTTCCGAGAATTTTTCCGGGATTTGCGGCACGATTTTCGAGGTTTCCTCAGTTCGAGGTTCCGACACTTCACCGACTTCAGCAATTGCCTGCGGAAAGCATTCCAGGTGGGTTGGAATTTCTTCCAAAATGTATGGAATGCCCTTTAATTTTTCTGAATGCAATTTGAGCTTGTCTAGTGTAATATTTTCACTGTTGGTAAATCTGATAGTTGCCTAGAAAATTACAGAAAATTCTTTGGAACCCGAGATTATTTCTAGTGTACTCCTGGTATAGTATGACACTAGATTGCATGATTAGAGAGCATTACTTTTGCACCGGGATCGTTTTAAAAATCATGAAATCCGTTTTAAAGAAAAATCAACTTTTAAAAGTGGTTTTTAAACTGCGAGATTGCCAGTGAGATGACAGGGTCCCAGGGTGCATGTAACCTCGTGCCTGGGTCCGAGGAGATTTTATTTGACTTATGGATGTTTTTACTAGTGTCTCGGGGGTTGGTGAGGGCATATCAGATCGAGTCGTGGAAGGTTTCCCGACTGAGTTGTGCTTTTGAGCATCGAGTTGCCGATCTGTCTGATCGTGGATCATAGCCTGCATGTGCCGCTTGTTGATGCAGATGAGTCAGTAGAGAGCCTTTATTTGGGCTAGGTTCCTTTATGTATTAGACATCCCACACTTTGCATATTTCCTGGACATAGTATTGCCTCGCCCGGGTAGTGGGCCGAGGGGTCAGGTTTCTGTGGGGCATTGTTGCACTCGTGCCTGGGGGCTGAGTGGAGTCCGGTAGATGAGTTTAGACTGTGCTAGTGTCGTTGGGAACCGTTGGGGTTGACGGTGGTCCCAGGTCGTTGTGTGTTATCTGACAAGTTTTATTAGCCCTGAGTTGTGGGTCGATCCCGGCTGAGGAGTATCTCCAGCAGTGTGTTTTGTGCCACGAGTTGGTAGAGTTTGCTAGTGTCTCGTGATTCGAGAGAGCTGATCACCTGAGTCGTCGAGAGTGCTCCGACCGTTGTGCGAGATGTTTGAGGATCCTGAGTCTTTCCGTTCTGAGAGTGAGCGTGGATTTTGGACTATAGCCTGCAATGCCACATTGAGCTCGACAGAGTGCGCGGATACCTTTTCCTCGGTGGGGTCGCGCCCCTCGAGTGCCACGTCCGGAGTGGAGCTGTTACTTTTGTATCGCGACTTGTCTACGCAGTCCCTCTGGCTGGGCCAGTTTTGGCAGTTACGGACGCGGTCCCTTTGGCTGGGCCAGTTTTGGCAGTCACGGACGCCCTACGTCAGTCCGGTCCTACGTGGATGTAACGGCAGTAGGTAGGCGCAGGTTTGACTGGACCCGAGGAGGCAGTCAGTTCGATTGGGTCGATTGGGCACCTCGTATGCGAGTGGTGTATGCATATTATGTTCTTAGATGAGTTTATTTCCTTTGAGCATCGATACTGAGGCATGTTAGCAGTAGCGAGTGTATGCACATTTCATCATTAGTATAGTTTCTTGAGCATGATGATTGAGACATGATAGCTATAGTTCCTTTCAGCTTTATCTATTTATCTATCTATCTATCTATCTGCATACCTATCTGTTGTGCCTCCAGTAGACTTAGTGGGCATACCGTGGATATTGGTGACGGTACCCACTGGGATCTACCTTCTGCAGTAGATCTCACAGCCGCTACGGTGACAGGTTTCCTGAGGCTGCTGTTCCGGCTTAGCTCGCGCGGAGACAGCTGATCGAGGTGAGGACGTGGCCGAGTAGTTCCTTACCAGCATTGAGTTTCAGAGGTAGATGTACCCGGTTTTATATTTTATATTTTCACTTTTGTACTGGACATTCTGAGAGATCAGGGAGGATTTTTTTGTATATTGTTTTATAGCTGAGAGACTTTGTATCGAGGTTTTAACTATATCAGATGTTCAGTGGTTTTCTGTAGCTAGTAGTTCTTTTTCAGCTCTGATACATGTTTAGCTATAGATCTTTTGCAGGGTAGACGCTTCGTCTGTGCGGCAGTTTCCGCATAGACGGCGGATCTGTTGGCGTGCCCGGGTCGCAGTTCGACCCCGGGGCGTGACAGATTAAGGAATGTGACACCCCCAGAATTTGGATTAGTCCTATGTATAAATGATATAATAGGACTAAATCTCTTAACCCGGCTATAGCATTTTGAATGGTAGCAAGATCCAAGAGGTTAAGAGAGTTAAGCGTGCTGGAGCTAGAGTAGTTCTAGGATGGGTGACCCCCTGGGAAGTTAGGGCGTCACACTAACCGGAGGAGAAAAGAAGGAAAGAAGGAGAAAGCGGAGGGACCCGATCGCCCCGATTGACGTGCCGGAGAACGGAGAACGAGACACCATCATCTACGGGCAGCGGATCCGGATCCCCAACGCCGCGAGAGACAAGATCGATTCTTTAATTCTGATAGATCGAGGTTAGCGATCGTTATTTCTTTTGGTCGGATTAATCGGGGGTTTTTCGTGTTCTTTTAAGGTCGTTTTAATCGGTACGTTGATCACGGGTTCTTGATTTTGGGTTTTGATCAATATCTTGTTTGTGTTATTGACCGGGTTTAATCAAGGGTTTTTAATCGGTCTCTTGATCGAGTTTCTGATCGATGTTTCGATCAATGGTTTGATCATTAGATTTGCCGTGGTTTTGTTTGGGGTTTTTGTGGGTGTTTCGTTGGAGCATGGGGAAGTTAACGGGAGGTCGCTGCTGCCGTTATCATGTTCGCGGGGTCGTCGCCGGAGTCGCATGGGAGTGAGAACGGAGAAGGAAATGCGCGCGGGGGGTGTACTGTTCATCCCGTACGGACTCCTCCCGCCGCGGTCCACGGCCCGGGCGTGCACCCGGTGCACGCCCCCGCAGCCCCGGAGGCGCAGACCCGGCGCATGCTGCCATGAAGCGCGGTGCACGACTCAGCGTGCACCCGGTGCGCGACGCCCGACTGAAAACATGAGCCCGGTGCGCGCCTCCCCCGTGCACCTGTTACGGCTTTTTGTGTTGGCATATTTTGCGAGTTGAGTCGGAGTCTTGAAGTGATCAAATTGTCAATCAGCAATCAAAGACTCAGAGAAGATTCAACAAGAGCTCAAGTTGACACTCAGTGTTTTGAGTCTTGAAGATTGAAGATGAAGAATTGTGGATCAATTACATCAATCTCAAGGAAAATGGATTCGGATTGATCTGGTACGTTTAACTAAATAATTTTGGTGATCCGAATACATTTGAGTAGTTTAGAAACACTTGGATAAGTTTTCATTGCATAAAAGTCAAAAACTGTTTTTTCAGGAAATCCGTTCAGGACTGGAAATTCTGTTCAGGACTGTTTTGTTAATCCAGTCCGGACCGTGGATTCCAGTCCGGACTGAAATCCACGGTCCGGACCCCGAACCTTATTTTTTCAGGAATTGCTGAAAAAAGACGGCAGTCCTGAACCAGTTCGGACCGTCGTGCAGGAAAAATTCTGTTAAGTCAGTTTTTGATGCTTATCTCTTTCCAAAGGTTTCTAACCTATAAATAGACACTTAGGGTTTCTCAAGAACTACCGATTAATTAATAAAACACTTGAGAGCAACCCTAGAGGCTAGGTTTTTTATCGTTCTTCTTTATAGCCTCTTTTAGGTCAATTCGACGGTTCTTCCAAGATCTATCTTTTGTCGAATTGATCTAATCTTTGCTTAGAGATTCCTTCTACGGTTCCTCAATGATAATCTAAGCAAAGGATCACCATCGACGCTTTTATCAAGTTTGCGTCGTGGATTCGACGTAGCATCGTGGATTCGATGTGTTGAAGGCATTTCGTGGATTCGAAACGTGTTCTCGTGGATTCGAGTGGCGTTCGTGGATTCGAACGTGTGCAGTGGACATGCAATCGGTGAGCACAAGGTCCGAAGAAGTTGAAGGAGGGGTCGAGTCCGTGGAGTCGGTAATCACCTTGTTATTCTTCATTTTCTTAGTAGATTGTTATTGCGTGTTGGTCCCGTGGTTTTTCTCCTGGATTGGAGTTTCCACGTAAATCTCGATGTGCTATTTTTATTTTCCGCATTGGTTTTTATTTTGCACTGAGATTGGTTTTATAAGTATTACATCTATTCATCCCCCCTTCCAGTTGTTTGATAGTACCTATTTAGATCCTTGTGGATCCTTAAATATATAAAAACCTACAATTGGTATCGGAGCGGGTTTTAGATTTATCTATCATGTCGGGTGAAAGTGGTAATATTTATAGACCTCCTCTTTTTGATGGGACTAATTATGCTTATTGGAAAGTGCGGATGAGAGCTTTTCTCATCGCAATTGATGAGCGGGTATGGCAATCCGTAGAATACGGTTGGGTTCATCCTGTTGAGGAAGTAGGAAATTCTACTACCCCAAAACCTCGCTCTAGATAGTCCAAAGAGGAATTCGAAAGTTCTTCTTACAATGGGAAAGGTATGAACGCTTTATTTAATTCTCTTTCCTCGACTGAGTTCACACGAATTTCCGCGGGTGAAACCGCGAAAAAAATTTGGGATATTCTCAAAATTACACATGAGGGTACTAATCTTGTAAAAATTCAAAAGCTCCAGATGCTTACAAGTCATTTTGACTCTATTCATATGGAAGAGCATGAATTGTTTACAGATTATTACACCAGACTTCAAGATGTAATCAATACTTGTGCTAATTTAGGAGAAAAGATCCCGGAGTCGAAAATTGTAAGAAAGATACTTCGGACTCTTCCGGAACGGTTTAGGGCAATGGTTACCGCCATTGAAACCGTTAGTCATCCGGATGAGATGAGAGTAGAGGAATTAGTAGGTGCTTTGCAAACTTATGAAATGATTTTTCCTACTAATCAAGTTTCTTCCAAGTCTTCTTCTAAGCTTACAGGTATTGCATTCAAATCAACAAAGGAAAAAGATAGCGAATCAAGTTCCGACGATGAAATCTCTTTTGCCGACTTTGAAGAGAAATTGGCGCGGATCATAAAGAAATTTCGTCAAAAATTTTGGAAGAATCGAACCGATAGATCTTCATCCTCGAAACCATCAAAAGGATCATCGGGTTCTAAATCCTCTAATCTCAAAGGCTTTGCAAAACCTTCTAAAGAAAAAGAAAAAGATGATTTCGAAGGGGAAATCCAATGCTATAGATGCAAAGGCTACGGCCATATTTCAACGGATTGTCCTTCTCCGAAATCATATAAAAAGAAGGCTTTGCAAGCGAAAACTTGGGACGATTCTACTTCTAATGAATCGACCTCAAGTAAAGAGGAAAAAGTCGTTGCCTTTCATGCCTCTCAAATTCCCTCTTCTAATGTTTGCTTATCATCGTTAATCACTGACTCTATTCCTTTGATTTTGCATGAAACATCAACATCCGATGGAGAGTCATCAAGTGAGGGGGAGTCGGACGAAGAAAAACTCGTTGAGGCATATCAACAACTTCTTACGGAATCAAAGAAAATGGCCAAGCATATTAAGAAGTTGAGGAAGCAACGACTTGAGATTCAAGACGAGAATCATGCTTTAAAGATAAAACTTCATGATCTCGAGGAGGAACGAGAACGTTTATTGGATAACAATAAAATCCTCCAAGAAGAGCGAAACCAATCGGAGACAAACGCTAAATCATATATGGACAAGATTGGTTTTCTAGAAAAATAGTTTGAGGAGATTCATGTCACCAACCAAGCTTTGACCAAGCAAGTTCATCAACTTAAATCAGACATACAAAGGCTTTCAACCGGTTCCAAGAAATTTGATTGTATGTCCGGATTAGGTCAAATAAACAAGGTTGGTTTGGGATTTAAAAAGAACCAAACTGTGAAGGCTTCAAGTTCCACAACTAAATTGAGAGGAAGAACTTGTCACCAATGTGGACTTGAAGGACACTTGATGAAGTCGTGCCCGAAAAAGAGAAAGAGGAATTCTTCGACAACTTCATCTACGGAGCGAACTCAACGGAATCAAAATACTCATCAAGTCAAAGGAGTTCACTCAAACCACCAAAGGTCCGAGCCACAACATCAATCATACAAGTGGATCATTGCGAGGCAAAGACCTAAGGTGGACCAACAGTCAAAGCTGTCAATTCCCGGCCTCAATGAATCAAGACAACCCAAAATCCGACGATTTTGGATTCGGAAAGGTGATATCTTTCCTTATCTTAAGTTCTAAATAGCTTATGACTGTATGTAATGCTTTAATTGGTTTTCGTTTCATATTTTTCTGAATCTCTGCATTACATGTTTTCAATGCTCTTTGTTTTTATGTTTTGTTTTTGAACAAAAGGGTTTTAACGAACAAGTGCATTGAATAAAAAGGGTTTCACTTTCAATCACTCCAATTTAATTTTATATGAATTATCAACTTTACTCCATAATCATAATTCTTGAAGATACTTCATTATAGGAGTTTTTGATAGTTATATACATCAAATTTTGGTAATCATGTGTAACCTTTAGATGCTTAACCTATCTCGGTTGTGTGAATTCATTGTGATAAACATGAGACAACCGATAGACTAAAATTTGGGATTTAATTCTTTCACATAAGAGATTGTATTTTCGTACAAGGGTAATGAAATGATTTGCAAAAGATGTGGAAAGAGTTACATCCGAAAGGAGTACGAAAACTACCACCACATGTTGGAAAGAGCTGCCACCCTGGTCGTCCGGTTAGTGTGTGAAGCTACCACATGTTATGGATGCTTGAAAAATATTTATGAAATTTTTTTTAGTTGAAGCATTCGGAGATTTAAATTCAAAGTTCTTATTTTGAACAATCTCCTGGTTGATATAAGGTGGGATAGTTAAAAGATGCTCAAAGAGCCACCCTTAGGTATTTTAATGCATATCTCAATTTAGAAAGGTAAAATTCAAAATTGATGTCATTTGGAAATCTCTGTAAGTCATCTTTGTAAATCCGTTATATCTTGATAGACTTTGGATCTCAAGGTTATTTTTGATGACTTGTGTTTGACGTATATAATATGAAAAACGGTTTATAATATCTTATCTTTGTTTTTCATGATTTCGGAGTAAATCTTTTTAATTTTTGTAAAATTAATTGGATTGAATGACATCTATGTGATCTCATATTATTTTCAAGCACTTAAATTGTTTTCTTGATGGAATACAAATCGGTAATTCAAATATTTTAAAATCTGGATTTGTTTCAAGAAATTATTTCATTTTTGCTTTCGAGTACCGGTACGCAATCTGTGTTTTTGTTATATACCGGAAGTGAGCTTTTATCTCTCTTTCTCTATGAACTAATGCTGTTAGTGATTTCCTTTTGTCTAGTATGTTCACTGTTTGACAATTTGTGACAAAAAGGGGGAGAAGAGAAATGGGGGAGAAGAGATCATCGAGATAGGCGAAGAAGAGATCATCGAGATAGGGGGAGATGATGAAAAAGGAGCCGAAAAACAAAAAGAACCAAAAGGACGAATTAAATGTAGGATGAGATCATCGAGATAGGGGGAGAAGAGATCATCGAGATAGGGGGAGATGATGAAAAAGGAGCCGAAAAACAAAGAGAACCAAAAGGACGAATCAAATGTAGGATTTACATTTAATTTCTAACGACTGACTTTTGATTTTGTTTGGAGTTTTGTTTTGCAGGAACTACATCACTTTAAGACTACAAGTCCTAAGTCATAGAGTTTGTTCAAAGACTGGTTCAAATGTAATTTTTGTTTATTGGATCTTTCACGCAAAGAAAGTCAATGTTTTGGTGATGACATTGAGTTTCGATTTTTTGGTTTAAGATGAGTGTCTTGAGCATTTTATGTATTTTTGGGTTTTCTCACGAAATTGCCAAAGGGGGAGATTGTTACGGCTTTTTGTGTTGGCATATTTCGTGAGTTGAGTCGGAGACTTGAATTGATCAAATTGTCAATCAGCAATCAAAGACTCAGAGAAGATTCAACAAGAGCTCAAGTTGACACTCAGTGTTTTGAGTCTTGAAGATTGAAGATGAAGAATTGTGGATCAATTACATCAATCTCAAGGAAAATGGATTCGGATTGATCAGGTACGTTTAACTAAATAATTTTGGTGATCCGAATACATTTGAGTAGTTTAGAAACACTTGGATAAGTTTTCATTGCATAAAAGTCAAAAACTGTTTTTTCAGGAAATCCGTTCAGGACTGGAAATTCTGTTCAGGACTACTTTGTTAATCCAGTCCGGACCGTGGATTCCAGTCCGGACCCCGAACTGTTTTTTCAGGAAAATTGCTGAAAAAAAGACGACAGTCCTGAACCAGTCCGGATCAGAATTCCAGTCCGGACTGAAATCCACGGTCCGGACCCCGAACCTTGTTTTTTCAGGAATTGCTGAAAAAAGACGACAGTCCTGAACCAGTCCGGACCGTCCTGCGGAAAAAATTCTGTTAAGTCAATTTTTTATGCTTATCTCTTTCCAAAGGTTTCTAACCTATAAATAGACACTTAGGGTTTCTCAAGAACTACCGATTAATTAATAAAACACTTGAGAGCAACCCTAGAGGCTAGGTTTTTTATCGTTCTTCTTTATAGCCTCTTTTAGGTCAATTCGACGGTTCTTCCAAGATCTATCTTTTGTCGAATTGATCTAATCTTTGCTTAGAGATTCCTTCTACGGTTCCTCAATGATAATCTAAGCAAAGGATCACCATCGAAGCTTTTATCAAGTTTGCGTCGTGGATCCGACGTAGCATCGTGGATTCGATGTGTTGAAGGCGTTTCGTGGATTCAAAACGTGTGCTCGTGGATTCGTGTGGCGTTCGTGGATTTGAACGTGTGCAGTGGACGTGCAATCGGTGAGCGCAAGGTCCGAAGAAGTTGAAGGAGGGGTCGAGTCCGTGGAGTCGGTAATCACCTTGTTATTCTTCATTTTCTTAGTGGATTGTTATTGCGTGTTGGTCCCGTGGTTTTTCTCCTGGATTGGAGTTTCCACGTAAATCTCGGTGTGCTATTTTTATTTTCCGCATTGGTTTTTATTTTGCACTGAGATTGGTTTTATAAGTATTACACCTATTCACCCCCCCCACTCTAGTTGTTTGATAGTACCTATTTAGATCCTTGTGGATCCTTAAATATATAAAAACCTACAGCACCGGCTCGGCCCATCCCGCAGGGTGCATGCTTCCTGGGTGCACCCGGCGCACGCCGCGCAGCCCCCCGACGCCCAGACCCGGTCCACGCCTGCTCCGTGCACCACCCGTCAGCCGGAAGTTCGGTAGCTCCGTTTTGGTCCGTTTTTCCACCGTTTTGAGCGCCGTTTTTACCGTCGGGGATATGGTTTGATCTGAGTTTTTCAGTTTTACTTGACAGTTTTGACTCGTTGATTTTTGATTGACGACGCGGTCCTCTTGGCACAGTGATTTTGGTTTTCATAGGTTTATTGTTACAGTGGTCGGGACCACTGTTTTTGCCTGTTTAGAGTAAAGTGTTAAATTGTGCGTTTGGTTATTTTATTAGGCCGCGTGAAGTTCTGATTGCTTAGGAGGGTCGCGGGTGCGGTCGTTTATCTTCATTCCAGGTGGGTACCTTTGCAATAAGTGCAACAAGTGCAATAAGTGCAATATATCATCGTAAAAGACTTAATAACCTATCTAATAAAGTAGATGAACTGTTAAACCTTTCGCATGAATGTGTATTATTCTTTCATTATTAAAATTGTGGCGACTGAGGGTCGCTGTGCTTGATACACGCCGACATCGGCAAACCATGTTTTTGGATGCTGCGCGTACACTGGTGGATTGGCCTCCACATGGGTGTACTTTTCCGGAAGAGTGGTCTGAATGACCCGTGTGTCCCACGATTTGTGTAGGTGCCAGTGGGGACCCCTTCACGCCAGCTAAAAGTGCCGCACTAGTACCGTGAAAGGGGTTAAAAGCATCACGTAAGTAAAGTATTTGTGCACGAGGGGAGATCGTCGACTCCCCGACAGGTACCAGTTGTGATAAAATCAAGTGATGTGGACTCATGAGGAGGAAAAGCGAAAGGTTCCAGTGTATTCGGTTTGCTTTAAAATACTGTTAATTATTTTGATCATCTACTTTATTTGTCACTGACTTTACCCACTCCGTGACAGGTTTGACTAGGTGTAGTAGTCGGGACGACGGTGAGGCAGCGTCTAGAGGACATTAGCCGTATGAGGCTGATTTCGTCGTTTTTGCTTGGGGTTATCTCATCTCCTTTTATCTAGTTTAAGTTCTCAATTGCTTGACTGTGGAGTAATGTGGATGTTGGATTGTGAGTTTGTTTTCGTGATGTGATCTTTATTATGCTTCTTACTGACTTGTATGCGGCATGTTTTATACCAAACAAAAAGGGTTTCGAAAATGCTATCCAAAACCAAGTGTCGTGTGGGCACTACTTTGTAAACCTCTGGATTTATCCTTTCAAAAGATGTCGCCGCCCTATTGTGACTTGTGTTAACACTTTGGAAAAACTGGGTGTCGTGTGGACACCGTTTGCAAACCCGTAGCTTATCTCTTGATGTGATTAAATGGAATTACTCTCTCTTTTATTGTATTCGCTGTGACTGTGTGGTTAAAGAAGATAATGTTGTGAATGGGACGCCGTGCATATACAAAGGAGACTCTGTCCGTTTAAAGGGTGAATTTGTATATGTGGCGGTCTGACGCGCACTGGTAGAGGAGGTCGTTTATTAAAAAAAAATTCATATGCTTTTCCGCTGATCCTTAGACCTCCGGGGCGTGACAGATTAAATGGTATCAGAGAGAAACAACTTTAACCACAGTAGTCGGTGACCAACATCCGCAGTGCATGATGCCACAAGCAAATTGAACATGAGATAACCAAGATGTAGGTGCAGTAGACCGTGAGTGTGCGAGGGAAAAGGGGGATTTAATTTCGGTGCGTTTGTAGGTCCTTGTGCTAGACCAGTTAGGTCTAGGATTGACTTGTTTTCTTTGTTTATAGCGAATAATGGCCCGAACTGGGTTATCAATGGAGAACGCAGGGGTAAAATGTACGGTGCCAACAGCGGCGGAGTATCAGCTTCTCCGACAACAACTACGAGAGATGGCCGGGCAGTTAGCAACCTGTATGGAACAGGTGCGTCAGTTGACGCAACAGCTGACTACACCAGTGGAGGTCGCCCAGGCTTCTCTACCCGGACCAGCCGCACCAGTGACGGGACCGCCGGTGGCGGACAGCGAGACTATGGTCGCCCCTCCTCCGACCACGGTAACCGGGATACCGTCAGTTCAGCCAACAACGTCTTCAGTAGCACTAACACCAGCAACTTTGGGACCTATGCCGGGGGCCACTATTGGAGACCCCTTGAGAGAGACCGCGGCGACACCTACTCCCAGAGTGTCCGCCGTCGCTGCGGGGGAAGCCCCTATCGAGCAAACCGAATGGGACGGGGCGATAGCGAACTTGACGGATTTCAAGAAGTACGACCCACCCGTGTTTGAGGGAGAGACGACCGACCCTTGGGTCATGGAAAAATGGGTAGACACCATGGAAATGCTCTTCGAAGATTTGCTGATGGAGGAACATGAACGGGTCCCTTTGGCAGCCCACTTTCTCGGGGGAAACGCCCGCATGTGGTCAAGACAGTGTGCTCAGACCCCTCGGAGGGCACCGCCCTTCCATCTTGGTCCTCGTTGCGAGAAAAACTAGTTAGGGCATTTTTCTCCGACAGCATCAAACGGCAGATGGAAGATGACCTGAAGCATATCAAGCAAGGAAGGCGGACGGTTATGGGGTACCAACGGGTATTTATGAGGTTGATCAAATGTGTCCCCTTTGTCATAAGAGATGAATCTCACAAAGCCCGTCTTTTTGTGGACGGTTTACGGAGCGACATCTTCGATGCGGTGCAAGCGGCGGATTTGCACACCTTCCAGGAGGTGGTCGATAGAGCCACCACAGTGGAGCGCGGATTTGCGATTTCACGAGCCCGACGGGAGAGCTCGGAACACAGCGGGGATAAGAAACGAACTCGGCCTTTCTTCGGAAGAGAGCATACCAAGGGGAGCCGGCCTCCAAAACACCCGAGATCGCAACAAGGAATCAAGAATGCGCCGACGGGAGGACAAAGGCCGGTGGGCAAGTCTTCCATCATTTGTGACGGAATACACCAAGTGACCGAATGTCCCCATAAGCAAGACCACTGTTTTCGATGTGGAAAACCGGGGCACTTACGTTTCAATTGCCCCTTAAAGACGGGGACACCATCCGTAGCAGCATCTACGCCTTCGTCCTAGCAATCGGGAGCAGGGAGAGTCTATACGATGACCCACTAGGGGACGGACCCACCGGAGGACGTCGTACCAGGTAATACTCGAGTTTCAGATCATCGTGCTAGAACTTTTGTGTCAACACGTGATGTCACGCCCGGGGGTCGAAACTGCGACCCGGGCTCGCCAACAGATCCGCCGCCCATACGGGAACTCCCGTATAGACGCAGCGACTACCTGCAAAAGATCATCTACACTAACAGATATCAGAGATGAAAAGAAAAAGCTGAATTAAAATAAATACAACTCCCAATAATACAACAAGTCCTCACCAAAAGTACATAAGTCTCTCAAAGGTGGAAGAAAAGTACAACTCTAATCCTCACTACAAAGGTCTCTCAACAAGAAACTCTCAAAAATATAAAAAAAGGGTACATCTACTCTCTGGATGACGACTGGTAGGGATCTAGCTCGTGACTCCCTCGCCTCGGTCAGAAGGATCAGCAACTGGATCAACAGGAACAGAAGTAGAAGTCCTTGGGGAAAAAGACACCACGACGGGTGTGAGAACTACTTCCCACAGTAGTTCTCAGTGGGTGCCGCCAACAAGCCCGACGGTCTGCCCACTAAGTCTACTAGAGGCATAAAGTAACAATATGAAAGACTGAAGGAAAGAGCTGGAAATGAATAACCCTACAGCTACTATGCCCAAAAAGTGGAACATATGATGCTCAAAAGGTGGAACATATGATAACATGGTGCATCTACTATCCCTCAACTCAGATCACCCAATCTACCTGACTGCCTCCTAGGGTCCAGTCAAACCTGCGCCTACCTACTGCCGTTACATCCCGGAGGACCGGACTAACGTAGGGCGTCCGTAGCTGCCAAAACTGGGCCAGCCAGAGGGACTGTGTCGACAAGTCGCGATACAAAAGTAACAAATCCACCCCGGGCGTGGCTCTCGAGGGGCGCGACCCTACCAAGGAAAAGGTATCCGCGCACTCTGTCGCTCAGGTGGCACTGCAGGCTATAGTCCAAAACCCACGATCACGCTCTGAACGGAAGGACTCAGAATCCTCAATCATCTCGCACAACGGTCGGAGTACTCTAGACGACTCAGCTGATTAGCTCTCACGAACATGAGACACTAGCCTCTCCAATAACTCACAGCACAAAACACACTGGCTGGAGATACTCCACAGCCAGGATCGAGCCACAACTCAGGGCTAACAAACCTGGTCGGACAACACTCAACGATCCGGGACCACCGTCAACCCCAACGGTTCCCAACAACACAGGCCGGAAGATACTCGACGGCCCGGGACCACCGTCAACACAACGGCTCCCCCCGACAGAACATCAAACTCACAGAAGACACCAGCCAGGGCCCGAAAGTGCCGGGAGACCAACACCTACAACCCTATCAACAAGAACAGGTTCCAGGCTCAGCCCCCGTGGCTTTCATCCCGACAAAGGAATGGCCCCTAGAACCCAGACCACTCGAATCCTTCCGAGTGGGGAGAATTACAGGAAGAAGGTGACATTTGTTACTGAAACCCATTTTCACTCAACCCACGCAGGGCGAGGACTAAAAGTAGTTAGTTCCCTTTTTGAAAAAAATCCCTTTTTGAAAAAAAACTATCTTGATTTAAGGAGAAACCCATTTTTAATGATTTTAGTTCTTTTAGGAAAAACAGTTAGAAAACAACTATTTTATACCCAAACCCCGAAGGGCTGATGCCTTTGTCATTCAAACAAGAACAGACTTCAGCGGCCCTTCGATGCTTGGAAGAAAACATCGATAGACTAAAATCATGTGTATGTCAAAAAGGTTATGGGTTCTAGGTCCAGCTAACACAAGCACACAACTGCCACTAACACAGTGGCGACAGCACAAACAGGGATACAAGACCTCCCGGGACGACCGTTTACCCCAAACGGTTCCCGGTACAGACAAGTGATCCACTACATCTACCAAACTCCACTCTGCTCCCAAGCACGAGTGCAAATGCATCCCACGCTAAAAAGAAGTCCCGACCTCTCGGCCCACTACCCAGGCGAGGATAACACTATGTCTAGGAATGAAAGAACAGTGTGGATGTCTAAACATAAATAACCCTAGCCCAAGTGAGGGTTTTCTACTGGTCTGGTTACACATGCAACATATGACGGGGGTGCTAGGTCAAGTTCCAAGATAACCATAATTTAACAGGTGGTAGGAAGCAAAAGGGATCATAAGATCCTCAGATAAATACAAGGAATAACAATTCCTACATTCTAGCATGCTACTCAATAAATTCACTATCATGCATGGTCCTACTAAAGCAGATATAATGTCCAGCTCATCAAACTTGGAGACAAGGCCACCCACCTGAAGGCGCTATCAGTCCAAAGTCCCACAGCGGAAAATACCCCAAAATCACTATCTCTAAATCCAACAGGTCCAGCAATGCCCGCAAACTCTCCTGGGTACAACACAAGGCTTACAATTACACTTTATTCCAAAATTAAACCAAGTAATCACAGTCTGAAATTCAGTCCCAAAGATGCCAATTATTCACCTACAGAAATGGCTCCGAAAAATCCAATAAAAATACTGTCGCGATCATCGCGTCGAGACCTTCGAAACGGGTACCTGCACGCCCAATTCCGAGCACCGTAGGCCAAGTTACAAATTCCACAACACAGGGTGCGCAAAACCACACAGCAACATAACTGTAATTCTATGCACAGATAATGGGGAAAACATATACCTTAGGGTAAACCTCAGAAAAATCCAAGAAAAATACTATGATAATCCTCACGTCGAGTAGATAAAAAAAGTGTATAGGAGTGTCTCAATCAGATGCTCGGTTGCTGAGATATCGCCGAAAAACCACGCCGCTGTCCAAAACTCCACCACAAAAACTGAGTCACAGTAAACTCGGAAAAACACCTCGAAACACGTGAAACTAGGGGATTCTGAAATAAATAGATCGTAGCTCTATCCGTCGCGAATCCAGCGGCGAAGAAATCGCTCGAAAAGGTGGTCGGAGTAGGCCGGGGGAGCTCGCGAACCGAAACACGACGAAGGAGAACACAAAAGGACGAGCGTCACGCCGTGCCGTAAAAATGGAAACCTCGGGAAGCGTGCCACGTAAAATCTCCGAACTCTGCAGATGGATGCAGCGCTGCGCGAGGAAGAAAGAGTCTGAAGGCGTCGAGGTGAAGGGAGGCTCGGAAACGCGGCAAAAGGGGAGAAGAAGGCGGCTCGGACCTTTAAATAGGCTGCTCGAAACAATTCGGAAAATACCGAACGTGTCCCAGGTTTCGGGCGCCCGGAAGATTCGGGCTGCTACAGTGTTGGGCCCGGCCCAACACTGTGCGCGCCCGAATCCCTCTCGGGCCTCCACGTAGCCCGCCAAACAGCGCACAGCGGCGCTGTCCACCCAGCTCGCGCCACGTGGCCCACCCGGACGACGACACATGGCAAGCAATCGGGTCAACGCGCGCCTGGCGCGCCCACGTGCGCGCGCCAGCGCCGCCTGCGCACCCTGCCAGGCACGCGCCCCGAGGCCGGTGCAGCGGTTCCGTGGACCGAGCGCACAACACCGCGCCAACCACACACCGCCACGTGTCACCCACCGGTCCACCGTACACTCGCGACTTTTTCCGTGGACCGCGCCTGCTGTGCCGGCCAACCGGGAGCCGCCACGTGTCCCGCCTCGGGTGCACGCCTCCGCGGTGGACCGCGCACCTGCCTTCGCCGCCTGCCCGAGCCCGCTCCGCCGCTGCCCGCCGCCGCCGCTGCCCGCCGCCGCCGTCGCTGCCCGCCGGTCGCCGGAACAGTACCAAGCCGCCTCGAAATCCGTGCGCGACGTCCGGGCTCCGAAAAATCCAAGTAAATAGTCCATTTTCATCGTTTTCGCACGCTGAATCCAAATTCGATGTCCATTTTGCCAAATTCCAAATCTAAAAATTGCCGAAAGCATCCGGAGAGGTGATCTTTTATCCAAACTTCGCCCTGAGTCCAAATTTGACATCCGAGTCGCGCGAAACCACTTCTAGACACTCGACGGGTCCTCCAATTACCCATGTGATCCCTTTTTGAGCCCGAAGTCCACCACTTGTGTCCAAATTGCGCACCAACTCCAACGAGACACCACGCAGGCCACCGAAAGTTGCCAAACAACTAGAAAACTCAACGCGGGGATCCGGGTCCTCACATCCTCCCCCACTAAAAGAAAGTTTCGTCCCTGAAACTAAAACAACCCAAATAGGAGTCTCAAAATCAAGGGTAGGGACTCAAAATCACCGTCTCTAGCTCCCCACGTCACCTCTCACTCCCCGTGATTACTCTTCAACAACAACAACAACAACAGCCAGTATGGCATGGCCTGGTTGCGCAATCCTCTCATCTCTCGAGCCAGAACTCGCAACGGGCGTCCCTCATACTCCAAACACTCACAGATCTCAAATGGAGTGAGTAAATCACGGGCGAGGGATCCAAAAGCACAGCACTCCGCGCTGAAACGTGGGAAAAACCTCAGGGACTCCATCAAAAGCTGGGGGGAAAAAAAAATAACCACCAGTGCCACATGCACCAAACCACATCCTGTGTCAACTCAACCAAGGCAAACCGAAACATACCCACACCAATATCCAAGAAGGAAAGAAGCCTTCACAAACTAGGGTCCTCACTCGGTCACTCCAAAATCCTGACTATCCGAGTGGACTGCTCAACCACGGTCTACCATCAAAAGGGACCCTCAGGGACACAACCACAAGCCCTGATTACCTCAACGGTCCACACAGCGCCAGCTGTGGAGTCATCAAACTCAACCCCAGACAGCACTCCTACTCCAGGTATCTGCCAACACAGTGGCCCTGTCGGGGTAATCCAAAATGCTCAACAATAACCCAACGGTAATTCCACAGTCACTATAGGAGGCATCACTAAAACTCGGGGATCTCTCTCCTAACACTGGAAACACCAGCATTCGCGCTGGTATCAGTCTCATCATCCGATTGCCAAGCTCTCCTGGCACTGCCCAGTTCAAGAAGCTCCTCACCTCGACAATAATTGTCGATCTCGGCCAATCTCGAATGGCATCCATTTTTGGCCGGGTTTCTACAGCCGCCCCCAACGGCTAAAACAATGTGACCCAAGAAGGTATGCTTCTGAAGCTACAACTTGTATCTCAATCACTAGGCATACCGCTTCATCCACACAGGCAGGTAGCACATCTATAAGTGCTCCACGTACTCCAAGTCGCTATAGGAGTAAATCATAATATCCTTGGGAAACACCGCTCCCAATCCGTCCAAGTACAACTGGGACACACAATTCCTCAAATCATTATAGCGGCAGGGCATTAATCAAACCAATTGGCCTCACTGTGAGCTCATAATGCCCTACCGTGTCCTGAACGCCGACTTGGCAAAATACTCAGCTGAAAGATTCCTATTGGGTACAGGCATCAAAGACGAACAACTGCTGGAGTATGACTCCATCAAAAGGTCCTAGATACCACCCGGACCAGTCTACACTCGAACCAAAAAAGGACCCTCACAGTCGTGTATCAACGACTTGGCATCACCACCGTGCATCATCGGCGTGGCACTAGGTCAAACAGACCCTCTATCCATCAGATCCTGTCACAGCGCCATCAGCTCTCTCAGCTTTACAGGCGATATCCAATGAGGTGCTGTCGAGGGTGGCGCGGTTCCCCGAACCACATCAAACGCAATCTCTATCTCCCTAACCGGCGACATCATCAACAGCTCAGGTAAAATCATACGCGGGATCTCGTGGCAACAGAGATATTCTTGAGTCCGGGTACTGCCGTAAGCACCTCTCACACTGTCGCTAAAACCTGTGTGCTCTAACAATCTCAACAACCAAACCTCCTCTCGTCTGCCTCGCAGAAAATCGATGTCCTCTCTCTCCTCAGTCAAAACATCCTGTGGCATTATGCCATTCATTCTCATGCACATGGTCAAAATTCCGACTGCCACAATTACCAATAAGTCTGCCGGTATAACTCGCGGCCTCAACTGCATTGGACATGATCCAAAAGCCTCCCCCACATGCACCACACCATCAGGAACCTATACCTCTAGTGCACGTGATAACAAATCTGCCTCTAGTCCATGCGGGAAAGCAACATGCTCTAACTCCGACTGCTGTGATGAAATCACACCTGCGACAACCCGATCCGCTGCTGTGGCGCCCTCCAACCGGGCGGCACAGATTCATCCGCTCAATACACGTGGTCGTCGCTCAATCTGCCTGAAAATCAAGACTATCCACAGGGGAGAACGACCTCTGTCTCTGCTCACACTGGGGTGACAAATGCGGTCCTCCGTAGACAACCAATCCATGCTACCGCCGCGCCACTCTGATGTAGATGCTGATACTGCCATCGGGGTCCACCCGATCTCTGGCGTCTTAGAAATCCACTACCCTGGAAAAAGAAATAAAAAATGCCTCTGCCGGCCGATCTGTCCTCTATCACCCGGCGCCAAGCACCAATATCCAGAACTCACCTATGGCGGAAGATCCCTATCCAAAGGAACTGCAGCGCCATGCTCCATACACAATGCCTACTCCATCGAGGCGTCAATAATCCATAACGGAGGGACCAACTAAACTGAAAGGTATCCTGGCGCAATCCACTCCCAGTCACACATATCTTGTGCGCCTCGTCCCTCTAACATGGAGCGCGCAGTTCAACAACTGCAAAACTCTCTAGCACAAGGAGGCTCTCAATTGATTACTCCATCACCACCAACCACGACTCTGCCTCCAAAGGCTCCAAACTCAATCATACGAGTCGGGGTGGTTCATCTGCCGAGACTGGCTCCATAAATCATTGATGTCCCAAAGCTCATCTACAAACCGCTATCCACCCTACCTCGGTGCCTCGGCACTACTCGTCGGCACGGAGGGGGCTGCTCGCTCCATCGGTGCCGCTGGTACAACTGAATATGCCACTGCCTAGGAAGAAAGTGCTGGAGGACACTCAAGCGGTACTGCAACTAGCTGTGCTCTCTGCTCCAACAAGCGCATCAAACGTTCCATGGCTTCCTCCTGGCATCGGACAGCCTCCGACATCTGTGCCATCTGGATCCATAACTCCTGGGTCTTGCTCTGCTCTGACAGTTCTGCCTCCCGCTGCTCGGGTTACTCATCAAATGCGGAATGTGCCCTCTTCACTACACGACGTCTCAGGGGCATCGTAGTCCACTGCACAATAACAAACATCAGGACACAAAACCAAACGACCCAATCCAGTGAGAGTCTAAGACATGTCATCCATTCCATAGCATTATGTTGTCTGCAGCCAACATAATCGCTTAGGAGAATAAATATGCCAATCACTCATCCCGTCTTTTGGGAGAGGTATAAAACTCGATCAGGACTCTCGCTAAAAGTCACGACTCTCACGTAGTCATCCTAATGTCCAACCACAAGCCTAGGGTTCCTAAGTCCACTATGACCTACAACCTAGGCTCTGATACCACTCTAATCTGTCACGCCCCGGGGTCGAAACTGCGACCCGGGCTCGCCAACAGATCCGCCGCCCATACGGGAAGTCCCGTATAGACGCAGTGACTACCTGAAAAAGATCATCTACACTAACAGATATCAGAGCTGAAAAGAAAAAGCTGAATTAAAATAAATACAACTCCAAATAATACAACAAGTCCTCACCAAAAGTACATAAGTCTCTCAAAGGTGGAAGAAAAGTACAACTCTAATCCTCACTACAAAGGTCTCTCAACAAGAAACTCTCAAAAATATAAAAAAAAGGGTACATCTACTCTCTGGATGACGACTGGTAGGGATCTAGCTCGCGCCTCCCTCGCCTCGGTCAGAAGGATCAGCAACTGGATCAACAGGAACAGGAGTAGAAGTCCCTGGGGCAAAAGACACCACGACGGGTGTGAGAACTACTTCCCACAGTAGTTCTCAATGGGTGCCGCCAACAAGCCCGACGGTCTGCCCACTAAGTCTACTAGAGGCATAAAGTAACAATATGAAAGACTGAAGGAAAGAGCTGGAAATGAATAACCCTACAGCTACTATGCCCCTATCTAGATGCTCAAAAAGTGGAACATATGATAACATGGTGCATCTACTATCCCTCAACTCAGATCACCCAATCTACCTGACTGCCTCCTCGGGTCCAGTCAAACCTGCGCCTACCTACTGCCGTTACATCCCGGAGGACCGGACTGACGTAGGGCGTCCGTAGCTGCCAAAACTGGGCCAGCCAGAGGGACCGCGTCGACAAGTCGCGATACAAAAGTAACAAATCCACCCCGGGCGTGGCTCTCGAGGGGCGCGACCCCACCGAGGAAAAGGTATCCGCGCACTCTGTCGCTCAGGTGGCACTGCAGGCTATAGTCCAAAATCCACGCTCACGCTCTGACTGGAAGGACTCAGAATCCTCAATCATCTCGCACAACGGTCGGAGTACTCTCGACGACTCAGCTGATCAGCTCTCACGAACACGAGACACTAGCCTCTCCAATAACTCACAGCACAAAACACACTGGCTGGAGATACTCCACAGCCAGGATCGACCCACAACTCAGGGCTAACAAACCTGGTCGGACAACACTCAACGACCTGGGACCACCGTCAACCCCAATGGTTCCCAACAACACAGGCCAGAAGATACTCGACAGCACGGGACCACCGTCAACACAACGGCTCCCCTCGACAGAACATCAAACTCACAGAAGACACCGACCAGGGCCCGAAAGTTCCGGGAGACCAACACCTACAACCCTATCAATAAGAACAGGTTCCAGGCTCGGCCCCCGTGGCTTTCGTCCCGACAAAGGAATGGCCCCTAGAACCCAGACCACTCGAATCCTTCCGAGTGGGGAGAATTACAGGAAGAAGGTGACATTTGTTACTGAAACCCATTTTCACTCAACCCACGCAGGGCGAGGACTAAAAGTAGTTCCCTTTTTGAAAAAAAACTATCTTGATTTAAGGAGAAACCCATTTTTAATGATTTTAGTTCTTTTAGGAAAAACAGTTAGAAAACAACTATTTTATACCCAAACCCCGAAGGGCAGATGCCTTTGTCCAATCAAACAAGAACAGACTTCAGCGGCCCTTCGATGCTTGGAAGAAAACATCGATAGACTAAAATCATGTGTATGTCAAAAAGGTTCTGGGTTCTAGGTCTAGCTAACACAAGAACACAACTGCCACAAACATAGTGGCGACAGCACAAACAGGGATACAAGACCTCCCGGGACCACCGTTTACCCCATACGGTTCCCGGTACAGACAAGCGATCCACTAAATCTACCAGACTCCACTCTGCTCCCAAGCACGAGTGCAAATGCATCCCACACTAAAAAGAAGTCCCGACCTCTCGGCCCACTACCCGGGCGAGGATAACACTATGTCCAGGAATGAAAGAACAGTGTGGATGTCTAAACATAAATAACCCTAGCCCAAGTGAGGGTTTTCTACAGGTCTGGTTACACATGCAACATATGACGGGGGTGCTAGGTCAAGTTCCAAGATAACCATAATTTAACAGGTGGTAGGAAGCAAAAGGGATCATAATATCCTCAGATAAATACAAGGAATAACAATTCCTACATTCTAGCACGCTACTCAATAAATTCACTATCATGCATGGTCCTACTAAAGCAGATATAATGTCCAGCTCATCAAACTTGGAGACAAGGCCACCCACCTGAAGGCGCTATCAGTCCAAAGTCCCACAGCGGAAAATACCCCGAAATCACTATCTCTAAATCCAACAGGTCCAGCAATGCCCGCAAACTCTCCTGGGTACAACACAAGGCTTACAATTACACTTTATTCCAAAATTAAACCAAGTAATCACAGTCTGAAATTTAGTCCCAAAGATGCCAATTATTCACTTGCAGAAAGGGCTCTGAAAAATCAAATAAAAATACTGTCGCGATCCTCGCGTCGAGACCTTCGAAACGGGTACCTGCACGCCCAATTCCGAGCACCGTAGGCCAAGTTACAAATTCCACAACACAGGGTGCGCAAAACCACACAGCAACATAACTGTAATTCCATGCACAAATAATGGGGGAAACATATACCTTCGGGAAAACCTCAGAAAAATCCAAGAAAAATACTATGATAATCCTGACGTCGAGTAGATGAAAAAAGTGTATAGGAGTGTCTCAATCCGATGCCTGGTTGCGGAGATATCGCCGAAAAACCACGCCGCTGTCCAAAACTCCACCACAAAAACTGAGTCACAGTAAACTCAGAAAAACACCTCGAAAAGCGCAAAACTAGGGGATTCTAAAAATACCAAGATCGTAGCTCTGTCCGTCGCGAATCCAGCGGCGAAGAAATCGCTCGAAAAGGTGGTCGGAGTAGGCCGGGAGAGCTCGCGCACCGAAACGCGACGAAAGAGAACACAAAAGGACGAGCGTCGCGCCGCGCCGTAAAAATGAAAACCTCGGGAAGCGTGCCACGTAAAATCTCCGAACTCTGCAGATGGATGCAGCACTGCGCGAGGAAGAAAGTTGCGGAAGGCGTCGAGGTGAAGGGTGGCTCGGAAACGCGGCAAAAAGGGAGAAGAAGGCGGCTCGGACCTTTAAATAGGCTGCTCGAAACAATTTGGAAAATACTGAATGTGTCCCTGGTTTCGGGCGCCCGGAAGATTCGGGCTGCTACAATGTTGTGCCCGGACCAACACTGTGCGCACCGGAATCCCTCTCGGGCCTCCACGTAGCCCACCAAACAGCGCACAGCGGCGCTGTCCACCCAGCTCGCGCCACGTGGCCCACCTGGACGACGACACGTGGCAAGCAATCGGGTCAACGCGCGCCTGGCGCGCCCACGTGCGCGCGCCAGCGCCGCCTGCGCACCCTGCCAGGCACGCGCCCCGAGGCCGGTGCAGCGGTTTCGTGGACCGCGCGCACAACACCGCGCCAACCACACACCGCCACGTGTCACCCACCGGTCCACCGTACACCCACGACTTTTTTTGTGGACCGCGCCTGCTGCACCAGCCAACCGGGAGCCACCACGTGTCCCGCCCCGGGTGCACGCCTCCGCGGTGGACCGCGCGCCTGCCCGCGCGCCCGCGCGCCTGCCGGCGGTTGCTCCGCCGCCTGCCCGAGCCCGCGCCGCCGCGCTCCGCCGTGTCGGGTTATGTAAATAATGATCTAAATAGGGGAAAAAACACCTATTGGGGGGTGAATAGGTGTAAACATTAAACACTCAAAAATCGTTGCGTAATAAAACCCAATGCGGAAATGAAAATATAACACGCAAGATTTTTACGTGGAAAACTCCAACACCGGAGTAAAAAACCACGGGACCGATAACACGGTGAAATCCACTAGAATTATAACACGTACAAAGGTGATATACCGTACTCACAGACGACTCGACCTTTTTCCATACGCTCCTAGTAGATCTTCTCCGCTCGCTCCGCAACGCTGCTCGAATCCACGATTAGCGTCCAACGCCGATTCCACGGCGTCCAACGTCGAATCCACAACGTCCGACCGAATCCACGGTCTTCACCCAGTAGCACGTCTCGAATCCACGAACGTACCTCGCTCCGAATCCACGAAAGCAGTTGCACCTTGAATCTACAAGGCCACGCGAGTCCACGCGCCGATTTGGGAAATCGTTGTTTTTTGGGTGGTGATGATCCGCCGATTACTTAGATTAGAAATAGATCGGAAATACCATCTAAGTATTCATTGATTTGATTCTACTCAAAATATGAGTATGAAAACCTAGAATCAAATCAATCAATATAGATGAAGAAACATAAGATTAATTCTATTGATTTCCTTTCTTCTCTATAGGTGGATTTATATGGCCGTCTTTTGATTTATTCGGCTTTTATGGCTTATGCGGCTTACCCTAGAAAAAGAATCATAGGGTTTATTTATAGGTTAGAAACCGTTGGAAGAGGATAAGAATCAAAAACTAACATTTTCTGGAATTTTACAGGACGACGATCCGGATCAGATTTACGACAAACCTTTCGAGTTTTGGAGTACGTCGGAAATGATTGTGAAGTTGATACCTTTGGTGAAAGCGTCTTGATTGATCCATCGCTTTTCCTTGATGTCGTCGTCTTGTTTGATGTACTACCAATGTTCTTTCCTTTTGAAAGATCCTTCTTTGATTTCCGGGAAATGAACTCATTGGTAGTAGTTGCAAGTTGTGCTTGATTTGACTTTTTCGTTCCATTCTTGCTATTTCTTCTTATGTGCCCTGCATAACCACAACGAAAACATACCTTAGTGCTTGACGATCCCGAAGAGGGTGAAGTAGGCTTGTTGTCGTTGCTTGTCGTGAATTCCGGTGTCGGAGGAGGAGATACCGACTGAGGCACAAACACTGTCCCAACCGAACTAAAATTGTCTTCAGTTCGATTGTATCCGAGGCCGAATTTGTTTGTTTGACCAAGACCAAGCATCTTATCCAACTTACTCCTTCCAGAAGAAAATTGCTTTAAATCATCCTTTTGTTTATTTAGAAATTTATTATGCTTTGGATATCATAATAATTCATTTGATGCAATGATCATTTATGTCAATTAAATCATCTTTGTTTTGATCAAAGTCAATTTCTCTCTCAATGATCTCTTGGTATAGTTTTTATCTTATTTGACTATTTAGTCGAGTATGAATTTGAGATCAATTTTTGGTTGAATACTTTATATTTTAAATAATTGATAGCCATTTGAGGGGGAGTCAAAGAAAAAATGTTATGCTCATAAGATGTGGAAAGAGTTACATCCCAATGAGGAGTGTGAAAACTACCACCACATGGAGGAAAGAGCTACCACCTCGGTCGTCCGAGTACTGTGTGCAGCTACCACATGTATGCCAAGCATGATTTTTCATGATTGATTAGATAAAATGCTTTTTGGAATACTTGACTCTGTCAAATTCCAAGGTTGGTATAAGGTGGGGATTTTATTGAAAGATGCTCAAAGAGCCACTCCTTACAATAAATTGACTAGATACATTATCTAACTTATCTAGGATTTTAAACATCTATTGATCTTGGTATTTCATTTTCTTTACCAAATTGATGATTTGATAAAGGCATTACTCATAAGATCATGTTAGATGTGATTGAAGTTGTTCAACTTTAAGGGATTTAATTTTTATAAATTTTCGTTTCATTTGTTGGATATTGTTGATAGATTTTGCATAATCTATTTCTTGTTGTATGAAACGATGATTTTCATTTAAAGTTGATACACAAAAGTGCTTACATACTTTTTCTGGATTTTGTGGAATTTTTCTGAATTATTCTGAAGAAAAGGTTGGAGCCGATCCGGACTGGACAAGCCAATCCGGGTCCCGAACGCAGGTATTTCCAGCGGATAGCCGATCCGGACTGGATTCACGATCCAATCCGGATCGCGGCTAGGGTTTTATATAGAACAAAAGGGTTTTGATTTCTTTTTACTTCAATCTTTTGTTCCTAAGTCTCCAGAGCTTCTCTCTCTAGAATTCATCCATTTTGGAGGCTTCCAAACTCAAGTTCTTCGATTCTTAGTAAGTTTTCTTGATCAAAATCTCGGTTTTTCACAGTTTTTCATGTTTTTCCCTAAAACGTGATGAAAATTTTGTATCTTTTTCGTTTTGGATTGGTTTTTGATCAAATTTCTTTTGAAATAAGAACTCTGGGTAGATTAGTTTTGATTATATTCTAGGTATTCTCCTGATTAACGGATTTTTAGGCTTCGATTTCTAAAAATTCGGTTTTAGGGCATATAATAGGAATTTTTGAAAATCATGGGATTGATCTATTTTTAAAATTCTTTTGGCAAAACTAATTTGATACCTAGTCTCTCTACACGATAATGATTGTTGAGGTACAGTTTTTCAAATTTTTGAAAATAAACAGTTTTTCGTGTTCTTGAGTTGTTGCTCGTAGTTTCCTGAGTTTGAATAGCAGCAATGGTGATCACCTGGATAATCTTTCTTCTGGCTGCTATGGTTCACACAAGAGCAACTAAGAAGCCCAAGAACGCTAAGAAGAGTCGAGAGGACTCGGATTCGGATTCAGAAACTGAATTCATTGACTGGGATGAATTATTGGTAGAAGCAACTGCACCTACTCCATCAAAGGGGAAAGCCCTTGCTGAAACGTCAAAGGCAAAGGCTCCGCCTACCGCCGCTGAAAAAGGGAAAGCCCCCATGGAAACAAGCCCGATAAAGCCAAAGTGGAAGAGTGTTGCAAGAAAGAGAGGGAGTGCTCGAGGAATATCCATTGAGGAGCCACTTGCTAGCAAGCCTCCTCCACAAGATTTTATCAGCTCTGCAAGGATCAAGGATTTTGAGAAAAGGGAGTGCATTGGCGAAAGACATGTCAATGTCAAAGCACTGAAGGAACGATCTGCACTCTTTGGGACTCTGTTTGACCAAGCAGGTCTTGGCCCCATTTGCAATTTCACTGAGTCCACTGGGTATTGTCTTCATTTGGTAAGAATGTTTTATCAAAATGCTTCAAGTCTAATTGATCAGGAGGACGGACACCGGGAATTTCAAACATCGGTTAAAAATGTCAAGATCAAAGTCACACCTCAACTGATTGGAGAGGTGTTAGGGATGAAGGCCAGAGTTGATGGACCTCATTATCTGAAAAGTCAAATCTTCTCCACCAACTCCTGGAGAGTGGTAGTTAATGGAATTTGTCTTCCAGATACTCTGTCGACAGGAAATTCCGTCTTTTCAAAAGAGCTTCGACCGGAGTATCGCTATGTGAACTTCATTGTTTGCTATAACATTCTTCCAAACATGAATACAAAGGTTCTTCGATGGGACAGGATGTTATTTCTTTATCTTCTTGGAAACCCCGCAGCGGTAATGGGAGCAAATTTAAACATTCCTTACCTCATCTGGTCAAGGATGGCACGCTATGTGGAACATGCTCACCCTACAGAGAGACTCCCCTATCCAATGATAATTATGCGCATCTTTCGGAAATTTAAAGTCGACACAAGTGCGAGCTCCTACATGCATAGTCTAGGAACAATCAATGAAACGACAATAGTGAAGTCTCTCTCCACTAAACAAGATGAGCCCCCATCACCTCCTCGCCGACGAAGAGCACAACCACAAGCAACAACCTCTGCACCGCAAGCAACACCTCCAGTCCCACCAGCACATGCAGCACAACAAGCACCTCCATCAACTTCCGGTGATGATGCATCGGTTACATCAATCTATAAAGAACAACAGCGTCTCTCCAACGAGCAAGAACGCATCTCTAACGAGTTCGTTGAGATGAAAGAGGATCTTAGAGAGGTTAAGAAAGAGCAAGCTTCAATGAACAAGCGCATCAAGAAAATATTTTAGAAGCTAGGATGCATCAGTTCTGAGGATTCTGAATAATGTTTTATTCTAATCTTCTCTTTTGCAGGTTTTTCTATTTTTTCCTCTTAAGTTCTCTGACTTTTGAAACTGTTTTAACTTTTCCTTCTTTTGTTATTTTGGCTAACTTTTGTGACAAAAAGGGGGAGAGAGAGATGAACACTGGTTTGTGAGAAGAACGTTAAACTTTGAACAACTTTGAACTTTGAAAGGTAAGTATCACAACTTTGGTTTTGTATTGTGATTGCATGTATGTCTCGACTAACTATTCGACTAACTATTTGGGCATGTAATATTACTAACAAGTTGTTTGATTACTAACAAAGTTATGACATTTGGAATTTTATTGCTTAGAAGATATGTCGATGTTTGATTGTGATATTATTACATATCTGAATTCGTGAATGTCATGGTGAGTATAAACTCTATCTCTGTTAGGTTTCGAATGCTAAATATTCTTGAGGTATCTAACGATTTCTTTTGTCAAGAATGATTTCTATTTGCAGAGAGTGCAGATGTCTAAGTTTAGAGTCTGTTTTAGGAGTTTATCTCATGTATTTAATTTTGGATCTCCATTGTAAATTTTTGCTGTATGGTGATAGCAACAAAAATATCTTTTTGAATTTTCTTGAGTGGATTTGTGTTTTGTCACGAAACCGCCAAAGGGGGAGATTGTTAAGGAATTTGTTTTGGCGCATTTCGTGAAAGTATTAAGTCTTGAAGATTGAAGATGAAGAAGTTTGGATTATATAACTCAATCTCAAGAAAGAAGAATTCAAAAGGATCATGTATGTTTAACTAATTAATTTTTGTGATCCGAATACTTCTTATAGTGTAGAAATACTTGGATGAATTTTTAATTGCATAAAAATAAAAAACTGGACATGGGACATGTTCAGGATCTGGATCAGACACAGCAGTCCGGATCCCGAAGGGTGTTGATTCATATGCAAATCCAATCCGGATCCAAGCCATTTCTGATCCGGATCCCGAACATTGGTTTTTGCTGAAATGTATGAACAGTCCGGATCAGGCATTTCAATCCGGATCCCGAACCTTTGTTTTTCTGGAAATTGTCTGTTTCGTTACGACAGTCCGGATCGCCGTAAATCTGATCCGGATCGTCGTCCTGTAAAATTCCAGAAAAGGTTAGTTTTTGATTCTTATCCAATTAAAAATTCATCCAAGTGTTTCTACACTATAAGAAGTATTCGGATCACAAAAACTAATTAGTTAAACATACCTGATCCTTCTGAATTCTTCTTTCTTGAGATTGAGTTATATGATCCAAACTTCTTCATCTTCAATCTTCAAGACTTAATACTTTCACGAAATGCGCCAAAACAAATTCCTTAACACGCCGCTGCCCGCCGCCGCCGCCGCTGCCCGTCGGTCGCCGGAACAGTACCAAGACGCCTCGAAATCCGTGCGCGACGTCCGGGCTCCGAAAAATCCAAGTAAATAGTCCATTTTCATCGTTTTCACGCGCTGAATCCAAATCCGATGTCAATTTTGCCAAATTCCAACTCTAAAAATTGCCGAAAGCATCCGGAGAGGTGATCTTTTATCCAAACTTCGCCCTGAGTCCAAATTTGACATCCGAGTCGCGCGAAACCACTTCTAAACACTCGACGGGACCTCCAATTACCCATGTGATCCCTTTTTGAGCCCGAAGTCCACCACTTGTGTCCAAATTGCGCACCAACTCCAACGAGACACCACGCAGGCCACCGAAAGTTGCCAAACAACTAGAAAACTCAACGCAGGGATCCGGGTCCTCACATCCTCCCCCACTAAAAGAAAGTTTCGTCCCCGAAACTAAAACAACCCAAATAGGAGTCTCAAAATCAAGGGTAGGGACTCAAAATCACCGTCTCTAGCTCCCCACGTCACCTCTCACTCCCCGTGATTACTCCTCAACAACAACAACAACAACAGCCAGTACGGCATGGCCTGGTTGCGCAATCCTCTCATCTCTCGAGCCAGAACTCGCAACGGGCGTCCCTCATACTCCAAACACTCAAAGATCTCAAAAGGAGTGAGTAAATCACGGGCGAGGGATCCAAAAGCACATCACTCCGTGCTGAAACGTGGGAAAAACCTCAAAGACTCCATCAAAAGCTGGGGGGAAAAATAAAATAAACACCAGTGCCACACGCACCAAACCACATCCTGTGTCCACTCAACCAAGGCAAACCGAAACATACCCACACCATTATCCGAGAAGGAAAGAAGCCTTCACAAACTAGGGTCCTCACTCGGTCACTCCCGAATCCTGACTATCCGAGTGGACTGCTCAACCACGATCTACCATCAAAAGGGACCCTCAGGGACACAACCACAAGCCCTGATTACCTCAACGGTCCACACAGCGCCAGCTGTGGAGTCATCAAACTCAACCCCAGATAGCACTCCTACTCCAGGTATCTGCCAACACAGTTGTAAAGTACCGGGGCTTTGGATAGCGCGCCGACCACACAGATGGCTTGGAGCAGAGAGATGCCTTGAGCATGTTGCATTTGAGTTTACAGTTGATGCCGGGTTGATTCGGATCAACGCGGAAGCTCCAGCTCGAATCGGGAGGTTCCGGACTGACGCGGAGGACCCGGAGGCAAAAAGTGAGTCGGAACTGCCAATTTTGGAGCCGGTAATTGATTTGAGCACCCCGACTCAACGGATAAGCTTTTTGAGGAGAAAAAGCTGTGGACACGTGTACTTTTGATTTACAGCGAGGTTCGGGAGGTTCCGGACTGACGCGGAGGACCCGGAGGCAAAAAGTGAGTCGGAACTGGCAATTTTGGAGCCGGTAATTGATTTGAGCACCCCGACTCAACGGATAAGCTTTTTGAGGAGAAAAAGCTGTGGACACGTGTACTTTTGATTTACAGCGAGGTTCGGGAGGTTCCGGACTGACGCGGAGGACCCGGAGGCAAAAAGTGAGTTGGAACTGGCAATTTTGGAGCCGGTAATTGATTTGAGCACCCCGCCTCAACGGAGGAGCTTTTTGAAGAGAAAAAGCTGTGAGCGCGTGTATTTTCGATTTACAGCGGAGTTCGGGCGGTTCCGGGCAGCGGCGGAGAGCCCGAAGGCAAAAAGTGAGTTGGAGTTGGAGTTTTTGGAATTAATTAATTAGTTAATTAATTAATTTAGCCTTTTGCTTTATAAAAGGCTTCCGCCTCACCCTCTGCAGCAGAGAAAGAAAGAAAAGGAAGAAGGAAAGAAAGGAAAAGAAAAGAAAGGAAAAGAAAGAAGAAGAAGAGAGTTTTGAAGTGATTTTGATCTTGGACTCCCAGTTGGTGGCCGTGTGAAGCTCGTGGGCGTGCGACGCGCGACGACGAGGTAAGTAAAAATTCAGATTTTTGGAGGTTGATGCAGATTTTTGGGTTTTGGAGTTGGATTTTGTTAATTGTATTTTATCTTGGGTTTTAATGAGGAATTTGGATTTGTCGGATTTTTCGGATTTATCGGGGCTTCTTTTCTGTTTAATTGCCGTCGCCGGCGGCCGCGCGCGCGCGCAACGGCGCACGCGCGGCGCCAGGGTGCTGCTGTTGGCAGCACCCTGCGGCGACTTGCCGCTGGGCGCGGCGCCGCGTGCAGCAAAGAGCGGCACGCGGCGCTGCCTGGCCGCGCGCAGGCGCGCGCTGCAGGGCCGCGCGCGGGTGCGCGCGGCATCTCCTGGCCGCGCGCAGGGGCGCGCGGCAGGGCCGCGCGCGTGCGCGCGGCACCTCCTGGCCGCGCGCAGGCGCGCGCGGCAGGGCCGCGCGCGGGCCTGCGCGGGCCCGCGCGCAGCGCCTCTGGGCGCTGCGCGCAGCGCCGCAGGGCACCGCGCGCAGCGCTGCTGGGCGCTGTGCGCAGCTCCGCTGGGCGCTGCGCGGTGCGCTCCGGCACCGCGCTGCAGGTCGCTGCGCGGCGCTGCTTGGTTGGGCGCCGTGCGGCGGGCCTCCCTCGTCGCGCGGTTGGATTTTCGCCGCTCGGCGTGCTCCCGGGACATCGGTGGCGCCTCGGTTGGCGTGCCGGCACCGTTTTTCGCCGTCAGCTGTTGTTTCCCACCGTCGGCCGCTGGTTTTCGCGGGTTTTCGCCGGCTGATTTCGCAAGCAGATTTGTGCAGTTTTTCGAGCAGTTTTCGCAGTTTTCGCTCGAAGGTTTCGCGCAGGTTTTCGCGCAGGTTTTCGCCGCTTTTCGCGAGCAGGTTGCGAGCAGTTTCGCAAGCGGTTTCGCTGTTTTCGCTCGCAGATTTCGCGCAGTTTCGCTCAGGTTTTCGCGCAGGTTTTCGCCGTTTTTCGCGAGCAGTTTGCGAGCGGTTTAGCGCGTTTTTTGAGCAGATTTTGAGCGGTTTTTGCGAGCAGTTTCGCAGGATTTTCGCGAACTGTCTCGCTAGCAGATTTTGCCTGTTTTTCGCCGTCGGGCGCTGTTTTTCGCCGACGGAGCTGTTTTTCGCCGCCGCGTGCTGTTTTTCGCCGTCGGGCGCAGTTTTTCGCCGACGGAGCTGTTTTCGCCGCCGCGTGCTGTTTTTCGCCGTCGGGCGCTGGTTTTCGCTGACGGAGGCTGTTTTCGCCGACGGAAGCTGTTTTTCACCGTCGGATGCTTGGTTTTGACTGTGTGGAGTGATTTTGCGATTTCTTCGCTTCTGGCAGCTTGCGGTGCGGTTTTTAGTTTCCGCGGGGCTCGCGGTCGTGTGGTTGGTCGCTGCGTGCTCCGATTCGCGTGCGGATTCTGGCATCGGGCTTCGTGTTGCGTGCGGACCCCTTGGAGGCCAGGTAAGCCGCTGTGCCAATTGCAAGTGTCGACGAGCAATTGGTGGCTTTCTGAGGTGGGTTGGTTTTCTCTCCAAGTCTACGGACTTCCTTCTAATTCTAATGTGATAGGATTGCATGCTAGTTTAAGTGTTTTCTTGGAACTTAACTAGCACCCCCGTCATATGTGCATGATTTTGACCAGACCATTTGTGAACCTTAATTTGGGCTAGGTTCCTTTATGCTTTAGACATCCCGCACTTTTCATATCCTTCGGGACTTAGAGTTTCCTCGCCCGGGTAGTGGGCTGAGTGGTCAGAGTATTGTGGGACGGGTGTTGCACTCGGGCCCGGGGGGCCGAGTGGGGTCTGGTGGCTGGGTTAGGCCAGTGTTAGTGTTTTGGGGAACCGTTTCAGATAAACGGTGGTCCCGGGGGTTTTCCTTTCCGCTGTTCTTCTCGTCACCACCAGGATGTGATCGTGGTGCACGTGTGTTAGCAGGACCTTGAACCCAGAACCTTTTTGGATAAATACATGATTTTAGTCAGCCAATGTTTCTTCCAAGCCTCGCAAGGTTGCCTGAGTCGGTTCTTGTGTGGTAGGACGAGGGCATTAGCCCTTCGAGGTTTGGGCATAAAGCTTGATTTCAAAGGGTTTTCCTAAAAAGACTAAAAATCATTAATAAGATGGGTTTCTCTCAGATCGAATGGTTTTCTGAAATAAATGACATGGTTTCTTATAAACTTATCCACCCAAGCGGATTCGAGTGATCTGGGTTCTAAGGGCTGCTTTCTCTCTTGGGGACGTAGATGTTAGTCTCCCAGGGTTTCGGACCCTTCGTAGATCTGGCCGTGGAGTAGCTCCGGCCGTGAGTTGAGTGTTGAGTTCAGTGGAGTTGTGTTGTGGGAGCCGTGGGAGAGACGGTGGTCCCAGCTGTGTAGTACCTTCGTTGAGTGGGTCAGTGTTGTGAGATTGAGTCGTGGAGGGTTCTCCGACTGAGTTGTGCTTTGAGCATCGTGATACCGATCTTTTTGATCGAGGACTACAGCCTGCAGGAGCCACTTGTGAGACAGTGATACTGATGAGATACTTGAGTTCGGTGGGGTCGCACCTCTCGAACCACGCCCCGGGTGCGTTGATGATTCCGAGCCTGATGAGGCTGCGATGATGATACCGAGCCTGACGAGGCTGCGATGATGCGCCTAGTTCATATACTAGAGGTCGCTTGATACCCCTGGCCGTGCTACCATGGGGTCACTGTGTGAGATATCGAGTTTGTCCGTTGGGACACCCTGGTTGATACACCAGGGGGCGCAGGCTTGACTCGACTGGACCCTGTGGGGCAGTCGCTGAGATTTGGGATGCACTGAGAGAGTGATGGCGTAGCATGTGTCATAGTAGAGCGTCTTGGGCTTAGTACTTGTGACATATTGTCAGCAGTGAGTGACTGCATACCATCATCCATAGTCTCTTCTTATTGAGCATAGTAGCTAGAGGCATGATAGCTGTAGATTCTTTCCAGCTTATTTTTCTTATCATCAGTCTTTTCTCTATCTTATGCCTCTGGTAGACTTAGTGGGCAGACCGTGGTTCTTGGAGACGGTACCCACTGAGAACTACTGTAGGATGTAGTTCTCACACCCTCTGTCGGTGACAGGTTGCTGAGGCTTTCTTCCGTTCCTGCTGTGCTTGACTGGACGGACCGAGGACAGGGAGTCGCGTGATAGTTCCCCACCAGCATTGTTACTTTAGAGAGAGGTAGATGTACCATCCCGGATTGTGGGAGTGGGTTATGTTTCTTGTTAGCTATCTCCCATTTGGATTCGTAGATGTTGTATAGGGGGACTTCTATTTGTATCTTTTGATTTTGGGAGATAGGCTATGGGTTGTTGCAGCTTTGTAGTTGAGAAAAATTTTATAGTACAGCTTTTTATTCGCTCTGATATCTGTGTAGCTGTAGTTTTGTCTTTTGCAGGCTAGACGCTTCGTCTGTACGGCAGTTTCCGTACAGATGGCGGATCTGTTAGCGAGCCCGGGTCGCAGTTTCGACCCCGGGGCGTGACAGATTAGAGTGGTATCAGAGCCTAGGATATAGGTCATTGAGGACTTAGAAACCCTAGGCTTGTGGTTGGACATTAGGATGACTACGTGAGAGTCGTGACTTTTAGCGAGAGTCCAGATTTAGTTTTTACCTCTCCCTCGGGTTGGGATGAGTGATTTGATATGTTATTCTCTCAAAGTGATTATGTTGGCTGCAGACAACATAATACTTTAGGAAGGATAACAAACTTTAGACTCTCGCTGGATTGGGTCGTATGGTTGTTGTGTCCTGATGTTTGTTTTTGTTTCAGTTACTTGCGATGCCGCCGAGACGTCGTGCAGCGACGAGCGGGCGTTTGACCTCAGCTGAGAAGCCCGGACGGCGGGCTGCCGAGCAGGCCGGGCAGAGCGGGGTACAGGATCTGCTGGCTCGGGGGGGGGCCCAGATGTCGGAGGCGTTGCGGCGCCAGGAGAAGAACATGGAGCGTGTGTTGCGCATGTTTGAGCTGAGAGCATCTCCCGGGGTATCGCCAGTAGTACTCCAGCCGCGACATTGTCGATTTCGACCCTGGTCGCACCACGGATGGTGCAGGAGCAGCGAGAGGTTGCCAACCGGTTATTCTACTTCATCCAGTCCCATCCCCTGCAGATTTTGGGATTTAAGTTGGGGGCCTTGGGAGGCCGAGAACTGGATCGCTGCTATGGAAAAGCTGTTCAAGGGTTTGTTGATCCAGGAGAAGCTTCAGGGCGTTTGATCTTGCGCCTTGGGTTAGGGACGCCGAGAGTTGGTGGCGTCGGATTCGTCCTGTTGGACCACCGAGAGCGAGTTTCCACGATGGTTGAGCAGTGGGCCCCTTGTCACCCAGGATGAGGTTTAGAGGTTGATTTTGTTGAGAGGGGACTGCACCTGGATATCTATCTCATTGTGTATTCTCGGCGAGTGCCGACCGTAGATGCAGCGATTGGGCATGTGCGACGGATTGACCGAGGATCACTGAACACGTCCAGGAGGGACGGAGATCGAGGGACCAGCTCCAGAGAGAGAGTCTTCCAGTGTTGCCTGATTTCGGGATAGTGGAGTGGATCGAGGTTGCCATGGTGCCAGCCTCAGGATCATGTGTCTCAGAGGAGACAGAGACCTGGAGGTTCTCGGCAGTCGAGGCACCAGGATACTGGATTGGAGACCGAGATAGTGGTCGACATGGTTATGGAACCTTGCAGCCGGGGCTGTGCCCGGTTAGTGTTCAGAACCCGGTAGGGGCTTTTTGAGCTTGCCTTGCGGTCAAGTGGATTGACTGAGGCCTGCGATTGTTAGTATTTGAAGAATCGAGTTCTCCAGCTGTGTTTGAACGGGTTAGTAGCCGGACCCGTCGTGGACATTTGGATTTGTTCCCGAAGTGGCTTAGAGCTTCAAGATCACTGGAGGATAGTGCAGCAACTCCTAAGAGGGGAGATGTTGGTTGCCTAATCGAGAGATGTACCTGCGGAACTAGATAGTTTTGGTTGCTAAGGAGCAACGGAGGATTTTTGCCTTTTGGAGACTTCGATCTTTTGGAAGCCACCAGCCGCAGAGGGTTATGTTTATAGACTTGAGTTTACGCGGGGAGTTTGGATCGTGATTTTCGTCTGATAGGAGGAAGTGTAATTGAATCCTCGCACTTTATCGGCTTTTCTTCGTTGGAGTCGAACAAGGATTTGAGCTATCAGAAGCAACCGAAGAAATTCTTGCTTGTGAAGTTATGGAATTTACGGTTGGTTTTACCCAGTGAAGGTTCGGTGGTGTCAGTATGTTGAGTTAGAGCGACCACCGGAGGGCCGAGAGGGTGAGTTTGGGTTGCCAATTGGTGGGCGCCAGGTTAGTGGATCGCTTGGTACTTGGTACGACTTCTTTTCCTAGTGGTTGAGATCAGAGTTTTACACCCCTACATGGTTGAGTTGGTGGATTGTGGTTTTGGGTTGCGGCCACAGCTGGGACAGCTTCAACATCTCTCTCTTCTTGTTTTCCCGTTTTAACGCCGAAAATAGCAGCGGAATGAAAAATTTCGAAGGACTACTCCAGAAATGGAGGCGATGCGGGAACCGGTTCTTGTTTGATCGGGGTGAAGGCATCGGTCCTTTGGAAATTTCGGACTTTTCGCTATTTTCGGTTGCTTTTCTTTTGAGAGAGAGTTGGAGTTGATAATATTCCTGATGTGGGTTTCTTATGGTAGGGTGTGTGTTTTGGTTTCGGGGACGAAACCTTTTGAAGGAGGGGAGGATGTAAAGTACCGGGGCTTTGGATAGCGCGCCGACCACACAGATGGCTTGGAGCAGAGAGATGCCTTGAGCATGTTGCATTTGAGTTTACAGTTGATGCCGGGTTGATTCGGATCAACGCGGAAGCTCCAGCTCGAATCGGGAGGTTCCGGACTGACGCGGAGGACCCGGAGGCAAAAAGTGAGTCGGAACTGGCAATTTTGGAGCCGGTAATTGATTTGAGCACCCCGACTCAACGGATAAGCTTTTTGAGGAGAAAAAGCTGTGGACACGTGTACTTTTGATTTACAGCGAGGTTCGGGAGGTTCCGGACTGACGCGGAGGACCCGGAGGCAAAAAGTGAGTCGGAACTGGCAATTTTGGAGCCGGTAATTGATTTGAGCACCCCGACTCAACGGATAAGCTTTTTGAGGAGAAAAAGCTGTGGACACGTGTACTTTTCATTTACAGTGAGGTTCGGGAGGTTCCGGACTGACGCGGAGGACCCGGAGGCAAAAAGTGAGTTGGAACTGGCAATTTTGGAGCCGGTAATTGATTTGAGCACCCCGCCTCAACGGAGGAGCTTTTTGAAGAGAAAAAGCTGTGAGCGCGTGTATTTTCGATTTACAGCGGAGTTCGGGAGGTTCCGGGCAGCGGCGGAGAGCCCGAAAGCAAAAAGTGAGTTGGAGTTGGAGTTTTTGGAATTAATTAATTAGTTAATTAATTAATTTAGCCTTTTGCTTTATAAAAGGCTTCCACCTCACCCTCTGCAGCAGAGAAAGAAAGAAAAGGAAGAAGGAAAGAAAGGAAAAGAAAAGAAAGGAAAAGGAAGAAGAAGAAGAGAGTTTTGAAGTGATTTTGATCTTGGACTCCCCGTTGGTGGCCGTGTGAAGCTCGTGGGCGTGCGACGCGCGACGACGAGGTAAGTAAAAATTCAGATTTTTGGAGGTTTTTGCAGATTTTTGGGTTTTGGAGTTGGATTTTGTTAATTGTATTTTATCTTGGGTTTTAATGAGGAATTTGGATTTGTCGGATTTTTCGGATTTATCGGGGCTTCTTTTCTGTTTAATTGCCGTCGCCGGCGGCCGCGCGCGCGCGCAACGGCGCACGCGCGGCGCCAGGGTGCTGCTGTTGGCAGCACCCTGCGGCGACTTGCCGCTGGGCGCGGCGCCGCGTGCAGCAAAGAGCGGCACGCGGCGCTGCCTGGCCGCGCGCAGGCGCGCGCGGCAGGGCCGCGCGCAGGGGCGCGCGGCAGGGCCGCGCACGTGCGCGCGGCACCTCCTGGCCGCTCACAGGGGCGCGCGGCAGGGCCGCGCGCGTGCGCGCGGCACCTCCTGGCCGCGCGCGGGCCTGCGCGGGCCCGCGCGCAGCGCCGCTGGGCGCCGCGCGCAGCGCCGCTGGGCGCTGCGCGGTGCGCTCCGGCACCGCGCAGCAGGTCGCTGCGCGGCGCTGCTTGGTTGGGCGCCGTGCGGCGGGCCTCCCTCGTCGCGCGGCTGGATTTTCGCCGCTCGGCGTGCTCCCGGGACAGCGGTGGCGCCTCGGTTGGCGTGCTGGCACCGTTTTTCGCCGTCAGCCGTTGTTTCCCACCATCGGCCGCTGGTTTTCGCGGGTTTTCGCCAGCTGATTTCGCAAGCAGATTTGTGCAGTTTTTCGAGCAGTTTTCGCTGTTTTCGCTCGAAGGTTTCGCGCAAGTTTTCGCGCAGGTTTTCGCCGCTTTTCGCGAGCAGGTTGCGAGCAGTTTCGCAAGCGGTTTCGCTGTTTTCGCTCGCAGATTTCGCGCAGTTTCGCGCAGGTTTTCGCGCAGGTTTTCGCCGTTTTTCGCGAGCAGTTTGCGAGCGGTTTATCGCGTTTTTTGAGCAGGTTTTGAGCGGTTTTTGCGAGCAGTTTCGCAGGATTTTTTCGAACTGTCTCGCTAGCAGATTTTGCCTGTTTTTCGCCGTCGGGCGCTGTTTTTCGCCGACGGAGCTATTTTTCGCCGCCGCGTGCTGTTTTTCGCCGTCGGGCGCAGTTTTTCGCCGACGGAGCTGTTTTCGCCGCCGCGTGCTGTTTTTCGCCGTCGGGCGCTGGTTTTCGCTGACGGAGGCTGTTTTCGCCGACGGAAGCTGTTTTTCGCCGTCGGATGCTTGGTTTTGACTGTGTGGAGTGATTTTGCGATTTCTTCGCTTCTGGCAGCTTGCGGTGCGGTTTTTAGTTTCCGCAGGGCGCGCGGTCGTGTGGTTGGTCGCTACGTGCTCCGATTCGCGTGCGGATTCTGGCATCGGGCTTCGTGTTGCGTGCGGACCCCTTGGAGGCCAGGTAAGCCGCTGTGCCAATTGCACGTGTCGACGAGCAATTGGTGGCTTTCGGAGGTGGGTTGGTTTTCTCTCCAAGTCTACGGACTTCCTTCTAATTCTAATGTGATAGGATTGCATGCTAGTTTAAGTGTTTTCTTGGAACTTAACTAGCACCCCTGTCATATGTGCATGATTTTGACCAGACCATTTGTGAACCTTAATTTGGGCTAGGTTCCTTTATGCTTTAGACATCCCGCACTTTTCATATCCTTCGGGACTTAGGGTTTCCTCGCCCGGGTAGTGGGGTGAGTGGTCAGAGTGTTGTGGGACGGGTGTTGCACTCGGGCCCGGGGGGCCGAGTGGGGTCTGGTGGCTGGGTTAGGCCAGTGTTAGTGTTTTGGGGAACCGTTTCAGATAAACGGTGGTCCCGGGGGTTTTCCTTTCCGCTGTTCTTCTCGTCACCACCAGGATGTGATCGTGGTGCACGTGTGTTAGCAGGACCTTGAACCCAGAACCTTTTTGGATAAATACATGATTTTAGTCAGCCAATGTTTCTTCCAAGCCTCGCAAGGTTGCCTGAGTCGGTTCTTGTGTGGTAGGACGAGGGCATTAGCCCTTCGAGGTTTGGGCATAAAGCTTGATTTCAAAGGGTTTTCCTAAAAAGACTAAAAATCATTAATAAGATGGTTTTCTCTCCGATCGAATGGTTTTCTGAAATAAATGACATGGTTTCTTATAAACTTATCCACCCGAGCGGATTCGAGTGATCTGGGTTCTAAGGGCTGCTTTCTCTCTTGGGGACGTAGATGTTAGTCTCCCAGGGTTTCGGACCCTTCGTAGATCTGGCCGTGGAGTAGCTCCGGCCGTGAGTTGAGTGTTGAGTTCAGTGGAGTTGTGTTGTGGGAGCCGTGGGAGAGACGGTGGTCCCAGCTGTGTAGTACCTTCGTTGAGTGGGTCAGTGTTGTGAGATTGAGTCGTGGAGGGTTCTCCGACTGAGTTGTGCTTTGAGCATCGTGATACCGATCTTTTTGATCGAGGACTACAGCCTGCAGGAGCCACTTGTGAGACAGTGATACTGATGAGATACTTGAGTTCGGTGGGGTCGCACCCCTCGAACCACGCCCCGGGTGCGTTGATGATTCCGAGCCTGATGAGGCTGCGATGATGATACCGAGCCTGACGAGGCTGCGATGATGCGCCTAGTTCATATACTAGAGGTCGCTTGATACCCCTGGCCGTGCTACCATGGGGTCACTGTGTGAGATATCGAGTTTGTCCGTTGGGACACCCTGGTTGATACACCAGGGGGCGCAGGCTTGACTCGACTGGACCCTGTGGGGCAGTCGCTGAGATTTGGGATGCACTGAGAGAGTGATGGCGTAGCATGTGTCATAGTAGAGCGTCTTGGGCTTAGTACTTGTGACATATTGTCAGCAGTGAGTGACTGCATACCATCATCCATAGTCTCTTCTTATTGAGCATAGTAGCTAGAGGCATGATAGCTGTAGATTCTTTCCAGCTTATTTTTCTTATCATCAGTCTTTTCTCTATCTTATGCCTCTGGTAGACTTAGTGGGCAGACCGTGGTTCTTGGAGACGGTACCCACTGAGAACTACTGTAGGATGTAGTTCTCACACCCTCTGTCGGTGACAGGTTGCTGAGGCTTTCTTCCGTTCCTGCTGTGCTTGACTGGACGGACCGAGGACAGGGAGTCGCGTGATAGTTCCCCACCAGCATTGTTACTTTAGAGAGAGGTAGATGTACCATCCCGGATTGTGGGAGTGGGTTATGTTTCTTGTTAGCTATCTCCCATTTGGATTCGTAGATGTTGTATAGGGGGACTTCTATTTGTATCTTTTGATTTTGGGAGATAGGCTATGGGTTGTTGCAGCTTTGTAGTTGAGAAAAATTTTATAGTACAGCTTTTTATTCGCTCTGTTATCTGTGTAGCTGTAGTTTTGTCTTTTGCAGGCTAGACGCTTCGTCTGTACGACAGTTTCCGTACAGATGGCGGATCTGTTAGCGAGCCCGGGTCGCAGTTTCGACCCCGGGGCGTGACAACAGTGGCCCCGTCGGGGTAATCCAAAATGCTCAACAATAATCCAACGGTAATTCCACAGTCACTATAGGAGGCATCACTAAAACTCGCGGATCTCTCTCCTAACACTGGAAACACTAGCATTGGCGCTGGTATCAGTCTCATCATCCGATTGCCAAGCTCTCCTGGCACTGCCCAATCCAAGAAGCTCCTCACCTCGACAATAATTGTCGATCTCGGCCAATCTCGAATGGCATCCATTTTTGGCCGGGTCTCTACAGCCGCCCCCAACGGCTAAAACAATGTGACCCAAGAAGGTATGCTTCTGAAGCTACAACTTGTATCTCAATCACTGGGCATACCGCTTCATCCACACAGGCAGGTAGCACATCTATAAGTGCTCCACGTACTCCAAGTCGCTATGGGAGTAAATCATAATATCCTTGGGAAACACCGCTCCCAATCCGTCCAATTACAACTGGGACACAATTCCTCAAATCATTATAGCGGCAGGGCATTAATCAAACCAACTGGCCTCACTGTGAGCTCATAATGCCCTACCGTGTCCTGAACGCCGACTTGGCAAAATACTCAGCTGAAAGATTCCTATTGGGTACAGGCATCAAAGACGAACAACTGCCGGAGTATGACTCCATCAAAAGGTCCTAGATATCACCCGGACCTGTCTACACTCGAACCAAAAAAAGACCCTCACAGTTGTGTATCAACGACGTGGCATCACCACCGTGCATCATCGGCCTGGCACTAGGTCAAACAGACCCTCTATCCATCAGATCCAGTCACAGCGCCATCAGCTCTCTCAGCTCTACAGGCGATATCCAATGAGGTGCTGTCGAGGGTGGTGCGGCTCCCCGAACCACATCAAACGCAATCTCTATCTCCCTTACCGGCGGCATCATCAACAGCTCAGGTAAAATCATACCCGGGATCTCGTGGCAACAGAGATATTCTTGAGTCCCGGTACCGCCGTAAGCATCTCTCACACTGTCGCTAAAACCTGTGTGCTTTAACAATCTCAACAACCAAACCTCCTCTCGTCTGCCTCGCAAAAAATCGATGTCCTCTCTCTCCTCAGTCAAAACATCCTGTGGCATTGTGCCAATCATTCTCATGCACATGGTCAAAATACCGACTGCCACAATTACCAATAAGTCTGCCGGTATAACTCGCAGCCTCTACTGCATTGGACATGATCCAAAAGCCTCCCCCACATGCACCACACCATCAGGAACCTATACCTCTAGTGCACGTGGTAACAAATCTGCATCTAGTCCATGCGGGAAAGCAACATGCTCTAACTCCGACTGCTGTGATGAAATCACACCTGCGACAACCCGATCCGCTGCTGTGGCGCCCTCCAACCGGGCGGCACAGATTCATCCGCTCAATACACGTGGTCGTCGCTCAATCTGCCTGAAAATCAAGACTATCCACAAGGGAGCACGACCTCTGTCTCTGCTCATACTGGGGTGACAAATGCGGTCCTCCGTAGACAAACAATCCATGCTACCGCCGCGCCACTCTGATGTAGATGCTGATACTGCCATCGGGGTCCACCCGATCTCTGGCGTCTTAGAAATCCACTACCCTGGAAAAAGAAATCAAAAATGCCTCTGCCGGCCGATCTGTCCTCCATCACCCGGCGCCAAGCACCAATATCCAGAACTCACCTCTGGCGGCAGATCCCTATCCAAAGGAACTGCAGCGCCATGCTCCATACACAATGCCTACTCCATCGAGGCGTCAATAATCCACAACGGAGGGACCGACTAAACTGAACGGTATCCTGGCGCAATCCACTCCCAGTCACACATATCTTGTGCGCCTCATCCCTCTAACATAGAGCGCGTAGTTCAACAACTGCAAAACTCTCTAGCACAGGGAGGCTCTCAATTGATTACTCCATCACCACCAACCACGACTCTGCCTCCAAAGGCTCCAAACACAATCTTACGAGTCGGGGTGGTTCATCTGCCGAGACTGGCTCCATAAATCAATGATGTCCCAAAGCTCATCTACAAACCGCAATCCACCCTACCTTTCACGCCACGGAACCCGGGCTCGCCAACAGATCCGCCGTGCACACGGGATTTCCCGCGTACACGAAGCGCTGGTAACCTGCTCCGATATAATATGAACAATAAAAGAGCATAATACAGAGCTGAAGTAGAAGAACCACATAGTATCTCAGACTGGAACTACAAATAAAGCTGTAATAAGTACAATAATCTCCCAGCTCACCAAAATAATACAGCCAGCTGGCCAGCGCCAGACCCAAAATACCACAGTCTGAGTAAAGAGTACAACATCTGTCTAATATCCACTCTCAGTCTCACAGGAGATCTATCTACTCAGCGATCCCCTTACCTTTATCAGCTGCCGATGGCCTAGCAGCTCCCGCAGACGACTCTGCAAAATAAGAAGAAGAAAGAGAGAAACAACAATGGGGGTGAGAACTACCAGATAAACCAGTAGCCTCCCCTAGTGGGTAAAAACCTCAACTCTGACGCACCCACTAGGACTACTCGAGGCAACATGAAAGAACAGTGGTAAGCTATAAAGGCTGCTGAAAAAAAGAAACTATCACCACTATGCCTCTAAATGCCATGTAGCATGAAATGACTGTATGCAACAATACCAAACATGCCTGCCTGAAATAACTCAGTCTTGTGTCACTAGTAAAATTGGTACTGCCTGCTGTGCCTTGCCAAATCGGGTATGCTGGCCAATGCATAACACCGATAGGGGATAGTTGCCAAATCGGGTATGCTGGCCAACGCATAACACCGATAGGGGATAGGAGTCTCAAAGACTCTAAACATGTCTGCAACACACTCCGGAGTGGCACTCGAGGGGAGCGACCCACACGAGTAAAATATCTCAGTAATAAGTATCAGAAGTGCCATAAAATAGCAGGACTGGATCATGACTATGATCAGAGTGGGAAAACCATCCACTAGGAAAACCCGATCCCCAGCTGATGCAATAAACCAGTCTCAACCTCAATCTGATGCAAGGATAAACATCTGGTCGACCGCCTACTGTCCGCGGTCACCGCAAGACCCCACAAGTCCACAATCTAGTACAAACTTGACTATACTATCCCAAACCCCTGCTCATACATGAGCAACAGATATCTGGATGCAAAGGACAACAATGAAACATGTTCAGATCCCAATATGATAGTGTAGCGATAAATAGTGGCCTCACTAGATGTTCAGTCATGCATGCAACTGTCTTATCTTTAAGAGCTGTAAAATAGTGTCAAATATTTATTTTAAAAGAAGATTAATTTACTGAATAAAAGTTATTTGCATGCGAGATTATAGCCTTTGTCCCAATCACAGTGTCCCAATATAAGTCATCATATAATCTGTGGGGTTAAATTTTAGGAGAGTTCGTCCCAGCGGTTCTCGTCAATTGTCATATTAATTTGTCCCAATAGTTCTCATCAATTGTCCTGTTAGTTTGTCCTGTTAGTTTATCCTGTTAGTTTGTCCCAATGGTTCTTATCAATTATAATATTAGTTTGTCCCAGTGGTTCTCATCAATTGTCATATTAAATTTTAGGGGAGTTCCAGTAATCCCAGTGAGCTTGTCAAAAATGAGGTAAACAACAACCGCCCACCTCGAGTAGCTCAAACTATACCCCAGGTAGTCTCCTGGCCTTCCTCAGTCCTTAGATCCTGCAAATCAGTACACAACGCTCCCGGTATAAATACAAATCCCAAAAAGTACAATATTTGCTATTTTTCAAATAGCACAGGAAAAGAGGAGTTTTTCACCTCTAAACTCTGCTCCAAAAATCCTAGAAAAATCACGGTTGAGTTCCTCGCGAAGAGTAGATCAAAATCGACTCTTTAAACGCCTCGATCAGATGCTCCTACACCAAGATAAAAATCGGAGAAGTTGATGCTGTCCAGAAATTTCCACAGCAAAAAGGGGGGTCAAAGAGACCTCAGGAAACGTGCCAAAAGTGCGAAATGGGGCAAAGTGATCAACACGGAAATTGAAGCCTTACCTCTTAGGAACGCGCTGCCGTGAAAATCGTCCAAAAATTCCTCCTAAATAGCACACAGGGAATTTCCGACGGAACTGCGATGGGAAATAGGCCTAAAAAGGAAACTGTCGAAGTGCGCCGCGTCGCAGATAACTAACTAACTGTAACTCCAGAAATTCTGGAACTTTGAGGAGAGAGAGAAGAGAGAGAGAGGAACAACTTTTGTATAGGGCACTTTCTTTGTTTCTCTCTCTACAGCCCGCAACCAGAGGTGGAATGAGAGGGGGTGAGGGGATGCTATTTGTAATGGGCTGGGCTCCACACAGGATCGGATCCGAACAGGAAACTCTAAAACGGGCCAACCAAAACGCGTCACGCGTCCACAAAACAGGAAACAGCCTGTGCAAGGGCTACTCAGAAGCCGCCACGTGTCCACGTGGTGCACAAGCCCGGTCCCCGCGCCGGGTCTTCCGGAAGATGTTGGCCAATCGGAGTGCCGCCACGTGATCCTTCTAAAAGCCATCCAACCACTCAGGAGCTGCCACGTGGCAGGGGAAAACTTCGGTGCTCCCGGTGCACGCCAGGCCGTGGACCGCGCTCCCGCGTGCCTGCCCGCGCCTGCCCGCGCCTGCCCGCGCTGCCCGCGCCGCGCGCCGCTGCGCTCTGCCGCGCTCCGCCGTGCTCCGCCGCTGCGCCGCCGCCCGCCGGTCGCCGCCGACAGCCGGAACAGTAATTCCGGCCGTCGGAATTACTGTTCCGGTGAACAGTACCATTGCGCCGAAAAAATAAAGTAAATATACCGTTTTGATCGTTTTCGCGCGCTGAGTCCAAATCCGCCGTCTGTTTCATCAAATTCTCATCCAAAATTTTGCCGAAAGCTCCCGAAAAAGCCCATTTGCTCCGATTTTCGCAGTGAGTCTATATTAAATGTCCAATTTCGATTCTACAAGCTCTGTTTCACCGAATAAGCTTCCTACAGTCACTGTTTAATGTTGCACAGTTCTTGCGGGAGTCCGGATCATCACACTACCTCGGTGCCTCGGCACTACTCGTCGGCACGGAGGGGGCTGCTCGCTCCATCGGTGCCGCTGGTACAACTGAATATGCCACTGCTTAGGAAGAAAGTGCTGGAGGACACTCAAGCGGTACTGCAACTAGCTGTGCTCTCCGCTCCAACAAGCGCATCAAACGTTCCATGGCTTCCTCCTGGCATCGGACAGCCTCCGACATCTGTGCCATCTGGATCCATAACTCCTGGGTCTCGCTCTGCTCTGACAGTTCTGCCTCCCGCTCATACGGGAAGTCCCGTATAGACGCAGCGACTACCTGCAAAAGATCATCTACACTAACAGATATCAGAGATGAAGAGAAAAAGCTGAATTAAAATAAATACAACTCCCAATAATACAACAAGTCCTCACCAAAAGTACATAAGTCTCTCAAAGGTGGAAGAAAAGTACAACTCTAATACTCACTACAAAGGTCTCTCAACAAGAAACTCTCAAAAATATAAAAAAAAGGGTACATCTACTCTCTGGATGACGACTGGTAGGGATCTAGCTCGCGACTCCCTCGCCTCGGTCAGAAGGATCAGCAACTGGATCAACAGGAACAGGAGTAGAAGTCCCTGGGGAAAAAGACACCACGACGGGTGTGAGAACTACTTCATACAGTAGTTCTCAGTGGGTGCCGCCAACAAGCCTGACGGTCTGCCCACTAAGTCTACTAGAGGCATAAAGTAACAATATGAAAGACTGAAGGAAAGAACTGGAAATGAATAACCCTACAGCTACTATGCCCCTATCTAGATGCTCAAAAAGTGGAACATATGATAACATGGTGCATCTACTATCCCTCAACTCAGATCACCCAATCTACCTGACTGCCTCCTCGGGTCCAGTCAAACCTGCGCCTACCTACTGCCGTTACATCCCGGAGGACCGGACTGACGTAGGGCGTCCGTAGCTGCCAAAACTGGGCCAGCCAGAGGGACCGCGTCGACAAGTCGCGATACAAAAGTAACAAATCCACCCCGGGCGTGGCTCTCGAGGGGCGCGACCCCACCGAGGAAAAGGTATCCGCGCACTCTGTCGCTCAGGTGGCACTGCAGGCTATAGTCCAAAATCCACGCTCACGCTCTGAACGGAAGGACTCAGAATCCTCAATCATCTCGCACAACGGTCGGAGTACTCTCGACGACTCAGCTGATCAGCTCTCACGAACACGAGACACTAGCCTCTCCAATAACTCACAGCACAAAATACACTGGCTGGAGATACTCCACAGCCAGGATCGACCCACAACTCAGGGCTAAAAAACCTGGTCGGACAACACTCAACGACCCGGGACCACCGTCAACCCCAACGGTTCCCAACAACACAGGCCCGAAGATACTCGACAGCCCGGGACCACCGTCAACACAAAGGCTCCCCCCGATAGAACATCAAACTCACAGAAGACACCAACCAGGGCCCGAAAGTTCCGGGAGACCAACACCTACAACCCCATCAACAAGTACAGGTTCCAGGCTCGGCCCCCGTGGCTTTCGTCCCGACAAAGGAATGGCCCCTAGAACCCAGACCACTCGAATCCTTCCGAGTGGGGAGAATTACAGGAAGAAGGTGACATTTGTTACTGAAACCCATTTTCACTCAACCCACGCAGGGCGAGGACTAAAAGTAGTTCCCTTTTTGAAAAAAAACTATCTTGATTTAAGGAGAAACCCATTTTTAATGATTTTAGTTCTTTTAGGGAAAACAGTTAGAAAACAACTATTTTATACCCAAACCCCAAAGGGCAGATGCCTTTGTCCAATCAAACAAGAACAGACTTCAGCGGCCCTTCGATGCTTGGAAGAAAACATCGATAGACTAAAATCATGTGTATGTCAAAAAGGTTCTGGGTTCTAGGTCCAGCTAACACAAGCACACAACTGCCACTAACACAGTGGCGACAGCACAAACAGGGATACAAGACCTCCCGGGACCACCGTTTACCCCAAACGGTTCCCGGTACAGACAAGCGATCCACTACATCTACCAGACTCCACTCTGCTCCCAAGCGCGAGTGCAAATGCATCCCACACTAAAAAGAAGTCCCGACCTATCGGCCCACTACCCGGGCAAGGATAACACTATGTCCAGGAATGAAAGAACAGTGTGGATGTCTAAACATAAATAACCCTAGCCCAAGTGAGGGTTTTCTACTGGTCTGGTTACACATGCAACATATGACGGGGGTGCTAGGTCAAGTTCCAAGATAACCATAATTTAACAGGTTGTAGGAAGCAAAAAGGATCATAAGATCCTCAGATAAATACAAGGAATAACAATTCCTACATTCTAGCATGCTACTCAATAAATTCATTATCATGCATGGTCCTACTAAAGCAGATATAATGTCCAGCTCATCAAACTTGGAGACAAGGCCACCCACCTGAAGGCGCTATCAGTCCAAAGTCCCACAGCAGAAAATACCCCGAAATCACTATCTCTAAATCCAACAGGTCCAGCAATGCCCGCAAACTCTCCTGGGTAGAACACAAGGCTTACAATTACACTTTATTCCAAAATTAAACCAAGTAATCACAGTCTGAAATTCAGTCCCAAAGATGCCAATTATTCACCTGCATAAAGGGCTCCGAAAAATCCAAGAAAAATACTGTCGCGATCCTCGCGTCGAGACCTTCGAAACGGGTACCTGCACGCCCAATTCCGAGCACCGTAGGCCAAGTTACAAATTCCACAACACAGGGTGCGCAAAACCACACAGCAACATAACTGTAATTCCATGCACAGATAAGGGGGAAAACATATACCTTCGGGCAAACCTCAGAAAAATCCAAGAAAAATACTATGATAATCCTCACGTCGACTAGATGAAAAAAGTGTATAGGAGTGTCTCAATCCGATGCCCGGTTGCGGAGATATCGCCGAAAAACCACGCTGCTGTCCAAAACTCCACCTCAAAAACCGAGTCACAGTAAACTCGAAAAACACCTCGAAAAGCGCAAAACTAGTGGATTCTGAAAATACCTAGATCGTAGCTCTGTCTGTCGCGAATCCATCGGCGAAGAAATCACTTGAAAAGGTGGTCGGAGTAGGCCGGGAGAGCTCGCGCACCGAAACGCGACGAAGGAGAACACAAAAGGACGAGCATCGCGCCGCGCCGTAAAAATGGAAACCTCGGGAAGCGTGCCATGTAAAATCTCCGAACTCTGCAGATAGATGCAGCACTGCGCAAGGAAGAAAGAGTCTGAAGGCGCCGAGGTGAAGGGAGGCTCGGAAACGCGGCAAAAGGGGAGAAGAAGGCGGCTCGGACCTTTAAATAGGCTGCTCGAAACAATTCCGAAAATACAGAACGTGTCCCAGGTTTCGGGCGCCCGGAAGATACGGGCTGCTACAGTGTTGGGCCCGGCCCAACACTGAGCGCGCCCGAATCCCTCTCGGGCCTCCACGTAGCCCGCCAAACAGCGCACAGCGGCGCTGTCCACCCAGCTCGCGCCACGTGGCCCACCCGGACGACGACACGTGGCAAGCAATCGGGTCAACGCGCGCCTGGCGCGCCCACGTGCGCGCGCCAGCGCCGCCTGCGCACCCTGCCAGGCACGCGCCCCGAGGCCGGTGCAGCGGTTCTGTGGACCGAGCGCACAACACCGCACCAACCACACACCACCACGTGTCACCCACCGGTCCACCGTACACCCGCGACTTTTTTCGTGGACCGCGCCTGCTGCGCCGGCCAACCGGGAGCCGCCATGTGTCCCGCACCGGGTGCACGCCTCCGCGGTGGACCGCGCACCTGCCCGCGCGCCCGCGCGCCTGCCCGCGGTTGCTCCGCCACCTGCCCGAGCCCGCGCCGCCGCGCTCCGCCGTTGCCCACCGCCGCCGCCGCTGCCCGCCGGTCGCCGGAACATTACCAAGCCGCCTCGAAATCTGTGCGCGACGTCCGGGCTCCGAAAAATCCAAGTAAATAGTCCATTTTCATCGTTTTCGCGCGCTGAATCCAAATCCGATGTCCATTTTGCCAAATTCCAACTCTAAAAATTGCCAAAAGCATCCGGAGAGGTGATCTTTTATCCAAACTTCGCCCTGAGTCCAAATTTGACTTCCGAGTCGCGCGAAACCACTTCTAAACACTCGACGGGTCCTCCAATTACCCATGTGATCCCTTTTTGAGCCCGAAGTCCACCACTTGTGTCCAAATTGCGCACCAACTCCAACGAGACACCACGCTGGCCACCAAAATCTGCCAAACATCCAGAAAACTCAACGCGGGGATCCGGGTCCTCACACCTTAGCATCCCACTCTTTCACCTCGCTCGTGTTTTCGCCCCTACCTTAGTTATTAGAAGAAATCCCTATCATAGAAATAAGTTCGGTCGCATCTTTAAGCTACCCCTCGAGGCAGGCGGCTTTACTCCTTCCTGCCCAGCGAGGGTGGGGCGGGTTCTTAATCTCTAAGAACTAGTGGGGTTTCCGTTAAGGGTTATTGGCGTAGCGCTTGGGACCGACGGTCGCGGCAATCTTTAAGGGGTAGTTGACTGCTTGAAGTTCCAAGTGCGTCTCCGGAAACCGGACTTGTCGGAACTTGTAAACTTAGTTTGTAGGAACGCCTTCTGCTCGCTTTTCTTTTCGTTGTTGCGGGCAAGAAGCTTGGTAGAAGGCAGTCGAGTAGCGTTCACGAGTTCCGTATGGATCTTGACACGAGAAGAACAAGTACCCCCCTACCTCGGATGGATGACCTATTCGATCAACTACAAGGAGCAACGGTGTTCCCAAAGATTGATCTACGGTTCGGCTATCGCCAGCCTAGAGTCTGGGGTGATGACATACTGAAAACAGCCCTGCGAACTCGGAATAGTCAACATGAGTTTACGGTTATACCTTTTAGACTCGTTAATGCACCAGCGGTGTTCACGGGCATGATGAATAGGATACTCAAGCCCTTCTTAGACCAGTCGGTGATGGTCTTATAGTTGACGTTCCGATCTACTCTCGCACAGACAAGGGGTATGGGGAACACTTGCGAGTAAATCCCCCAGACCCTCCGGGACCAGGAGTTGTATGCTAAACTCATAAAGTGTGAGTTCTGGCTCCGCGAGGGAGACTTCGTGGGACGCATACTCTCAGCATCGTGAATTGCGGTGGACCCGAGGAGGATTGAAGCAGCGACCAACAGGACTCGACCAACAACGGTGACGGAAATCCGAAGCTTCCTAGGACGGGCAGGGTACTACAGACGCTTCGTGGGAGGCTTCTCAAAGATAGCCACTCCCCTAAATCGACTAACCCGGAAAGGGAAGAGATTCGTCTGGACGGCCCAGTGCTAGAAGAGCTTCGAAGAACTTAAAGACAGATGCACACAGGTGCCAGTGCTCACATTGCCGAAGCCCGAAGAGGACTATAAGATCTAGTCTGACGAATCCCCAAGAGGATCTTGGGAGGCCAAACAACGGACACGCAACTACAACTGGTGCGACACAGAATATCCTCGGAGCAAGGCAGAGTTTTTACGATTGGCTCAGAAAATGTAATAAGGTTCCGGGGACGAATTCGTGTGCCCGATAAGCTAGAAATGATGGAAGAAAATCTAGCCAAAGCATATAATGCCCCCTACACTGCACATTCCGGAGGCACAAAGATGTACAAGGATGTGTGGCAGACCTTCTGGTGGCCCAAATTAAAGAACGATGTGACACAATTCGTGGCGCATTATTTGGTGTGCCAACAGGTGAAAGCGAAACATCAGCAACCGGCGGGAAGACAGACGCTTCGGCTTACGAGGGAAGTAGTAGCAGGAAAGACCCCTTACGAAGAGTAATGTTGGTCTCGACCCCAGGAGAACCCTTAGAACAAAATATTTTGTACTTTCCTGCCCAATAAGGATGTGAAGACTTAGTTGTCTTAAGTGTTGGCTATTTATTTATGGGTTAAATAGGTTCAACTTCTTGCCTCGTGACAATAGACCCAACGTCCAGGTAGGTTGAGTCCGGTCAAGATCCGTGGCGCTGTGTCTGTACGCTTTAAGTGTATTGGTTGCGTATCTCTAAGAGTTCGAGCTTTGGGAATTAATGGTTGGCGCCAATGACCCGACATTCGGGATTTTGGAGCGCGTAGGCCCGGAGGCATACCGGTCGGCTCTACTGCCAAACCTCGATACGAATGCTGGCACGGGAGAAAAAGAAACTTCGCAACCGGACAATCCCCTACGTAAAGGTGCAATTGAGTAACCATGAGGAGCGCGAGGCGACTTGGAGACTTGAGACGAAAATGAAAGAATGTTTCCTAGAATAGTTTAGCGAGGGTTGAGTTTAAGTTTCGAGGACGAAACTTTTTTTAAAGTGTGAGTGGTGTAATGACACGACTTTTCTAGTGATATTTTACCCTCCTGCTAATAGAGTATAAGTTAGAGGAAATTAAATTATCATGTTCTTTTGAGTTGACTAACACACGGTGCGGGTATTTTTCAGTGATAGAGCTCGAAAAACGATGAACGACGGTGCAATCGGATCTAAAATCCGACTTACGGATCTCCCGGAATAGGGTTTTGAAGGTCGCGATAACCGTAGGGTGCATCGGAATCCGTGCAAAAGATCTGGCACATTTTTTGAGGAATCTTGGAATTATCTCGTGAGAATAGATATTTATTGTTAAATAATAAATATCCGAATATGGGAGTTTTCCTTTTTACATACGTATGAAAAGGAAAAATAAAATAAAATAAAAGAAAATAAATTAAATAATAAAAGGATAATTATACACTGTTACCGAAAGGAAAACCCTAGTTTTAAAAGATCATCTCCTCAAACCCTTCCCTCTTGTGCGTACCGAAGACCAAAAATAAAACCCTAACCGGAGGAGAAAAGAAGGAAAGAAAGAGAAAGCGGAGAGACCCGATCGCCCCGATTGACGTGCCGGAGACCGGAGAACGAGACGCCATCATCTACGGGGAGCGGATCCGGATCCCCAACGCCGCGAGGGACAAGATCGATTCTTTAATTCCGATAGATCGAGGTTAGAGATCGTTATTTCTTTTGGTTGGATTAATCGGGGGTTTTTCGTGTTCTTTTAAGGTCGTTTTAATCGGTACGTTGATCACGGGTTCTTGATTTTGGTTTTTGATCAATATCTTGTTCTTGTTCTTGACCGGGTTTAAACGAGGGTTTTTAATCGGTCTCTTGATCGAGTTTCCGATCGAAGTTTCGATCAATGGTTTGATCGTTATATTTGCCGTGGTTTTGTTTGGGGTTTTTGTGGGTGTTTCGTTGGAGCATGGGGAAGTTAACGGGAGGCCGCCGCCGCCGTTGTTAAACGGGAGGCCGCCGCCGCCGTTATCATGTTCGCGGGGTCGTCGCCGGAGTCGCACGGGAGCGAAAACGGAGAAGGAAACGCGCGCGGGGGGTGTGCTGTTCATCCCGTACGGACTCCTCCCGCCGCGGTCCACGGCCCGGGCGTGCACCCGGTGCACGCCCCCGCAGCCCCGGAGGCGCAGACCCGGCGAACGCAGCCGTGCGCCAGGCTGCGCACTGTGCGCGGTGCACGCTCTAGGCATGCACCCGGCGCACAGACCCGCGGCCAGAGGGCGCAGACCCGGCGCACGCCTTCGTGCGCCGGCCCGGCACGTGAAGCGCGGTGCACGCCTCAGCGTGCACCCGGTGCGCGACGCCGCGGCCGAAAACATGAGCCCGGTGCGCGCCTCCCCCGTGCACCGGCCCGGCCCATCCCGCAGGGTGCACGCTTCCTGGGTGCACCCGGCGCACGCCGCGCAGCCGCCCGACGCGCAGACCCGGTCCACGCCTGCTCCGTGCACCACCCGTCAGCCGGAAGTTCGGTAGCTCCGTTTTGGTCTGTTTTTCCACCGTTTTGAGCGCCGTTTTTACCGTCGGGGATCCGGTTTGATCTGAGTTTTTCGGTTTTACTTGACAGTTTTGACTCGTTGATTTTTGATTGACGACGCGGTCCTCTTGGCGCAGTGATTTTGATTTTCGTGGGTTTATTGTTACAGTGGTCGGGACCACTGTTTTTGCCTGTTTAGAGTAAAGTGTTAAATTGTGCGTTTGGTTATTTTATTAGGCCGCGTGAAGTTCTGATTGCTTAGAAGGGTCGCGGGCGCGGTCGTTTATCTTCATTCCAGGTGTGTACCCTTGCAATAAGTACAACAAGTGCAATAAGTGCACTATATCATCGTAAAAGACTTAATAACTTGTCTAATAAAGTAGATGAACTGTTAAACCTTTCGCATGAATGTGTATTGTTCTTTCATTATTAAAATTGTGGCGACTGAGGGTCGCGGTGCTTGATACACGCCGACTTCGGCAAACCATGTTTTTGGATGCTGCACGTACACTGGCGGATTGGCCTCCGCATGGGTGTACTTTTCCGGAAGAGTGGTCTGAATGACCCGTGTGTCCCACGATTTGTGTAGGTGCCAGTGGAGACCCCTTCACGCCAGCTAAAAGTGCCGCACTAGTACCGTGAAAGGGGTTAAAAGCATCACGTATGTAAAGTATTTGTGCACGAGGGGAGATCGTCGACTCCCCGACAGGTACTAGTTGTGATTAAATCAAGTGATGTGGACTCATGAGGAGGAAAAGCGAAAGGTTCCAGTGTATTCGGTTTGCTTTAAAATACTGTTAATTGTTTTGCTCATCTACTTTATTTGTCACTGACTTTACCCACTCCGTGACAGGTTTGACTAGGTGTAGTAGTCGGGACGACGGTGAGGCAGCGTCTAGAGGACATTAGCCGTATAAGGCTGATTTCGTCGTTTTTGCTTGGGGTTATCTCATCTCCTTTTATCTAGTTTAAGTTCTCAATTGCTTGACTGTGGAGTAATGTGGATGTTGGATTGTGAGTTTGTTTTCGTGATGTGATCTTTATTATGCTTCTTACTGACTGGTATGCGGCTTGTTTTATACTAAACAAAAAGGGTTTCGAAAATGCTTTCCAAAACCAAGTGTCGTGTGGGCACTACTTTGTAAACCTCTGGATTTATCCTTTCAAAAGATGTCGCCGCCCTATTGTGGCTTGTGTTAACACTTTGGAAAAAGTGGGTGTTGTGTGGACACCGTTTGCAAACCCGTAGCTTATCTCTTGATGTGATTAAATGGAATTACTCTCTCTCTTATTGTATTCGCTGTGACTGTGTGGTTAAAGAAGATAATGTTGTGAATGGGACGCCGTGCATATACAAAGGAGACTCTGTCCGTTTAAAGGGTAAATTTGTATATGTGGCGGTCTGACGCGCACCGGTAGGCGAGGTCGTTTATTCAAAAAAAATTCATATGCTTTTCCGCTGATCCTTAGACCTCCGGGGCGTGACAGGTTTTGACTTCGTGAGCGAGGCGGATGTTTCGCTGTGGATGTGTAGCCTTTTTGGCTGGTGTGGTTGAGAGGCCTACGGCGGCATCGGGACTCGGGGATACCCCCTTTGGTTGCGAGTTCCCGGCTGTTCTCCTATTGGAGTTGTCTAGCATGTCTCTAGTTTGAGAGTTGAGGACACAACTCCAGGATTCGATGTTTTGGAAATTTTGTCAGACCAAGTGTGTCGCCTTTGGGGGCGCCGGTGCTATTCGAGTTGTGGAAGGTTGGTTCACTTCGGCTTTGTGTGGATCCCCGGTAATTAGATGAAGTGACCATCTGGAGCTAGCACCCTTGTCGAGCATGGAGGATTTGATTTACCAGCTGTAAGGGTCCCGGGTCTTCCTGAAGGTGGATTTGTAATCTGGTTTTCTCGACTGCATATGGCTGTGTGTTGATGCCGGAGAGTTGGGGAATTGCTTCTACATCCCGACGGTTAAAGACTAGAGATCAGAGTCTACGTGATCAGTTGGGGGACTTATATTGGATACCTCGGGAGTACAGAGGTACTTGGATCGAGCTTTTGTGCCGATGGACTTGTGGTTGGATTTTTGAGGCCCTGGGAGGAGCGGATGCTTTGGCCGATGCAGGCTACTTGGTCACTCGAGCGGTTAGCCTAGCTGTTCTTGGATGAGGTGGTGCGGTTATCTGGAGTGCCCGCCTCTATTTGGTTCTAGTTAGAGACCCGAGGAGTGCATCGCGTCTCTGGAGGAGGTATTAGACAGCCTTGGGAGATTGAGTGGTGGATGATTGGATATTTACCCCCTCTACTTGGTTGAGGTTCCGGGTTGAGGAATGACTTTAGTTTCGAGGACTAAACTTCCTTTTAGTGGGGGAGGATGTGATGACCTGGATTTCCGCAGAGCTGTGTAGAGTCATTGGTGACTTCTGGGGGCCTGTACTGTGTGTTGGAGGTGTTTGTGCACCAATTGGACACAAGTGGCGAACTTCGGGCTTAAATGGATCACGTGGGTGATCGGTTGACTCCGTCGGATCTTTAGAAGTGGTTTCGCGCGAAACGGATATTAAAATTGGGCTCAGCGCGAAGTTTGGACAAAGAACACCTTTCTGGATGCCTTCGGCAATTTTTAGAGTTGGAATTTGGCAAAACGGACACCAGATTTGGATTCAGCGCGCGAAAACGGTGAAAATGGACTATTTATTGGTATTTTTCGAAGCCCGGATGCGAAAACACGGATTTTGAGGCTTGGGTACTGTTCCCGCAACCGGCAGGCAGCGGCGGCGGCGGAGCACGGCGGGCAGCGGCGGAGCAAGGAGGCGCAGCGTCGCGGGCAGCAGCGCGGGCAGCGCGCAAGCGCGGGCAGCACGGAGGCGCGCGGGCAGGCGCGCGGGCAGGTGCGCGGTCCATGGGGCCGGCGTGCACCGAGGGCAGGACACATGGCTGCGTGGGATAGGCCGGTGCAGTGGACCGGGTCCACGGAGCAGGAGTTGTTGGCCTCGGGGCGCGTGCGTGCAGAGGGCGCAGGCGCGCACGTGGGCCGCGTTGACGCGTTTTCCCGCGTTCGGGCGCGCCACGTGTCGGGGTGTTCGGAGGGCCACGTGGCGCAAGGGGAGTGGTGGATCTGGCTGTTTGCTGTTGTGTGACTACGTGGAGCTGTATGGCTGTTTCGGGCGTTCTGCGTTTGGAGCCGCGCAGCGGATTCGGGCGCCCGAATCCCGTGTTGCGCTCGAATCCAGGGACACAATGGGAATTAAGTGGATTGTTTTCCCAGCCTATGAATAGGCCAAGAACAGCAGCTTCTATCTCCTTTTCTGCTCATCTTATCACAGTGCGGTCTTCACAAGATTTCCTCCTCTCCCAGAGCTGGTTCCATCTACAGATTCCTGGATATTTTTGTGGCACGCATCCCTAGGTTTCCATTTTTACGGCGCGGCGCGACGCTCGTTCATTTGTGGTCTCCTTCATCGCGGTTTGGGTGCGAGGACTCCCCCGGCTTACTCCAACCACCGATTTCGTCGATTTTTGCGCCGTTGGCTTCACGACAGGTAGGGCTATGATCTTCGTGATTTGAGTTTCCCCTCATTTCGAGTTTATCATGGAGTTTCCTGAGCTTCCCTTTGACCATTTTTCTTTTGCGGAGTTTTGGATAGCACTGTGGTATTTCGGCGATATCTTTGCGAACAGGCGTCGGATTGAGGCGTTCCAAGAGGCGTTTTTCATCTACACAGCACAAGGAATACCCTCGAATTTTCTGGGATTTTTTTGAATATTTCCCGAAGGTGAAAAATCCCTGTTTACTGAACCTTGTGCTACAGATTTTGAGACTGGGTTGTTTTGGGGTGGTTCCCTTGTCGAATTTGTATCTCAGTGTACGAAACTCGGATTTGAACGTGCATCTACTCGTTTCGACCGGCTCGTCGCAAGGATCGCGACGGTATTTTTTTGGGAATTTTCTGTGCAGAACTCGTAGGTGAAAATGGCACAACTTTGGGACTAAATTCTGGGACAGCGTGTATTTGGGTACTTGTGTGTTTAATTGTATGTTTTGGGGTAATTGTGAACAGTGATCGCGGCGGTTTATCTGTTTGGGCATTTGACGTGAAAAGGGATATTGGACAGCGAGGAGGTTTTATAGCTGAGGATTTCGCGCGTCCAGGTGGGTGGTTGTTGTTTACCTCTATTTTGACATGCTCACTAGGATTATTAGAGTGATCTCCCAATGTTAGGATTATTGATTAACAAGTGGGGATGGAACTTATGCATGCTTGTTTGGACATATGGATTGCTATGTTAGCACTTAACCTTGCATGTGGAATTTACTTTCATGTTGGGATAATATGAAATGTCTTGTGGGAGAGTTCCACTTGAGGATCTGTTGTACATGCATAGGTGGATGATTTATGTGAGATTAATTTGGTGGACATAGCATGTTGGAACATGATTATTGGGATATTTTAATAGTAATAATTAACATGCCATGTTAGCACATAGATTTTATGAAAGTGGGCTAAATGGATAAATTGTTGGGACATTATGACATATCTATGTGCGGGTACCACTTTGGTGATTTATCATGGATCAGGGATTATAGACATGTGTGGTTGAATAATGATTTTAGCATGTTGATGGTTATATCCATGCGGAGCTATTAATTGATACACATGTGGAACCACTATTTGTCACACTTTCTTTTATCGCTCTTGAGGACATATGCATGTTTGTATGGTCATCTAGATAGGCCACTTTTTATTGCTGCCCTATCATTTTGGGACTTGACTTAGGAGAAAACATGTTTGTTTCCTTTTCTCCTTCTTATTTAGACCTTTGAGTCTGGTTGCTCGGGTTCGAGCAGGGGTTTGGGATAGTGTAGCGGGGACCTTAGGGTCGGTGATAGGTTGTGTTTGATTTTGGATTGGGGGATTATAGCGGCTACCGCGGATAGTAGGCGGTTGACCGGATGTCGGATGTGGGACATGATTGTGATTGTGGGTTATTCCGACGACCGCGGATATTGGGCGGTTGACCGGAGGTCGGTTGTGAGACCTGGTCGTGGATTGTGAGGTATTGCGGCGATCGCAGATTTTGGGCGATCGACCGGATGTTCATTTGTGCATCAGATTGGGGATCAGTGTTTCTTTTAGTGGAGGGGTGTGTTCCACTGGGGCTTTATAGTTGTGATCCAGTCCTGCTTTTGATACTTATCACACCGGCGCGGTTATTGCCCGGTGATACTTTCCTCGTGTGGGTCGCTCCCCTCGAGTTCCCCTCCGGAGGCCGGGGCCAGACAGTTATTGACAGTTTTGCTATCACATCGGCGCGGCTTATTTGCCCGATGATGAGGGCGGCAGCAGGAGTTTAGCTATCACATCGGCGCGGCTTCTTGCCCGATAATGAGGGCGGTACAGATTGGGTTCATCTGGGACGGTTGGTTGCTGTTGCATACTGTTATTCCAGTCTAGGACTGCATTTTAGAGGCATAGTAGTGGTAGTTTTCTTTCTTAAGCAGTCATTATTGCTTACCACACTTCTTTCCTTTTTGCCTCTGGTAGACCTAGTGGGTGTGTCAGAGTTTGAGGTTTTACCTGTGATGACCTGGATCTCTGCAGAGCTGTGGTAGAGTCATTGGTGACATCTGGGGAGCTTGTACTGTGTGTTGGAGGTGTTTGTGCACCAATTGGACACAAGTGGCGGACTTCGGGCTTAAATGGATCACGTGGGTGATCAGTGGACTCCGTTGGATCTTTAGAAGTGGTTTCGCGCGAAGCGGATATTAGGAATGGACTCAGGAAGTTTGGACCAAGGAATACCTTTCCGGATGCCTTCGGCAAATTTTGGAGTTGGAATTTGGCAAAATGGACATCAAATTCGGATTCAGCGCGCGAAAACGGTCAAAATGGACTACCTACTTGTTATTTTTGCGCATGGGTTACTGTTCACGCCGGAACAGTAACTCCGGCCGCCGGCGGGCAGCGGCGGCGGCGGGCAGCGGCGGAGCACGGCGGACGGGCTCGGGCAGGCGGCGGAGCGGCCGCGGGCAGCGCGCGGGCGCGGGCAGCGCGCGGGCAGGCGCGCGGGCGCGCGGGCAGGCGCGCGGGCGCGCGGGCAGGCGCGCGGTCCACGGGCCGTCGTGCACCAGGGGTTGGACACGTGGCTTGTTGGGGTTGGTCGGTGCAGTGGACTTGGACCACGGAGCAGGCGGGCGCGGTGCATGGACCGGTCTGGACACGTGGCGTCTTGCAGTTGGTGGGCTCACGAAGGCTGGGTCCACGGAGGTGCACCTGGGTGCCTCGGGATTCGCGCCTGGCAGGGGGCGCAGGCGGCGGGCGCAGGCGCACGTGGGCGCGTTGACGCCCGGTTCCCGCGCGTGGGCCGCCACGTGTCGAGCTTCCACGTTGGCCACGCGGCGAGGCGTGTGCGTGGGGTTCGGCTGTCCGCTGTTGCGGGGGCGACGTGGAGGCCCGTGGAGCTTTCGGGCGCGCACAGTGTTGGGCCGGGCCCAACACTGTAGCCGCCCGAAAACGGGAGCGCCCGGAAATAAGGATATGTTGGGTATTACTTGATTTGTTTTCCCAGCCTTTAAATAGGCCCCTGTTCAGCAGTGTAGAGCTTCTTCTCTGCGCGGATTTTCACAGTGCCACCTTCACAAGAAATCCTCCTCTCCCTGTGGCGATTTCATCTGCAGATTTCCAGATTTTTCAGCAGCACACATCCCGAGGTTTCCATTTTTACGGCGCGGCACGACGCTCGTTCGTTTGTGATCTTCTTCGTCGCATTTTGGTGTGAGGACTCCCCCGGCTTACTCCGACCTCCGAATGAGGCGAATCTTGCGCCGTTGGACTCACGACAGATAGGGCTTTGATCTTCTTGTTTTGAGCTCCTCCTCATTTCGAGTTTACCTTGGAGTTCCCCGAGCTTCCATTTGACCCTTTTTCTTGGGCGGAGTTTTGGACAGCGGTGCGATATTTCAGCCATATCTTCGCGCACAGGCATCGGATTGGGGTGATTCAAAAGGCATTTTGCATCTACACATCACGAGGAATGTCCCCAAATTTTCTTGGAATTTTCTGAATTTTGCCCCGAAGGTGAATGTCCCTGTTTACAGAACCTTGTGGTTCAGTTTTTGAGAGCAGTTTATTTCGGGGTGGTTCCCTTGTCGGATTTGTTTCTCAGTGTAGGAAACTCGGATTTGAGCGTGCAGGTAGTCGTTTCGACGGGTTCGTCGCGAGGATCGTGACAGTATTTTTCTTGGAATTTTCTGGGCACTTCTCGCAGGTAAAAACAGGGAAACTGTGGACTATTGTATTTGGGACAGATTTTGTGTGAGCATTGTATGTTAATTATGTATGTTCTTTTGGGAATTTTGTACAGTTATCGCGGCGGCTTATCGGTTTGGGCGAGAGCACTATTTGAACTTGGAATTAGCGATCGAGGTGGGTGGTTGTTGTTTACCTCTATTTTGACATCCTCACTAGGAATATTAGAGTGATCTCTTTATTTGGACATGCATGCTTAAGTGATATAAAATTGTGAGCCCTTCATATGGAAATTACTATTGTGGATATTTGATAGTGGTTGGGACTTGTACATGTTGGTATGGATGGAATGTTAGCGTTTAACCTTGCATGTGGATTGGATTAGTTATTTTGGACTATATGATTATCCTGTTAGTGGTTGGTACTATTCGAGGATTTTATGACATGCATAGGTGGATAGTGATGTTTTATTATGGAACATGGATTATAGACATGTGTGGTTGGATAATGTTTTAGCATGATGGTTATATCTATGCGGAGTTATTAACTGTTACACATGTGGAACCACTATTGGACACCTTTTACTTTATTTCCTTGAGAACATTTGCATGCTTGTTTGGACATCTAGATAGGCCATCTTTTATTGCTACACTTTCATGCTGGAACTTGACTTAGGAGAAACCTTGTTTGTTTCTTTTCTCCTTTCGTTAGTCAGGTGGTTTTTGTTGCTCGGGTTTGAGCAGGGGTTTGGGATAGTGTAGCCGGGGCCTGGATCGTGGATCATGGGTTTTGGCGGCGACCGCGGATATTGGGCGGTTGACCGGATGTCGGTTATAGGACATCGGTGATAGGGCATGATTATGGACTAGAGGGTTTTGTGGCAACCGTGGATAGTAGGCGGTTGACCAGATGTCGGATGTGGGACATGATTGTGATTGTGGGTTATTCCGGCGACCGCGGATATTGGGCGGTTGACCGGAGGTCGGTTGTTAGACCTGGTCGTGGATTGTGGGGTATTGCGGCAATCGCGGATATTGGGCGATTGACCGGATGGTTACTCTTGCATCTGATTGGGAATCAGTTTTCTTTTAGTGGAGGGTTGTGTTCCACTGGGGCTTTATAGTTGTGATCCAATCCTGCTTTTATCACCGGCGCGGTTATTGCACGGTGATGCTATCACACCGGCGCGGTTATTGCCCGGTGATGCTTTACTCGTGTGGGTCGCTCCCCTCGAGATCCCCTCCGGAGGCCGGGGCCAGACAGTTATGGACAGTTTTGCTATCACATCGGCGCGGCTTATTTGCCCGATGATGAGGGCGGCAGCAGGAGGTTTGCTATCACATCGGCGCGGCTTCCTTGCCCGATGATGAGGGCGGTACAGATTGGGTTCATCTGTGACGGTTGGTTATTGTTGCTTACGGTTATTCCAGTCTAGGACTGTATTTTAGAGGCATAGTAGTGGTAGATTCCCCTTTTTCAGCGGTTTCTTTTCTTACCACTCTTCTTTCCTTTTTGCCTCTGGTAGACCTAGTGGGTGTGGCAGAGTTTGAGGTTTTACCCACTAGGGGAGGCTACTGGTTTACTAGTAGTTCTCACCCCCATTCTTCTTTCCCCTTTTTCTTCTTCCTTGTTTTGCAGTGTCTTCTGCGGGTGCTGCTGGGCTTTCAGCGGCGGGTCGAGGAGAGAGGACGGCTGAGTAGATAGATCTCGAGGCAGGATGAGCGCGTTAGCTGGACTGTTGGTGTACCCAGGTTTCCTCAAACGGTTGTACTTTTACATTTGGGACTGGCTTTTGCCAGCAGGTTGTATTTATTTTGGTCAGCTGGGAGAGACTGATGTATCATTTATACAGATGTATTGTATTTTATTTCCAGCTTCAGTCTGAGATGTATTAGTTTTTAGTTGAGCTCTATTTTTATTGCTCTTTTATTATTATCTCTTATATCTGAGCAGGTTTGGCGCTTCGTGTACGCGGGAAATACCGTGTGCACGGCGGATCTGTAGACGGGCCCGGGTTCTGGTTTACACCCGGGGCGTGACATTACCCACTAGGGGAGGCTACTGGTTTACTAGTAGTTCTCACCCCCATTCTTTTTTCTTCTTTTTCTTCTCCCTTGTTTTGCAGTGTCTTCTGCGGGTGCTGCTGGGCTTTCAGCGGCGGGTCGAGGAGAGAGGACGGCTGAGTAGATAGATCTCGAGGCAGGATGAGCGAGTTAGCTGGACTGTTGGTGTACCCATGTTTCCTCAGACGGTTGTACCTTTACTTTTGGGACTGGCTTTTGCCAGCAGGTTGTATTTATTTTGGTGAGCTGGGAGAGACTGATGTATCATTTATACAGATGTATTGTATTTTATTTCCAGCTTTAGTCTGAGATGTATTAGTTTTTAGTTCAGCTCTGTTTTTATTGCTCTTTTATTATTATCTCTTATATCTGAGCAGGTTGTTGGCGCTTCGTGTACGCCGGAAATACCGTGTGCACGGCGGATCTGTAGACGGGCCCGGGTTCTGGTTTACACCTGGGGCGTGACAGATTAGTTGGTATCAGAGCTTAGGGATAGGTCAGTTTGGACTTAGGAAACCTTAGGCTTTTGGCGGACCCTAGGAGGATAGGGCGTGAGAGACGCGACATTTTGCGAAAGTCGGTGATTTATTTATTTGACTCTTCCTGTGAGTGAAGAGGGATCGACATATCCAATTTTTGTGGAACAGTTATGTTGGCTACAGACAACATAAAGTTACAAAAATAGGGGGATGTCTTTGACTTTCGCTAGATTGGGTCGAGTGTTTGGGGCGTGCTGATTTGTGGTTTTGTCGTGGTGAGCGGTGTCTCCCCGATGCTGGGCCCTGACCCGGGTGCACCCTGGTGCGGCAGTTGGGGTCAGAGCTGGTTGTTTCGGGCCGGATACCCAGATCCAGTCTGAGAGCTCCGGACCCGTAGGGTAGGAATGTTTGAGGCAGATCAGCGGAGCAGTCACACAGTTGTCGGAGCAGTGACATAGTTGTCGGAGCAGCGTAGTGACACAGATGTCAGAGCAGTGACACAGTTGTCGAAGCAGTGACACAGTTGTTGGAGCAGCGCAGTGACACAGTTGTCGGAGCAGTGACACCGTTGTCGGAGCAGCGCAGTGGCACAGTTGTCGGAGTATCGAGTAGCCCCCTCCGTGCCGACGTTCAGTGCTGGGGCACCGAGGAAGGGTGGACAGTTGACAGCGGGTAAGCTGTGGGATTGCGTCAATCGGGTGAGCCAGCTTTGGCGGATGAGTCACCCCGATTTGGGGGGTGTTCAGTGGGGATGGAGAGAGTACTTGAAAGCCTCTTTGTTTCAAGAGTTAGCGCAGTTGCTGAACTACACGCTCCATGTGTAGAGGGACGGGGCGCATAGGATATGAGTGTCTGAGAGTGGACTGCGCCAGGATACCTTTTAACTCGTTGGGTCCCTCCATTACGGATTTGGGACGCCTCATTGGAGTAGGCGCCGGGTATGGAGCGTGGCATTGTAGTTCCTTTGGATTGGGATCTGCCGCCTGAGGCGAGTTCTGATTGAGGCGCTTGGCGTCGGGTGATGGAGGACAGATCAGTCGGAGGAGGCATTCCCGATTTCTTTTACAGGATAGTGGATTTCGGAGACTGTCAGAGCACATAGGTTACAGCGGTCGGTGTGGTAGTAAGTTTGAGTTGCTCCGGGCTTTTGGGTTCGTATCTTTTGATACGGGAGTATTCCCTTCTTGGAGGGTAGTGCTTTTGCTTCATTGCTTGGGTTAGGGCTAGGATGGTCACCACGTGCACGGGAGGCTTATTTTCCCGATCGCGCTTGGCACGTGGAGGAGAGTTGTTGGTGTCACGCCCCGGGGGTCGAAACTGCGACCCGGGCTCGCCAACAGATCCGCCACCTATGCGGAACCCCGCATAAGCGAAGCGTCTAACTTGCAAAGTATCATCTAACAACTAAATAGATATCAGAGCTGAAGAAAAACTGCTGTAATAAAAACCTGAATCACTGTACAACTGAAAAATAAAGGTACAATATCCATCTCCCAAAAATAGTAATACAATAATCCGGTCCACCGAAACAGTAATACAAGTAAAAGCCACCTATACATCATCTACAAATCCAAAACGGGAGATAAACTGAAATGATAAAATACAACTGAGTACAGTGAAACCCACAATCGGGGCTAGTACATCTATCCCACTGTAGAAATCAACATTGGTAAGGATCTATCTCGCGACTCCCTCGCCTCGAACCTCCAACCGTAAGGTCAGCAACTCCCGCAGCAGACACTGCAAAACAAAGGGAGGAAAGGGGAAAAACAATAATGGGGGTGAGAACCACTAGTAAAACCAGTAGCCTCCCCCTGTGGGTAAGGCCTCAAACCCCGATGTACCCACTAAGTCTACCAGAGGCAAGAGAAGGAGTAAGAGAGGTGGTAAGCTATAAACAGAAATACTGATAAGAGGAAGCTACCACTAGTATGCCTCTAAATGCCGTGCTAATAAGTATAGCTAAATGTATGCATAAGTAAATAAATGCCTGCCTGAATAAACCCAATCCGACCACCAGTAAACACTGGTACTGCCTGCTCTACCTGCCGCATCGGGTATGCCAGCCTACGCATAACACCGATGCAAAAAGGAGTCTCACCGACTCAAAGCCTGTCTGTCGTACACTCCGGAGTGGCACTCGAGGGGAGCGACCCACATGAGTAAGTATCTCAGTAACAAGTATCAAAACTAGCAGGACTGGATCACGACTCTGATCAAAGTGGGAAAACCCATACACTAAAGAAAGCCCGATCCCACCAATCTGATGCACTGTAAATATCCGGTCGGCCGCCCAAAGTCCGCGGTCACCGCAATATCCCACCAATCCCCCAAATCAAGCCCGACCTGTCATCCCTAATCCGATGCACAAGTCACCATCCGGTCAACCGCCCAAAGTCCGCGGTAGCCGCAATATCGTGCCCTCAAGCCAGCCTATCCCAGATCCCAAGAGTCTGCCTACACTATCTCAAAACCACCTGCTCGCGCACGAGCTACAAATACCCTGAGCCTAGTTAAAAGGAGAAAAGCAAGAAACATGGTTTCTCCTAAGTCAAGTCCAACATGATAGTGTAGCAGAAAAAGGTGGCCTATCTAGATGACCATACAAGCATGAAGATGTCCGAAGATGATATAAAGTAAACAGGTGTCGATGTTCTACAATTATTAGAGCATGCTATTCCAAAATATTGGTGGTTGCATAAGAACATTAAGTGCAACATATGTTGGTTTTTATATATTAAGGATCCACACGGATCTAAATAGGTACTATCAAACAACTAGAGGGGGGGTGAATAGGTGTAATACTTATAAAACCAATCTCAGTGCAAAATAAAAACCAATGCGGAAAATAAAAACAACACACCGAGATTTACGTGGAAACTCCAATCCAGGAGAAAAACCACGGGACCAGCACGCAATAACAATCCACTAAGAATAGAAGAATAACAAGGTGATTACCGACTCCACGGACTCCAACCCCTCCTTCAACTTCTTCGGATCTTGCGCTCACCGAACACGCAATAACAATCCACTAAGAAAAGAAGAATAACAAGGTGATTACCGAATCCACGGACTCAACCCCTCCTTCAACTTCTTCGGACCTTGCGCTCCACCGATTGCACGTCCACTGCACACGTTCGAATCCACGAACGCCACTCGAATCCACGAGCACACATTTCGAATCCACGAAACGCCTTCAACACATCGAATCCACGATGCTACGTCGAATCCACGACGCAAACTTGGCCGATAGAAATATTGGCTTCGATGGTGATCCTTTGCTTAGAATATCATTGAAGAACCGTAGAAGAAATCTCTAAGCAAAGACTAGATCAATTCGACAAAAGATAGATCTTGGAAGAACCGTCGAATTGACCTAAACGAGGCTATAAAGAAGAACGATAAAAACCTAGCCTCTAGGGTTGCTCTCAAGTGTTTTATAAATTGATCGGTAGTTCTTGAGAAACCCTAAGTGTCTATTTATAGTTTAGAAACTTTTGGAAAGAGATAAGCATCAAAAACTGACTTAACAGATTTTTTCCCGCACGACGGTCCGGACTGGATTGGCTCGATCCGGACTGTCGTCTTTTTTTCAGCAATTCCTGAAAAAACAAGGTTCGGGGTCCGGACTGGAATCCACGGTCCGGACTGGAATTGCGCATGAACTAATCTACGTTCGGGGTCCGGACTGTGATGCCCGATCCGGACTCTGAACATGTAGTATGTCAAGTTTTTGACTTTTATGCAATGAAAACTTATCCAAGTGTTTCTAAACTACTCAAATGTATTCGGATCACCAAAATTATTTAGTTAAACGTACCTGATCATTCCGAATCCATTTTCCTTGAGATTGATGTATATGATCCACAATTCTTCTACTTCAATCTTCAAGACTCAAAACACTGAGTGTCAACTTGAGATCTTGTTGAATCTTCTCTGAGTCTTCAATTGCTGATTGACAATTTGATCATTTCAAGACTCCGACTCAACTCACGAAATAGCCATCATAAAAAGCCGTAACAATCTCCCCCTTTGGCAATTTCGTGACAAAACCCAAAAATACATAAAACGCTCAAGACAATCATCTTAAACCAAAAAATCGAAACTCAATGTCATCACCAAAACATTGACTTTCTTTGCGTGAAAGATCCAATAAACAAAAATTACATTTGAACCAGTCTTAGAACAAACTCTATGACTTAGGACTTGGAGTCTTAAAGTGATGTAATTCCTGCAAAACAAAACTCCAAACAAAATCAAACGTTAGTCATTAGAAATTAAAATTATATCCTACATTTGATTCGTCCTTTTGGTTCTTTTTGTTTTTCGGCTCCTTTTTCATCATCTCTTTTCTTTATCTCCCCCTGTCTTGAGCATCTCTGTTCTCCCCCTATTTCTGTTCTCCCCATTTTTGTCACAAATTGTCAAACAGTGAATATAGACAAAGGAAATCACTAATAGCATTAGTTCATAGAGAAAGAGAGATAAAAGCTCAGTTCCGGTATATAACAAAAATGCAGATTTCATACCGGTACTCGAAGATAAAAATCACAAAAATTCTTGAAACAAATCAAAATTTTGAAATCTTTCAAATTACCGATTTGTATTCCATCAAGAAAACAATTTAAGTGCTTGAAAATAATATGAGATCACATAGATGTCATTCAATCCAATTAATTTTACAAAAATTAAAAAGATTTACTCCGAAATCATGAAAAACAAAGATAAGACATTATAAACTGTTTTTCATATTATATACGTCAAACACAAGTCATCAAAAATAATCTTGAGATCCAAAGTCTATCAAGATGTAACGGATTTACAAAGATGACTTATAGAGATTTCCAAATGACATCAATTTTGAATTTTACCCTTCTAAATTGAGATATGCACTAAAATACCTAAGGGTGGCTCTTTGAGCATCTTTCAACTAACCCACCTTATACCAACCAGGAGATTGTTCAAAAATTAAGAACTTTGAATATGAATCTCCGAATGCTTCAACTAAAAATTTCAAAAAAAAATATTTTTCAAGCATCAAAACATGTGGTAGCTTCACACACAGACCGGACGACCGGGGTGGCAGCTCTTTCCAAAATGTGGTGGTAGTTTTCACACTCCTTTCGGATGTAACTCTTTCCACATCTTTTGCAATTCATTTCATTACCCTTGTAAGAAAATACAATCTCTTATGTGAAAGAATTAAATCTCAAATTTTAGTCAATCGGTTGTCTCATGTTTATCACAAAGAACTCACACAACCGAAATAGGTTAAGCATCTAAAGATCACACATGATTACTAAAATTTGATGAATATAATTATCAAAAACTCCTATAATGAAATATCTTCAAGAATTATGATTATGGAGTAAAGTTGATAATTCATATAAAATTAAATTGGAGTGATTGAAAGTGAAACCCTTTTTATTCAATGCACTTGTTCGTTAAATCCCTTTTGTTCAAAAACAAAACATAAAAACAAAGAGCATTGAAAACATGTAATGCAGAGATTAACAAAAATATGAAAGGAAAACCAATCAAAGCATTACATATAGTCATAAGCTATTTAGAACTTAAGACAAGGAAAGATATCACCCTTCCGAATCCAAAATCGTCGAATTTTGGGTTGTCTTGATTCATTGTGGTTGGGAGATGACAGCTTTGACTGTTGATCCACCTTAGGTCTTTGCCTCGCAATGATCCACTTGTATGATTGATGTTGTGGCTCGGACCTTTGGTGGTTTGAGTGAACTCCTTTGACTTGATGAGCCTTTTGATTTCGTTGAGTTGCTCCGTAGATGAAGTTGCCGAAGAATTCCTCTTTCTCTTTTTCGGGCACTTCTTCATCAAGTGTCCTTCAAGTCCACATTGGTGACAAGTTCGTCCTTTCAACTTAGTTGTGGAACTTGAAGCCTTCACAGTTTGGTTCTTTTTAAATCCCAAACCAACCGTGCTTGTTTGACCTAATCCAAACATACAATCAAGTTTCTTGGAACCGGTTGAAATCTTTTGTATGTCGGATTTGAGTTGATGAACTTGCTTGGTCAAAGCTTGATTGGTGATATGAATTTCCTCAAACTGTTTTTCTAGAAAACCAATCTTGTTAATGTGGGAATTAACGCTCGTTTCCGATTGATTTATCTTTTCTTGGAGGATTTTATTATTATCCAATAAAAGCTCTCGTTCCTCCTCGAGATCATGAAGTTTGATCTTTAAAGAATGATTCTCGTCTTGAATCTCAAGTCGTTGCTTTCTCAACTTCTTAATATGCTTGGCCATCTTCTTTGATTCCGTAAGAAGTTGTTGATATGCCCCAACGAGTTCTTCTTCGTCCGACTCCCCCTCACTTGATGACTCTCCATCGGATGTTGATGTTTCATGCAAAATCAAAGGAATAGAGTCAGTGATTAACGATGATAAGCAAACATTAGAAGAGGGAATTTGAGAGGCATGAAAGGCAACGACTTTTTTCTCTTTACTTGAGGTCGATTCATTAGAAGTAGAATCATCCCAAGTTTTCGCTTGCAAAGCCTTCTTTTTATATGATTTCGGAGAAGGACAATCCGTTGAAATATGGTCATAGCCTTTGCATCTATAACATCGGATTTCCCCTTCGAATTCATCTTTTTCCTTAGAAGGTTTTGCAAAGCTTTTGAGGTTAGAGGATTTAGAACACGATGATCCTTTAGATGGTTTCGAGGATGAAGATCCATCGGTTCGATTCTTCAAAAACTTCCGATGAAATTTCTTTACGATCCGCGCCAATTGTTCTTCAAAATCGGCAAAAGAGATTTCATCGTCGGAACTTGATTCGCCATCTTCTTCCCTTGTTGATTTGAATGCAATACCTGTAAGCTTAGAAGAAGACTTGGAAGAAACTTGATTAGTAGGAAAAGTCATTTCATAAGTTTGCAAAGCACCTACTAATTACTCTACTCTCATCTCATCCGGATGACTAACGGTTTCAATGGCAGTAACCTTTGCCCTAAACCGTTCCGGAAAAGTCCGAAGTATCTTTCTTACAATTCTCGACTCCGGGATATTTTCTCCTAAATTAGCACAAGTATTGATTATATCTTGAAGTCTTGTGTAATAATCTGTAAACAATTCATGCTCTTCCATATGAATAGAGTCAAATTGACTTGTAAGCATCTGGAGCTTTTGAATTTTTACTAGATTAGTACCCTCATGTGTAATTTTGAGAATATCCCAAATTTCCTTCGCGGTTTCACACGCAGAAATTCGTGTGAACTCAGTCGACGAAAGAGAATTAAATAAAGCGTTCATACCTTTCCCATTGTAAGAAGATCTTTCGGATTCCTCTTTGGACCATCTAGAGCGAGGTTTTGGGGTAGTAGAATTTCCTACTTCCTCAACAGGATGTGTGACACCCCCGGAATTTGGATTAGTCCTATATATAAATGATATAATAGGACTAAATCTCTAACCCGGCTATAGCATTTTGGATGGTAGCAAGATCCAAGAGGAACATGAGAGTTAAGCGTGCTAGAGCTAGAGTAGTTCTAGGATGGGTGACCCCCTGGGAAGTGGGGCGTCACAGTTGGTATCAGAGACATTCACCAGCCGGAAATGTGAGATGAGTCTCGGCTGAGCCAGGGTTATATAGCGGGTAGAGCGAGGCTCCCCGGCTAATGACCGTTGTGGGTGGAGTGCAGCTCCCCACAAGGTCGGTTAAGGCTAGCGAGACGAGTCTCACATCGCCTGGTGCTTGTGAGTGTTCTCAAGCCTGACGTGGACGTCAGGGCTTAAAGGGGGGAAGAATGTGACACCCCCGGAATTTGGATTAGTCCTATATATAAATGATATAATAGGACTAAATCTCTAACCCGGCTATAGCATTTTGGATGGTAGCAAGATCCAAGAGGAACATGAGAGTTAAGCATGCTAGAGCTAGAGTAGTTCTAGGATGGGTGACCCCCTGGGAAGTGGGGCGTCACAGGATGCACCCAACCGTATTCCACGGATTGCCATACCCACTCATCAATTGCGATGAGAAAAGCTCTCATCCGCACTTTCCAATAAGCATAATTAGTCCCATCAAAAGGAGGAGGTCTATAAATATTACCACTTTCATCCGACATGATAGATAAACCTAAAACCCTCTCTGATACCAATTGTTGGTTTTTAATATATTTAGGATCCACACGGATCTAAATAGGTACTATCAAATACTAGAGGGGGGGTGAATAGGTGTAATACTTATAAAACCAATCTCAGTGCAAAATAAAAACCAATGCGGAAAATAAAAACAACACACCGAGATTTACGTGGAAACTCCAATCCAGGAGAAAAACCACGGGACCAACACGCAATAACAATCCACTAAGAATAGAAGAATAACAAGGTGATTACCGACTCCACGGACTCCAACCCCTCCTTCAACTTCTTCGGATCTTGCGCTCACCGAACACGCAATAACAATCCACTAAGAAAAGAAGAATAATAAGGTGATTACCGAATCCACGGACTCAACCCCTCCCTCAACTTCTTCGGACCTTGCGCTCCACCGATTGCACGTCCACTGCACACGTTCGAATCCACGAACGCCACTCGAATCTACGAGCACTCATTTCGAATCCACAAAATGCCTTCAACACATCGAATCCACGATGCTACGTCGAATCCACGACGCAAACTTGGCCGATAGAAATATTGGCTTCGATGGTGATCCTTTGCTTAGAATATCATTGAAGAACCGTAGAAGAAATCTCTAAGCAAAGACTAGATCAATTCGACAAAAGATAGCGCTTGGAAGAACCGTCGAATTGACATAAACGAGGCTATAAAGAAGAACGATAAAAACCTAGCCTCTAGGGTTGCTCTCAAGTGTTTTATAAATTGATCGGTAGTTCTTGAGAAACCCTAAGTTTCTATTTATAGTTTAGAAACCTTTGGAAAGAGATAAGCATCAAAAGCTGACTTAACAGATTTTTTCCCGCACGACGGTCCGGACTGGATTGGCTCGGTCCGGACTGTCGTCTTTTTTTCAGCAATTCCTAAAAAAACAAGGTTCGGGGTCCGGACTGGAATCCACGGTCCGGACTGGAATTGCGCATGAACTAATCTACGTTCGGGGTCCGGACTGTGATGCCCGATCCGGACTCTGAACATGTAGTATGTCAAGTTTTTGACTTTTATGCAATGAAAACTTATCCAAGTGTTTCTAAACTACTCAAATGTATTCGGATCACCAAAATTATTTAGTTAAATGTACCTGATCATTCCGAATCCATTTTCCTTGAGATTGATGTATATGATCCACAATTCTTCTACTTCAATCTTCAAGACTCAAAACACTGAGTGTCAACTTGAGATCTTGTTGAATCTTCTCTGAGTCTTCAATTGCTGATTGACAATTTGATCACTTCAAGACTCCGACTCAACTCACGAAATATGCCAACACAAAAAGCCGTAACAACATAGCCTATGCCTGCCAATACCACATACACGATGTTCATAAAGTATGAAAATAAGGAAGTGCCACACCTAATCACAAATCACATAAGATGGTACAACGCTGGTCAACCCTCACATTCATATAGGAATAAGCCCAAGATCATTTAACATCACTTAAACAGGGACATTCAATCAAGTATCACCAATGAATAGCTTAAGGTTCAACAACCTTCATTGATCTTACATAGGATGAACATAGGATCTACCTACAACGTCCAATCTCACTGTAAGTAATAGGAGTCATAAAATTGCTTTGTCTCTTAAGGAATAGGCCTCAACTCAACAATGATATCCATCTTTTCATGAATGAACTAGGAATCAAAAGCATAGGTCATTCTCACATCGACTAGATCAATAACCAACATCAACACCCATTTTCCCATAAACTAGATCAAAGATCAATCAACTCATTATTCTCACATAGATAGGTTATGAATCTGTGGTGACCCTGATCCCCGTGTTGCTTCTCCCATGAACCACAGTGTAGAACACCTGGTGTTGGTGTATCTGGCCCATAGTGCATCAAAGGGATGCCACAAATGGACCTTGTGTGATAACCACAGCTGGATTGGCCTTCGGCTGCATTTGCCGCATTTTCGGAATTGTTTTGGGCCAAACAGAGGTTGGATTTGGATTCAGCGCGGAAAAACGCTTGAAAATGGCTTTTTGTTTGCCAAATTCTTAGTCCGGATGCCCAAAAACGGACTCCCGGAAAATTTACTGGATTTCTAGTGCATGAGGGAGCCGTGGACCGGCGGGGGAGCCACGTGGCAGGCCCGGATTGGCCGGCGCACGCAGCTGGGTCCACGGAGCGCAGGGGAATGGGCCGGGGTGCACCGCGGGGCGCGTGGACCGGCAGGTGTCCACGTGGCAGCGCCTGATTGGGCGGCTCAGGTGCGCTCGGTCTGCGGGAGTGCGCGGGGAGGCGTGGACCGGGGGCGCGCCACGTGGCAGCACCCGGTTGGCGGGCGCATGCGCGCGCGGTCCACGCAGCGCGCGGGGCAGGTGTCGGGGACAGGCGCCGTACCGCGGGCAGGTGCCGTACCGCGGGCAGGTGAGGGGCGACGTGGGCAGTGCCACGTGGCGCCCGTTGATTCGCGAGCGCCACCTACCGCGTTGACGCGGGTAGGGACACGTGGCGCTCCCCGCGGCGGCTTGCACGGCTGCGGCGTGTTCGGGGGACACGTGGCGGGGGCCGGCGCGGGTCGGACCAAGCAGGCGTCCGGCTGGATCCCGTTTGCGGGCTGGGCCGGGCCGGGCCGCACTGTGCGCGCCCGAAACCGGCCGGGCCGGGCCGCACTGTGCGCGCCCGAAACCGGGCTGGGCCGCACTGTAGCCGCCCGAATCTTGGGACAATTTCGGTATTATCCGAATTGTTTCTTTGGGCCTATAAATAGGCAGCCCGAGCCCTCTTTGCAGCCCTTTTTCTCTCAGTCTGTGCAAGATCTCCCCGAGCTTCCTCTTGATGAATTTTTTCTCTCTTAATCCTTGATCTTCCTGCGGAGTTTAAGAATTTTTGGAGGCTCGAATCCCGAGGTTCTCTATTTTACGGCGCGGCGCGACGTGGTGGTTCCTGTGTTCTTCTTCGGCGTAGCAGCAGTGTTTTAGCTCCCTTGGTCTACCCCGAGATCCTTTTTCTGTGATTCTTGCGCCAACACACTCCTAAGAGGTAGGGCTTCATCTCTCGTTTTGATTGCACCTTTCCGTTTCGAGGTTTTGGCACGGATCCCGAGGCAACACAGTGACCCCTTTTTCTGTGTGGATTTCTGTGACAGAGCAGAGTGTTTTGGCCGTATCTTTGCGTACGAGCGTCGGATTGAGGCGTGCTTATACAAGTTTTTCATCTGCACATCACAAGGAACAAGCTCGTATTTTTCTTGGATTTTTCCAGAGTTTCTATTGGAGGTGAAAAACCCGCTTTTCCTGTATTCAGTGCTACAGTTTTGGTGCAGAAATCTTTTGAGTACACCACCTTGCCGAATTTGTATCTTGACCTTCGGAACTCAGATTTGGGCGTGCAGGGTACCGTTTCGAAGATATCGACGCGAGGATCGCTGTGATATTTTTCTGGGGATTTTCTGTGTAGAATACCGGGATTTCGGATAGCGCACCAACCTCGCAAGATGGCGTGGTGCGGAGAAATTGCCTCGAGCGTGTCCCTTATGTGTTTACAGATGAGTTCGGGCCGACTCGGATCTTCGCGGAAGCCCCAGGTTGATTCGGGGTTTTCCGGGCATTGTCCGCCGTTAGAGGACTGGTTGCGGGGAAGCCTCGACTTCACAGTGGAGTGCAAAAAATTTGGAAATACTTGGAACAGGTTTACTTTATGATTACAGCGGGGTTCGGGAGGTTCCGGACTGACGCGGAGGACCCGAAGACGAAAAGTGAGTTATTAGGGCTTTATGGATTATTTAATTAATTTTGTTAGTTAATTAGTGGGTTTTGGGGGCTTTGGTCTGGGAGGTTTGAAGGAGAGAATTGGTGATGTGATTTGGGTTTGGTGTGAGTTGGATTTTTTTGGGGTGCAATTAATGCTCCCAACCACTCCCTGCTCCTCCCCTTAATTAGCCCGTAGCTAATTAAAAGGCCACCTCACCACTTCTTCTTCTCCTGCTAGCAGAGGAAGCTTTTGAGCAGAGGAAGGTATGAAGGGATGAAGAAGAAGAAAAGGAAGGGAAAAGAGGTTTGAGAAATGCTTTGGGTGGTCCTGTGGCTTCGACCCAAGTGGAGCCGAGCTGTGGCGCGCGCCGAGCGTCAAGTGGTAAGTTCAGTTTATTTTCGTTTGGAGAGCTCGGTTTTTGGTGTTTTGTGGGTTTTCTTGTGGGTTTTGTTGGTTTGTGGACTTGCTGTCCTTGTGCGTGGATGTGCCGCGCCCTGGCGGGTGCGCTGGCAGGCAGCCAGCGCCCATGCGGGCGCTGCCCAGGCGGGCGCGCGGCGCTGCGCTGGGAGGCAGCCAGCGCCATGCGGGCGCTGCCCAGGCAGCCAGCGCCCATGCGGGCGCTGCCCAGGCGGGCGCGCGGCGCTGCGCTGGGAGGCAGCCAGCGCCTTGCGGGCGCTGCCCAGGCAGCCAGCGCCCATGCGGGCGTTGCCCAGGCGGGCGCGCGCGGCGCTGCGCTGGCGGGCGCGCAGCGCCCATGTGGGCGCTGCCCAGGCAGGCGCGCAGTTTGCGAACGGCGCGCAGCGGCAGCGGCAGCGCGTTGGGCTGCTGCAAGCGAGCGGCCGGCGAGCGGGCAGGGCTGGTTTTGCCCAGTGAGCGGTGTTTTTGCGGTGTGGCCGTTAATGACTGATTTTGTGAGGTTTTTCCCCCTTTTCTCTCCCTCAGGTGCCGTCGTCGTAGCAGTTTCGGCGTGGTGCAGTTTTTGATGTGGCTTGGCCGGATTGGAGTGTTTCCGCCACGCGGGGCCGGGGAGCTAGGTGGCTCGGAGGTGCGCTGCTTGTGAGTGTAGTGAGCAGAGAATTGCTTTTGGGATCTTTGTTTTGTAGAGTTAGTTTCAGCTTGTGAACTTATATTGTTTTTAGCGAAAGCTATGATGTAGTAATGGTTGTATGTGGTGTGTGCAATTGCAACTTGAGAGAGAATAGGTGGAATTGAATAATTGTGATGGTGCTGTGAGTGCAGATTTCGTAAGTGTTGATGGAAGCTTGTAATGGATCTTATGGGTAAATTGCTTGCAGCTTGTTGAGGGTGGACTTGATGTGTGCAAGGGAGATGCAACCTAAGTATGTGGCTGGATGTGTGTATTTGTGGTTAAGTGATCTATTATTTATTAGTATGCTTTGGAGCTTATAAAGGGAAGATTGTGGATCTAATGTGATTTGGTGTTTAAGTGTGCATGCTGTTGAACCTATGAGATGTATGAGTGTTGTACTTTGGAGCTATAGGTGGTTTTACGATGTAATTGTAAACTGTGGGTTTTTTTTAGGAAAATTGGAAGTATGTAAATGAAGCTTGTATTTAATTGTAAACTGTGGGTTATTGTATATATATGGACTTTATTTAGTTGTGTGCAATTGGAGTTAATTGAGTGTAATGGAGCTTCTAGAATAATATATGTGAGTGTGTGTGGTTAATTTGGAGTGGTTTTTGTGATGGAATTAGTGGTCAAATTAGTGTGTGTTGTGCTATGTGTATGTGAGCATTCATTTTAAAGTACAGTTATTGTACTGGATATGTGTGCGGGTGGATTTTGGATTTTTAGGAGAGTGCTGGTGGTGTATGTTGGCAGTGGAGTGCTTGTTTGCGCGTCGGATGTTTGTAGTGGACTCGAGGGAATTTATTGGAGCTTCCGAGGTTTTTCCGGGATTTGCGGCACGATTTTCGAGTTTTCGTCAGTTCGAGGTTCCGGCACTTCACCGACTTCAGCAATTGCCTACGGAAAGCGTTCCAGGTGGGTTGGAATTTCTTCGAGATTTATGGAATGCCCTCTAATGCTCCTGTAAGCATATTGATCATGTTAGCTTAATTATTGTATATTGATAAATCTGATAGTTGCCTGGAATTTTCTATAAAATTCATTGGAACTCCGGATCATTTTTAGCATACTTCTGATACTATATGACACTAGATTTCACGTTTTGTTGGCATCATATTTGCACCTGGATCGCTTTAAAAATCGAGAAAGTCCGTTTTAAGAAAAATCAGCATTTTCAAAGTGGTTTTTAAATTATGAGTTCACCAGGGGTATGACATAGGTCCAGGTGGCCCGTTATGCTTGTATACTCGTGCCGGGGGGCCGAGTGGATTTTTAGAGATTTGTGAGATGAGTTTCTAGTGTCATGTGAGTGTGAGCTTTTTGTTGGGATCGATGAGGTTTCCTAGATTATGGGTCGTACATATCAGATCTAGTCGGGGAGGTGGTTCTCCGACATAGCTGTGAGAGTGTTGGGCACTTCCTGATCGAGTCGTGGTGGGTTTTCCCGACTGAGTTGTGTCGTTTGAGCGTTTGAGTTTCCGATCTATTTGATCGTGGATCATAGCCTGCTATTGAGATACTTGACAGAGATATTTGTTACTGAGATACTTTGCTCGTGTGGGTCGCTCCCCTCGAGCGCCGCTCCGGAGTAGGCTTTAGACCGTGTTGGGTTCCGGTCAGACCGTGTTGGGTTCCGGTCATTTGGACAGTGGAGATACTGAGTTCGGGAGATTGATGACTGTAAAGTACCGGGGCATTGGATAGCGCGCCGACCACACATATGGCTTGGAGCAGGGAGTTGCCTTGGGCATGTTGCATTTGAGGTTACTGTTGATGCCGAGTTGATTCGGATCAACGCGGAAGCTCCAGCTCGATTCGGGGTTTTTCCGGGCTTTGTAGGCCGATTGAGGACAAGATTGGAAATTTCCGACTTCACCGTGGAGCGCCGGAAATTCAGGAACACTTGGAACAGGTGTACTTTCAGATTACAGCGAGGTCCGGGAGGTTCCGGACTGACGCGGAGGACCCGGAGTCAAAAAGTGAGTCGGAACTGGCAATTTTGGAGCCGGTAATTGATTTGAGCACCCCGACTCAACGGATAAGCTTTTTGAGGAGAAAAAGATGTGGACACGTGTACTTTTGATTTACAGCGAGGTTCGGGAGGTTCCGGACGGACGCGGAGGACCCGGAGGCAAAAAGTGAGTCGGAACTGGCAATTTTGGAGCCGGTAATTGATTTGAGCACCCCGACTCAACGGATGAGCTTTTTGAAGAGAAAAAGCTGTGAGCGCGTGTATTTTCGATTTACAGCGGAGTTCGGGAGGTTCCGGGCAGCGGCGGAGAGCCCGAAGGCAAAAAGTGAGTTGGAGTTGGATTATTGGAATTAATTAATTAGTTAATTAATTAATTAAAGCTTTTGCTTTATAAAAGCACCAGCCACCCACCCTCTGCAGCAGGAAAAAGGAAGAAAGAAAGAGAGAAAGAAAGAAAAGAAAAGAAAAGAGAAGAAAAAGGAAGAAGATGAAGGAAAAGGAGTTTTGAGCCGATCTTGGATTTTTGGACTCGCCATTGGAGGCCGCGTGGAGCTCGTGGGCGTGCGGCGAGCGTCGTCGAGGTAAGCAATTTCTCTTTTTGAGATTTCTTGGAGTTTTCGAGCTTTAGGGATTTTTATAATTGGATTTTAAATGCTAAAAATTGGATTTTTGGAGCGATTGGATTTTGGGGATTTATCGGTTTTATCGGGGCCTTTTTTCTGATTTTTTGCCGTCGCCGTCGGCCGCGCGCGCGCGCAACGGCGCACGCGCGGCGCCAGGGTGCTGCTGTTGGCAGCACCCTGCGGCGAGGTGCCGCTGGGCGCGGCGCCGCGTGCAGCAAAGTGCTGCACGCGGTGCTGCCAGGCCGCGCGCAGGCGCGCGCGGCAGGCCCTGCCTGGCCGCGCGCAAGTGCGCGCGGCAGGGCCGCGCGCAGGTGCGCGCGGCGTTGCCTGGCCGCGCGCAGGCGCGCGCGGCATGGCCGCGCGCAGGTGCGCGCGGCCCTGCTTGGCCGCGCGCAGGTGCGCGCGGCACCGCTTGGCCGCGCGCAGGTGCCCGCGGCATGGCCGCGCGCGGCAGGGCCGCGCGCGGGCCTGCGCGGGCCGCGCCCAGGCGTGCGCGGGCGCGCGGGCGCGCGCTGCTGCGCGCAGCGCTGCGGGCTGCGCGCAGCGGCCGCGCGCAGCGCCGCTGGGGCACTGCGCGACGCGCTCCAGCGTCGCGCAGCAGCCCCTGCGCCGCGCGGTTTGGCTTGGTGCCGCGCGGTGGGCCTCCCTCGTCGCGCGGCAGGGCTGGTGGACGCTCGGCGTGCTCCCGGACGGCGGGCGACACCTCGGGTTGCGTGCCGGCGCCGTTTTTTTCGCCGTCGGAGCCCGTTGGTCGCCGTCGGCCGCTGTTTTTCGCCGCCGCGAGCTGTTTTTCGCCGTCGGGCGCTGGTTTTCGCCGACGGAGCAGTTTTTCGCCGCCGCGCGCTGTTTTTCGCCGTCGGGCGCAGTTTTTCGCCGACGGAGCCGTTTTTCGCAGTTTTCGCCGGCAGATTTCGCAAGCGGTTTCGCGCGCAGGTTTCGCTGTTTTCCGCTGTTTTGCGAGCGGTTTTCGCAGGATTTTCGCAAGCTGATTTTCGAGCTGTTTTCGCCGTCGGGCGCAGTTTTTCGCCGACGGAGCAGTTTTTCGCAAGCTGTTTTCGCAAGCCGGTTTTGAGCAGTTTTTGCAAGCAGTTTGTGAGCAGATTTTGAGCGGTTTTCGCGAGCAGTTTCGCAGGGTTTTCGCGAACTGTCTCGCTAGCAGATTTTGCCTGTTTTTCGCCGTCGGGCGCTGTTTTTCGCCGACGGAGCTGTTTTTCGCCGCCGCGTGCTGTTTTTCGCCGTCGGGCGCTGTTTTTTCGCCGACGGAGCTGTTTTCGCCGCCGCGTGCTGTTTTTCGCCGTCGGGCGCTGGTTTTCGCTGACGGAGGCTGTTTTCGCCGACGGAAGCTGTTTTTCGCCGTCGGATGCTCGGTTTTGACTGTGTGGATTGATTTCGCGATTTCTTCGCTTCTGGCAGCTTGCGGTGCGGTTTTAGCTTCCGCGGAGCGCGCGGTCGTGTGGTTGGTCGCCGCGTGCTCCGTTTTGCGTGCGGTTTCTGGCATCGGGCTTCGTGTTGCGTGCGGACCCCTTGGAGGCCAGGTAAGCCCGCTGAGACAATTGCAAGTGTCGACGAGCAATTGGTGGCTTCCTGAGGTGGGTTGGTTTTCTCTCCAAGTCTACGGACTTCCTTCTAATTCTATGTGATAGGATTGCATGCTAGTTTAAGTGTTTTCTTGGAACTTAACTAGCACCCCCGTCATATGTGCATGATTTTGACCAGACCTTTTGTGAACCTTAATTTGGGCTAGGTTCCTTTATGCTTTAGACATCCCGCACTTTTCATATCCTTCGGGACTTAGAGTTTCCTCGCCCGGGTAGTGGGCTGAGTGGTCAGAGTGTTGTGGGACGGGTGTTGCACTCGGGCCCGGGGGGCCGAGTGGGGTCTGGTGGCTGGGTTAGGACAGTGTTAGCATTTTGGGGAACCGTTTCAGATAAACGGTGGTCCCGGGGGTTTTCCTTTCCGCTGTTCTTCTCGTCACCACCAGGTTGGGATCGTGGTGCACGTGTGTTAGCAGGACCTTGAACCCAGAACCTTTTTGGATGAATACATGATTTTAGTCAGCCAATATTTCCTCCAAGCCTCGCAAGGTTGTCTGAGTCTGTTCTCGTCGGTTGGGACGAAGGCATCAGCTCTTCGAGGCTTGGGCATAAAACTTGATTTCAAAGGGTTTTCCTAAAAGAGACAAAAAATCATTAAAAAGATGGATTTCTCTCATATCGAATGGTTTTCTGAAATAAATGACATGGTTTCTTATAAACTTATCCACCCGAGCGGATTCGAGTGATCTGGGTTCTAAGGGCTGCTTTCTCTCTTGGGGACGTAGATGTTAGTCTCCCGGGGTTTCGGACCTTTCGTAGATCTGGCCGTGGAGTAGCTCCGGCCGTGAGTCGAGTGTTGAGTTCAGTGAGGTGTTGTTGAGGGAGCCGTTGGGAGAGACGGTGGTCCCAGCTGTGTAGTACCTTTGTTGAGTGGGTCTGTGTTGTGAGATTGAGTCGTGGAGGGTTCTCCGACTGAGTTTGTGCTTTGAGCATCGAGATACCGATCTGTTTGATCCAGGACCACAGCCTGCAGGAGCCACTTGTGAGACAGTGATACTGATGAGATACTGGAGTTCGGTGGGGTCGCACCCCTCGAACCACGCCCCGGGTGCGTTGATGATTCCGAGCCTGATGAGGCTGCGATGATGATACCGAGCCTGACGAGGCTGCGATGATGCGCCTAGTTCATATACTAGTGGTCGCTTGATACCCCTGGCCGTGCTACCATGGGGTCACTGTGTGAGATATCGAGTTTGTCCGTTGGGACACCCTGGTTGATACACCAGGGGGCGCAGGCTTGACTCGACTGGACCCTGTGGGGCAGTCGCTGAGATTTGTGATACACTGAGGGAGTGATGGCGTAGCATGTGTCATTGTAGAGTGTCTTGGGTAGTACTTGTGATATTTTGCCAGCAGTGAGTGACTGCATACCATCATCCATAGTCTCTTCTTATTGAGCATAGTAGATAGAGGCATGATAGCTGTAGATTCTTTTCCAGCTTATTTATATTTATCATCAGTCTTTTCTCTATCTTATGCCTCTGGTAGACTTAGTGGGCAGACCGTGGTTCTTGGAGACGGTACCCACTGAGAACTACTGTAGGATGTAGTTCTCACACCCTCTGTCGGTGACAGGTTGCTGAGGCTTTCTTCCGTTCCTGCTGTGCTTGACTTGACGGACCGAGGACAGGGAGTCGCGCGATAGTTCCCTACCAGCATTGTTACTTTAGAGAGAGGTAGATGTACCATCCCGGATTGTGGGAGTTGGTTATGTTTCCTGTTTAGCTGTCTCCCATTTGGATTGGTAGATGTTGTATAGGTGGACTTCTATTTGTATCATCTGATTTTGGGAGATAGGCTATGTGTTGTAGCAACTTTGTAGTTGAGAAATTTTATAGTACAGCTTTTTATCCGCTCTGATATCTGTGTAGCTGTAGTTTTTGTCTTTTGCAGGCTAGACGCTTCGTCTGTACGGCAGTTTCCGTACAGATGGCGGATCTGTTAGCGAGCCCGGGTCGCAGTTTCGACCCCGGGGCGTGACAGATTAGAGTGGTATCAGAGCCTAGGATATAGGTCATTGAGGACTTAGAAACCCTAGGCTTGTGGTTGGACATTAGGATGACTACGTGAGAGTCGTGACTGTTAGCGAGAGTCCAGATTGAGTTTTTACCTCTCCCTCGGGTTGGGATGAGTGATTTGATATGTTATTCTCTCAAAGTGATTATGTTGGCTGCAGACAACATAATACTTTAGGAAGGATAACAAATTTTAGACTCTCGCTGGATTGGGTCGTATGGTTGTTGTGTCCTGATGTTTGTTTTTGTTTCAGTTACTTGCGATGCCGCCGAGACGTCATGCAGCGACGAGCGGGCGTTGACCTCAGCTGAGGAGCCCGGACGGCGGGCTGCCGAGCAGGCCGGGCAGAGCGGGGTAGAGGATCTGCGGGCTCAGGGGGCCCAGATGTCGGAGGCGTTGCGGCGCCAGGAGAAGAACATGGAGCGTGTGTTGCGCATGTTTGAGCTGAGAGCATCTCCCGAGGTATCGCCAGTAGTACTCCAGCCGCGACATTGTCGATTTCGACCCTGGTCGCACCACTGATGGTGCAGGAGCAGCGAGAGGTTGCCAACCGGTTATTCTACTTCATCCAGTCCCATCCCCTGCAGATTTTGGGATTTAAGTTGGGGGCCTTGGGAGGCCGAGAACTGGATCGCTGCTATGGAAAAGCTGTTCAAGGATTGTTCATCCAGGAGAAGCATCAGGGCGCTTGATCTTGCGCCTTTCGTTTGGGACGCCGAGAGTTGGTGGCGTCGGGTTCGTCCTTTTGGACCACCGAGAGCGAGTTTCCGCGAGGGTTGAGCAGTGGGCCCCTTGTCACCCAGGTTGAGGCTTCGGGGTTTATGTTGAGAGGGGACTGCACCTGGGTATCTATCTCATTGTGGATTCTCGGCGAGTGCCGACCGTAGATGCAGCGATTGGGCATGTGCGATGGATTGACCGAGGATCACTGATCACGTCCAGGAGGGACGGAGGTCGAGGGACCAGCTCGAGAGAGAGAGTCTTCCAGTGTTGCCTGATTTCGGGATAGTGGAGTGGATCGAGGTTGCCATGGTGCCAGCCTCAGGATCATGTGTCTCAGAGGAGACAGAGACCTGGAGGTTCTCGGCAGTTGAGGCGCTAGGATACTGGATTGGAGACCGAGTTAGTGGTCGACATGGTTATGGAACCTTGCAGCCGGGGCTGTGCCCGGTTAGTGTTCAGAACCCGGTAGGGGCTTTTTGAGCTTGCCTTGCGGTCAAGTGGATTGACTGAGGCCTGTGATTGTTAGTATTTGAAGAATCGAGTTCTCCAGCTGTGTTTGAATGGGTTAGCAGCCGGACCCGTCGTGGACATTTGGATTTGTTTCCGAAGTGGCTTAGAGCTTCAAGATCACTGGAGGATTGTGCAGCAACTCCCAAGAGGGGAGATGTTGGTTGCCTAATCGAGAGATGTACCTGCGGAACTTGATTGTTTTGGTTGCTAAGGAGCAACGGAGGAGTTTTGCCTTTTGGAGACTTCAATTTTTGGAAGCCACCAGCCGCAGAGATTATGTTTATAGACTTGAGTTTACGCGGGGAGTTTGGACCGTGATTTTCGTCTGATAGGAGGAAGTGTACTTGAATCCTCGCACTTTATCGGCTTTTCTTCGTTGGAGTCGAACAAGGATTTGAGCTATCAGATGCAACCGAAGAAATTCTTGCTTGTGGAGTTATGGAATTTACGGTTGGTTTTACCCAGTGAGGGTTCGGTGGTGCCTGTATGTTGAGTTAGAGCGACCATCTGAGAGCCGAGAGGATGAGTTTGGGTTGCTGATTGGTGGGCGCCAGGTTAGCGGATCGCTTGGTACTTGGTATGACTTCCTTTCCTTGTGGTTGAGATCAGAGTTTTGCACCCCTACTTGGTTGAGTTGGTGGACTGTGGTTTTGGGTTGCGGCCACAGCAGGGACAACTTCAACATCTATCTCTCCTTGTTTTCCCGTTTTATCACCGAAAATAGCGGGCGGAGCGAAAAATTTTGAAGGACTACTCCAGAGATGGAGGCGATGCTGGAACCTGGTCTTGTTTTGATCGGGGCGAAGGCATCGGTCCTTTGGAAATTTTGGACTTTTCGCTATTTTCGGCTGCTTTTCAATTGAGAGAGAGTTGGAGTTGATGTTATTCTTGATGTGGGTTTCTTGTGGTAGGGTGTGTGTTTTGGTTTCGAGGACGAAACCTTTTGAAGGAGGGGAGAATGTAAAGTACCGGGGCATTGGATAGCGCGCCGACCACACAGATGGCTTGGAGCAGGGAGTTGCCTTGGGCATGTTGCATTTGAGGTTACTGTTGATGCCGAGTTGATTCGGATCAACGCGGAAGCTCCAGCTCAATTCGGGGTTTTTCCGGGCTTTGTAGGCCGATTGAGGACAAGATTGGAAATTTCCGACTTCACCGTGGAGCGCCGGAAATTCAGGAACACTTGGAACAGGTGTACTTTCATATTACAGCGAGGTCCGGGAGGTTCCGGACTGACGCGGAGGACCCGGAGTCAAAAAGTGAGTCGGAACTGGCAATTTTGGAGCCGGTAATTGATTTGAGCACCCCGACTCAACGGATAAGCTTTTTGAGGAGAAAAAGCTGTGGACACGTGTACTTTTGATTTACAGCGAGGTTCGGGAGGTTCCGGACTGACACGGAGGACCCGGAGGCAAAAAGTGAGTCGGAACTGGCAATTTTGGAGCCGGTAATTGATTTGAGCACCCCGACTCAACGGATGAGCTTTTTGAAGAGAAAAAGCTATGAGCGCGTGTATTTTCGATTTACAGCGGAGTTCGGGAGGTTCCGGGCAGCGGCGGAGAGCCCGAAGGCAAAAAGTGAGTTGGAGTTGGATTATTGGAATTAATTAATTAGTTAATTAATTAATTAAAGCTTTTGCTTTATAAAAGCACCAGCCACCCACCCTCTGCAGCAGGAAAAAGGAAGAAAGAAAGAGAGAAAGAAAGAAAGGAAAAGAAAAGAGAAGAAAAAGGAAGAAGATGAAGGAAAAGGAGTTTTGAGCCGATCTTGGATTTTTGGACTCGCCATTGGAGGCTGCGTGGAGCTCGTGGGCGTGCGGCGAGCGTCGTCGAGGTAAGCAATTTCTCTTTTTGAGATTTCTTGGAGTTTTCGAGCTTTAGGGATTTTTATAATTGGATTTTAAATGCTAAAAATTGGATTTTTGGAGCGATTGGATTTTGGGGATTTATCGGTTTTATCGGGGCCTTTTTTCTGATTTTTTGCCGTCGCCGTCGGCCGCGCGCGCGCGCAACGGCGCACGCGCGGCGCCAGGGTGCTGCTGTTGGCAGCACCCTGCGGCGAGGTGCCGCTGGGCGCGGCGCCGCGTGCAGCAAAGTGCTGGCCGCGCGCAGGTGCGCGCGGCATGGCCGCGCGCGCGCGGCGGGCTGCGCGCGGCCGCGCGCAGCGCCGCTGGGGCACTGCGCGACGCGCTCCAGCGTCGCGCAGCAGCCCCTGCGCCGCGCGGTTTGGCTTGGTGCCGCGCGGTGGGCCTCCCTCGTCGCGCGGCAGGGCTGTTGGACGCTCGGCGTGCTCCCGGACGGCGGGCGACACCTCGGGTTGCGTGCCGGCGCCGTTTTTTTCGCCGTCGGAGCCCGTTGGTCGCCGTCGGCCGCTGTTTTTCGCCGCCGCGAGCTGTTTTTCGCCGTCGGGCGCTGGTTTTCGCCGACGGAGCAGTTTTTCGCCGCCGCGCGCTGTTTTTCGCCGTCGGGCGCAGTTTTTTGCCGACGGAGCCGTTTTTCGCAGTTTTCGCCGGCAGATTTCGCAAGCGGTTTCGCGCGCAGGTTTCGCTGTTTTCCGCTGTTTTGCGAGCGGTTTTCGCAGGATTTTCGCAAGCTGATTTTCGAACTGTTTTCGCCGTCGGGCGCAGTTTTTCGCCGACGGAGCAGTTTTTCGCAAGCCGTTTTCGCAAGCCGGTTTTGAGCAGTTTTTGCAAGCAGTTTGTGAGCAGATTTTGAGTGGTTTTCGCGAGCAGTTTCGCAGGGTTTTCGCGAACTGTCTCGCTAGCAGATTTTGCCTGTTTTTCGCCGTCGGGCGCTGTTTTTTCGCCGACGGAGCTGTTTTTCGCCGCCGCGTGCTGTTTTTCGCCGTCGGGCGCTGTTTTTTCGCCGACGGAGCTGTTTTCGCCGCCGCGTGCTGTTTTTCGCCGTCGGGCGCTGGTTTTCGCTGACGGAGGCTGTTTTCGCCGACGGAAGCTGTTTTTCGTCGTCGGATGCTCGGTTTTGACTGTGGATTGATTTCGCGATTTCTTCGCTTCTGGCAGCTTGCGGTGCGGTTTTAGCTTCCGCGGAGCGCGCGGTCGTGTGGTTGGTCGCCGCGTGCTCCGTTTTGCGTGCGGTTTCTGGCATTGGGCTTCGTGTTGCGTGCGGATCCCTTGGAGGCCAGGTAAGCCCGCTGAGCCAATTACAAGTGTCGACGAGCAATTGGTGGCTTCCTGAGGTGGGTTGGTTTTCTCTCCAAGTCTACGGACTTCCTTCTAATTCTATGTGATAGGATTGCATGCTAGTTTAAGTGTTTTCTTGGAACTTAACTAGCACCCCCGTCATATGTGCATGATTTTGACCAGACCTTTTGTGAACCTTAATTTGGGCTAGGTTCCTTTATGCTTTAGACATCCCGCACTTTTCATATCCTTCGGGACTTAGAGTTTCCTCGCCCGGGTAGTGGGCTGAGTGGTCAGAGTGTTGTGGGACAGGTGTTGCACTCGGGCCCGGGGGGCCGAGTGGGGTCTGGTGGCTGGGTTAGGCCAGTGTTAGCATTTTGGGGAACCGTTTCAGATAAACGGTGGTCCCGGGGGTTTTCCTTTCCGCTGTTCTTCTCGTCACCACCAGGTTGGGATCGTGGTGCACGTGTGTTAGCAGGACCTTGAACCCAGAACCTTTTTGGATGAATACATGATTTTAGTCAGCCAATATTTCCTCCAAGCCTCGCAAGGTTGTCTGAGTCTGTTCTCGTCGGTTGGGACGAAGGCATCAGCTCTTCGAGGCTTGGGCATAAAACTTGATTTCAAAGGGTTTTCCTAAAAGAGACTAAAAATCATTAAAAAGATGGATTTCTCTCATATCGAATGGTTTTCTGAAATAAATGACATGGTTTCTTATAAACTTATCCACCCGAGCGGATTCGAGTGATCTGGGTTCTAAGGGCTGCTTTCTCTCTTGGGGACGTAGATGTTAGTCTCCCGGGGTTTCGGACCCTTCGTAGATCTGGCCGTGGAGTAGCTCCGGCCGTGAGTCGAGTGTTGAGTTCAGTGAGGTGTTGTTGAGGGAGCCGTTGGGAGAGACGGTGGTCCCAGCTGTGTAGTACCTTCGTTGAGTGGGTCTGTGTTGTGAGATTGAGTCGTGGAGGGTTCTCCGACTGAGTTTGTGCTTTGAGCATCGAGATACCGATCTGTTTGATCGAGGACCACAGCCTGCAGGAGCCACTTGTGAGACAGTGATACTGATGAGATACTGGAGTTCGGTGGGGTCGCACCCCTCGAACCACGCCCCGGGTGCGTTGATGATTCCGAGCCTGATGAGGCTGCGATGATGATACCGAGCCTGACGAGGCTGCGATGATGCGCCTAGTTCATATACTAGTGGTCGCTTGATACCCCTGGCCGTGCTACCATGGGGTCACTGTGTGAGATATCGAGTTTGTCCGTTGGGACACCCTGGTTGATACACCAGGGGGCGCAGGCTTGACTCGACTGGACCCTGTGGGGCAGTCGCTGAGATTTGTGATACATTGAGGGAGTGATGGCGTAGCATGTGTCATTGTAGAGTGTCTTGGGTAGTACTTGTGACATTTTGCCAGCAGTGAGTGACTGCATACCATCATCCATAGTCTCTTCTTATTGAGCATAGTAGATAGAGGCATGATAGCTGTAGATTCTTTTCCAGCTTATTTATATTTATCATCAGTCTTTTCTCTATCTTATGCCTCTAGTAGTGTGAGGTCCCGGAATCCCCCGCGTAGGGTTGCTGGATGTTGGGCAGCTTTCGGTCGCCGTTGGGGGTGTTGGTGCGCGTGTTGGGGGACCCGTCGGGTGTTTAGAAGTGATTTCGCGCGATTCAGATGTCAAATTAGACTCCGGGTGAAGTCCGGATAAAAGTTTACCTCTCCGGTCGCCTTCGGGAATTTTTAGAGTTGGAATTTGGCAAATCGGACTTTAAAAATGGTCCCGGCGCGAAAATCGGATCGAGTGGGCATTCGGCAAATTTTCGGGTGAGAATTTGGAGAAATGGACATCGTTTTTGGATTCAGCGCGCGAAATCGCTAAGAATGGACTATTTACTTGTTGGTTTTGGAGTCCGGTAGGCGTGCGCGCTTTTCGAGGCAAAGTGGCACGCAAATCGAGGCGTCGCGGCACGCGGATCGAGACACGCGTGGCACGGATCCCGAGGAGGCCGCGGCGCGTCAGGCGGGGCGTGGCTGACGCGACAGGGCGCGCCTCTGCGCGCGTCAGGTGCACAGGCGCACCCATGCGCGGGCCACGTGGGGGCCGCCACGTGGCGGACCCCAGTTGGCGCCCGCGCGGGCGCTGGGGCGCACGCCCGTGTCACGGGCGCGTGTCCCGCGCCTGTGGGCGGCCCGGTGTCACGCGCCCGTGTGGCGCGTGAGCTGCGCGGCCGCGTGGCGCGCAGGGACGCGGCCACGTGGCCGCCCTTCCTCTTGCGTGGGCCGGGTGCACCCGGGTGGGTGTGGTGCACCGGCCGGTGCACGGTGCACCGTGCACCGTGGACCGCCCCTCCCCTTTTCCTCTTTCTCTTCTTCTTTCTTCTCCCCCGCAAGCCAAATCTCCTCCATTTTTCTTTTCTTCCTTCTTCACCCGAGCGAGAGAGGGAGTGAGGAGGAGATTTTGGGTGGTGCGGTGGCGCGTCGTGAACCTCGTGGAGCGTGCGCGGGGTTCCGTTGGGGGGCGTTTCGGCGACGGCGGCGCAGTCGGGTAGGTCCCGTGTGTTGGTTTTACTGTATTTTTGTACAGTTTTTGGGGCGATCTTTTAGACTGTAACTGACCCTCTTGCTCTTTTCTGTGTTGGGCACCGTGCACCGTTTTGCGTGCGGACTCCGGCACCGTGCACCGTTTTGCGTGCGGACTCTGGCATCGTGCACCGTTTTGCGTGCGGACTGCGTTTTGCGTGCGGATCCTGGCACCGTGCACCGTTTTGCGTGCGGACTCCGGCACCGTGCACCGTTTTGCGTGCGGACTCCGTTTTGCGTGCGGATCCTGGCACCGCGCACCGTTTTGCGTGCGGACTCCGGCACCGTGCACTGTTTTGCATGCGGACTCCGTTTTGCGTGCGGATCCTGGCACCGTGCACCGTTTTGCGTGCGGACTCCGGCACCGTGCACCGTTTTGCGTGCGGACTCCGTTTTGCGTGCGGATCCTGGCACCGCGCACCGTTTTGCGTGCGGACTCCGGCACCGTGCACTGTTTTGCGTGCGGACTCCGTTTTGCGTGCGGATCCTGGCACCGTGCACCGTTTTGCGTGCGGACTCCGGCACCGTGCACCGTTTTGCGTGCGGACTTCATTTTGTGTGCGGATCCTGGCACCGTGCACCGTTTTGCGTGCGGACTCCATTTTGCGTGCGGATCCTGGCACCGTGCACCGTTTTGCGTGCGGACTCCGGCAGCGGACATCGTTTTGCGTGCGGACTCCGTTTGGCGTGCGGATTCCGGCACCGTGCTCCGTTTTGCGTGCGGACTCCGGCAGCGGACATCGTTTTGCGTGCGGATCGCGTGGAGGCCAATTGCAAGTGTCTACGAGCAATTGGTGGCAAATCGAGGTGGGTGGCCTTATCTCCAAGTTTTATGGAATGTACATTAATTCTATTAATGTAGGACTATGCATGATAGTTTATTTCCTTGTGTAGCATGCTAGATTGTTGGAATGGCTATCCCTTTATTATCGGTTAATGTGGTTATCTTGAAACTTGACCTAGCACCCCCGTCATATGTTGTATGTGTAACCAGACTAGTAGAAAACCCTCACTTGGGCTAGGGTTATTTATGCTTAGACATCCACACTGTTCCTTCATCCCTGGACATAGTGTTTTCTCGCCCGGGTAGTGGGCCGAGAGGTCGGGACTTGCTTTTAGTGTGGGATGCTTTTGCACTCTTGCTTGGGAGCAGAGTGGAGTCTGGTAGTTGTAGCTGGGTTGCTTATCTGTGCCGGGAGCCGTTTGGGTAAACGGTAGTCCCGGGAGGTCTTGTTTCCCTGTTGTGCCGTCGTAGAGGGAGCCGTTGCGCAGACGGCAGTCCCGGGCCGTCGAGTATCTTCCGGTCCGCCTTGTTGGGAACCGTTGGGGTTGACGGTGGTCCCAGGTCGTTGAGTGTTGTCCGACCTGTTTTGTTACCCTGAGTTGTGGGTCGTTCCTGGCTGTGGAGTATCTCCAGCCAGTGAGCCTTGTGCTGCGAGCCGTTGGCGAGGCTAGTGTCTCGTGTTTCGAGTTAGCCGAGCAGCTGAGTCGTCGAGAGTTCTCCGACTGTTGTGCGAGGTATTTGGGGATCCTGAGTCCTACCGTTCTGAGAGTGAGCGTGGATTTTGACTAGCCTGCTTATGCCAATTTGTGATACTCTATGCCGCGCCGTTTTCCTCAGTTGGAGTCGCGTCCCTGAGATGCCGCTGTGGATACGATGGGCCTGTTGAGGCAGTTTTGCGCGAGGGGTGAGTTAGTCGGGCAGGACGCCCCACGTAAATCCCGTCCTCATGGGGATGCGTGGTAGTGGGCAGGCGCGTTCCTAGTCGACAGGCGCAGGCTTGACTGCACCCTATGAGGCAGTCAGTTCGATTGGGTCTTTTGAGCACCTTGGGTGCGAGTGGTCTCTTTTACTTTCATCTGTTCCACTTTTTGAGTATCTAGATAGAGGTATGGCAGCTGTAGAGTAGCTCCAGCTTTTCTTGTTCAGATTTCATTGCTCTGTTATCTTTTACCTCTAGTAGACTTGGTGGGCAGACCGTTGGGCTTGTTGACGGCACCCACTGAGAACTACTGTGGGAAGTAGTTCTCACACCCGTCGTGGTGTCTTTTTTTCCCAGGAACTTCTTCTCCTGTTCCTGTTGCTCCAGTTGCTGATCCTTCTGACCAAGGCGAGGGAGTCGCGAGCTAGTGCCCTACCCGTCGTTGGAGTGTAGCGGTACCCCTTCAGAGGAGAGCTTCAGTAGATTAGTTACTTCTTTTCCTCTGTTGAGAGACCTTTGTTGTGAGGTATAGAGTTGTACTTTATTTTACAGTTTGAGAGACTGATGTAGTGAGGATATTTTTTTGTAGTGAGAGCCTGTACACTGATGTACTTTATTGGAGATATCTCCCTTTTGAGTTTTGTATCAGAGGACTTGGTATACGATCGTATTTGGGAGATGGATATTGTATTATCTTCAGTTGTACAGTGTTTGGTTTCCAGTTCTTACTAGTTTACTTTCAGCTCTGATATCTGTATCTCTGTAGTTGATTCTTTCTGCAGGTTAGACGCTTCGTCTGTACGGCAGTTTCCGTACAGATGGCGGATCTGTTAGTGAGCCCGGGTCGCAGTTTCGACCCCGGGGCGTGACAGATTAGAGTGGTATCAGAGCCTAGGTTGTAGGTCGTGATGGACTTAGAAACCCTAGGCTTGCGGTTGGACATTAGGATGACTACGTGATAGTCGTGACTTTTAGCGAGAGTCTTGATTGAGTTTTTACCTCTCCCAAGAGATGGGATGAGTGTTTGCCATGTTTACTTTCCTAAGCGATTATGTTGGCTGCGACAACATAATGCTATGGAATGGATGACATGTCTTAGACTTTCGCTGGATTGGGTCGTATGGTTGTTGTGTCCTGACATTTGTTGTTTTGCAGTGGGTTGCGATACCCCTGCGACATCGTGTTGTGAAAAGGACACACCCCGCCCTGGCTGAGTCACCAGGAGGGCGTTTTCCCTGGCTGAGTTACCAGGAGAGTGTTTTCCCTGGCTGAGTTACCAGGAGAGCGTTTTCCCTGGCTGAGTTACCAGGAGAGAGTTTTCCCTGGCTGAGTTACCAGGAGGGCATTTTCCCTGGCTGAGTTACCAGGAGGGCATTTTCCCTGGCTGAGTTACCAGGATGGCATTTTCCCTGGCTGAGTCACCAGGAGGGCATTTTCCCTGGCTGAGTTACCAGGAGGGCATTTTCCCTGGCTGAGTTACCAGGAGGGCATTTTCCCTGGCTGAGTTACCAGGAGAGAGTTTTCCCTGGCTGAGTTACCAGGAGGGCATTTTCCCTGGCTGAGTCACCAGGAGGGCATTTTCCTTGCTGAGTTACCAGGAGGGCATTTTCCCTGGCTGAGTCACCAGGAGTGTTTTCCCTGGCTGAGTTACCAGGAGAGCGTTTTCCCTGGCTGAGTTACCAGGAGGGCATTTTCCCTGGCTGAGTCACCAGGAGGGCGTTTTCCCTGGCTGAGTTACCAGGAGAGCGTTTTCCCTGGCTGAGTTACCAGGAGGGCATTTTCCCTGGCTGAGTTACCAGGAGAGCGTTTTCCCTGGTTGAGTTACCAGGAGGGCATTTTCTCTGGCCTAGTTACTAGGAGGGCGTTTTCACTGGCCGAGTTACCAGATGGATAATTATCACTGGCCGAGTTACCAGATGGATAATTATCACTGGCCGAGTTACCAGATGGATAATTATCACTGGCCGAGTACCAGATGGATAATTATCACTGGCCGAGTTACCAGATGGATAATTATCACTGGCCGAGTTACCAGATGGATAATTATCACTGGCCGAGTTACCAGATGGATAATTATCACTGGCCGAGTTACCAAATGGATAATTATCACTGGCCGAGTTACCAGGTGGATAATTATCACTGGCCGAGTTACCAGGGGGACATTTTTCCCTGGCCGAATTACCAGGAGGATACTTTCCACTGGCCGAGTTACCAGATGGATAATTATCCCTGGCCGAATTACTAGGAGGATACTTTCCACTGGCCGAGCAACCAGATGGATGCATTGCCCCTGGCCGAGTTACCAGGTGGGCACATGCCCTGGCCGAGTTACCAGGATGACATTTTTCCCTGGCCGAATTACCAAGAGGATACTTTCCACTGGCCGAGCAACCAGATAGATGCATTGCCCCTGGCCGAGTTACCAGGTGGGCACATGCCCTGGCCGAGTTACCAGGAGGACATTTTTCCCTGGCCGAATTACCAGGAGGACACTTTCCACTGGCCGAGCTACGAGAGGCGATGCCGCCCAGTGAGAGGCGATGCCGCCCAATGAGTGGCGATGCCGCCTAGTGAGTGGCGAAGGTTTGGCCTGTTGAGGCGATTTTCACCTCCGGCCGAGTTACCAGGTGGTTATTTTAGTGAGATTGAGATGACCCGACAGGACGCCGAGATTTGATGGCGTCGAGTTCGTCCTGATGGACTACCGGGAGCGTCTCCAGCCGTGAGTTGCTTGTTGACATAGTTCCCGCTTTAAACGAGAGGGACCGAATCCCTAAACGGTAAAGAAGCGAAAACTTCGAGCCTAGAATCGGTTCTTGTTTGATTGGGGTTCTAGGCACCGGTCTATCGGGATTTTTGGATCTTTGCCGCGTCAGTCGGTTCTTCTCGCCTATGAGTGGGGTGTTGCTGTGAGTTGAGTCGTTGAGGGTTCTCCGACATAGCTGTGAGAGTGCTAGGGCATTTGCATTGATGTATGGGCTAGAGATAGGACCTTTAGCTTGTGCTCATGAGGTTCAGATACCTGATCACGTGTTGCACATAGATGGGAGTTATTGGTCCCGCCCAGTGCAGTTGGGGCCCTGGTTTTTGCCTGTTGATCTTTTGGCCCTTCCTCAGCTCCGGGTTTCGGGGTAGTTTTGGGTATAGGACTGTGAAGATCTGAGGCCTTGATGCTTGAGGATGCCACACCGTTGATACACGGTGGTGATGCCACGCCGTTGGTGCACGGCAGTGAGGCCACGCCGTTGGTACACGGCAGTGATGCCACGCCGTTGATACACGGTGGTGATGCCACACCGTTGATACACGGTGGTGATGCCACGCCGTTGGCGCACGGCAGTGAGGCCACGCCGTTGGTACACGGCAGTGATGCCACGCCGTTGATACACGGTGGTGATGCCACACCGTTGATACACGGTGGTGATGCCACGCCGTTGGCGCACGGCAGTGATGCCACGCCGTTGGCGCACGGCAGTGATGCCACGCTGTTGGTACACGGTAGTGAGGCCACGCCGTTGGTACACGGCAGTGATCCCACACCGTTGATACACGGTGGTGATGCCACACCGTTGATACACGGTGGTGATGCCACGCCGTTGGCGCACGGCAGTGAGGCCACGCCGTTGTTACACGGCAGTAATGCCACGCCGTGGGTGCACGGCAGTGATGCCACGTTGTAGGTACACAACGGTGAGAGTCTTTTGGATGTTTCGGACTTTTGACCGCGAGTTGGGCATCAGCTTTATGATCGCCTTGTGAGCCAGTTTTCAGTCCCGTTCACCGACGGTTTGGTCCCCGTCAGGGTGTTCTTTATGAGTTGAGGGATCGACTTCGACCCGTGGGTCCGTTGGGGTTATGATAGCAGGTTGAGCGACCAACTGTGGCACGAGATTGTGTCTCTTGAGGATCCCTTTTGAGGGTAGCCTGCAGTTGAGTAGTCCACTCAGGCGGTTTTGGATCGGGAAGTGACCGAGTGAAGACCCCAACTTATTGGATTTCCCTTCCTTATTGGACGAGTCTGCAGGTATGCTTCGGGTCGTCTTGTTGAGGGTGGCACCATGATGTGGTTTGGTGCGTATTACACTTGTGGTTATTTCAGTTTTCCCCCAGCCTTTTAATGGAGCCCTTGGTTTTTTACCTCTCAGCTCAGTAGTGATGTGTTTTTCCTCGCCCGTGATTTACTTGCTCCTTTGAGATCTGTGATTATTGGAGTACGAGGGACGCCCGTTGCAATTTCTGGCTCGAGAGATGAGAGAATTGCACATCGAGTCATACCGTACTTGTTGTTGTTGTCGCGGAGTAATCACGAGGAGCGAGTGGGGGGGAGCTGGAGGCGTATTGTTAGATACCTAGCCGTGGTATTCTTGACTCCTGATGGGCTTGATCTAGTTTCGAGGACGAAACTTTCTTTTAGTGGGGGAGGATGTGAGGTCCCGGAATCCCCCGCGTAGGGTTGCTGGATGTTGGGCAGCTTTCGATCGCCGTTGGGGGTGTTGGTGCGCGTGTTGGGGGACCCGTCGGGTGTTTAGAAGTGATTTCGCGCGATTCAGATGTCAAATTAGACTCCGGGTGAAGTCCGGATAAAAGTTTACCTCTCCGGTCGCCTTCGGGAATTTTTAGAGTTGGAATTTGGCAAATCGGACTTTAAAAATGGTCCCGGCGCGAAAATCGGATCGAGTGGGCATTCGGCAAATTTTCGGGTGAGAATTTGGAGAAATGGACATCGTTTTTGGATTCAGCGCGCGAAATCGCTAAGAATGGACTATTTACTTGTTGGTTTTGGAGTCCGGTAGGCGTGCGCGCTTTTCGAGGCAAAGCGGCACGCAAATCGAGGCGTCGCGGCACGCGGATCGAGACACGCGTGGCACGGATCCCGAGGAGGCCGCGGCGCGTCAGGCGGGGCGTGGCTGACGCGACAGGGCGCGCCTCTGCGCGCGTCAGGTGCACAGGCGCACCCATGCGCGGGCCACGTGGGGGCCGCCACGTGGCGGACCCCAGTTGGCGCCCGCGCGGGCGCTGGGGCGCACGCCCGTGTCACGGGCGCGTGTCCCGCGCCTGTGGGCGGCCCGGTGCCACGCGCCCGTGTGGCGCGTGAGCTGCGCGGCCGCGTGGCGCGCAGGGACGCGGCCACGTGGCCGCCCTTCCTCTTGCGTGGGCCGGGTGCACCCGGGTGGGTGTGGTGCACCGGCCGGTGCACGGTGCACCGTGCACCGTGGACCGCCCCTCCCCTTTTCCTCTTTCTCTTCTTCTTTCTTCTCCCCCGCAAGCCAAATCTCCTCCATTTTTCTTTTCTTCCTTCTTCACTCGAGCGAGAGAGGGAGTGAGGAGGAGATTTTGGGTGGTGCGGTGGCGCGTCGTGAACCTCGTGGAGCGTGCGCGGGGTTCCGTTGGGGGGCGTTTCGGCGACGGCGGCGCAGTCGGGTAGGTCCCGTGTGTTGGTTTTACTGTATTTTTGTACAGTTTTTGGGGCGATCTTTTAGACTGTAACTGACCCTCTTGCTCTTTTCTGTGTTGGGCACCGTGCACCGTTTTGCGTGCGGACTCCGGCACCGTGCACCGTTTTGCGTGCGGACTCCGGCACCATGCACCGTTTTGCGTGCGGACTCCGTTTTGCGTGCGGATCCTGGCACCGCGCACCGTTTTGCGTGCGGACTCCGGCACCGTGCACTGTTTTGCGTGCGGACTCCGTTTTGCGTGCGGATCCTGGCACCATGCACCGTTTTGCGTGCGGACTCCGGCACCGTGCACCGTTTTGCGTGCGGACTCCGTTTTGCGTGCGGATCCTGGCACCGCGCACCGTTTTGCGTGCGGACTCCGGCACCGTGCACTGTTTTGCGTGCGGACTCCGTTTTGCGTGCGGATCCTGGCACCGTGCAACGTTTTGCGTGCGGACTCCGGCACCGTGCACCGTTTTGCGTGCGGACTTCGTTTTGCGTGCGGATCCTGGCACCGTGCACCGTTTTGCGTGCGGACTCCGTTTTGCGTGCGGATCCTGGCACCGTGCACCGTTTTGCGTGCGGACTCCGGCAGCGGACATCATTTTGCGTGCGGACTCCGTTTGGCGTGCGGATTCCGGCACCGTGCTCCGTTTTGCGTGCGGACTCCGGCAGCGGACATCGTTTTGCGTGCGGATCGCGTGGAGGCCAATTGCAAGTGTCTACGAGCAATTGGTGGCAAATCGAGGTGGGTGGCCTTATCTCCAAGTTTTATGGAATGTACATTTATTCTATTAATGTAGGACTATGCATGATAGTTTATTTCCTTGTGTAGCATGCTAGATTGTTGGAATGGCTAACCCTTTATTATCGGTTAATGTGGTTATCTTGAAACTTGACCTAGCACCCCCGTCATATGTTGTATGTGTAACCAGACTAGTAGAAAACCCTCACTTGGGCTAGGGTTATTTATGCTTAGACATCCACACTGTTCCTTCATCCCTGGACATAGTGTTTTCTCGCCCGGGTAGTGGGCCGAGAGGTCGGGACTTGCTTTTAGTGTGGGATGCTTTTGCACTCTTGCTTGGGAGCAGAGTGGAGTCTGGTAGTTGTAGCTGGGTTGCTTATCTGTGCCGGGAGCCGTTTGGGTAAACGGTAGTCCCGGGAGGTCTTGTTTCCCTGTTGTGCCGTCGTAGAGGGAGCCGTTGCGCAGACGGCAGTCCCGGGCCGTCGAGTATCTTCCGGTCCGCCTTGTTGGGAACCGTTGGGGTTGACGGTGGTCCCAGGTCGTTGAGTGTTGTCCGACCTGTTTTGTTACCCTGAGTTGTGGGTCGTTCCTGGCTGTGGAGTATCTCCAGCCAGTGAGCCTTGTGCTGCGAGCCGTTGGCGAGGCTAGTGTCTCGTGTTTCGAGTTAGCCGAGCAGCTGAGTCGTCGAGAGTTCTCCGACTGTTGTGCGAGGTATTTGGGGATCCTGAGTCCTACCGTTCTGAGAGTGAGCGTGGATTTTGACTAGCCTGCTTATGCCAATTTGTGATACTCTATGCCGCGCCGTTTTCCTCAGTTGGAGTCGCGTCCCTGAGATGCCGCTGTGGATACGATGGGCCTGTTGAGGCAGTTTTGCGCGAGGGGTGAGTTAGTCGGGCAGGACGCCCCACGTAAATCCCGTCCTCATGGGGATGCGTGGTAGTGGGCAGGCGCGTTCCTAGTCGACAGGCGCAGGCTTGACTGCACCCTATGAGGCAGTCAGTTCGATTGGGTCTTTTGAGCACCTTGGGTGCGAGTGGTCTCTTTTACTTTCATCTGTTCCACTTTTTGAGTATCTAGATAGAGGTATGGCAGCTGTAGAGTAGCTCCAGCTTTTCTTGTTCAGATTTCATTGCTCTGTTATCTTTTACCTCTAGTAGACTTGGTGGGCAGACCGTTGGGCTTGTTGACGGCACCCACTGAGAACTACTGTGGGAAGTAGTTCTCACACCCGTCGTGGTGTCTTTTTTTCCCAGGAACTTCTTCTCCTGTTCCTGTTGCTCCAGTTGCTGATCCTTCTGACCGAGGCGAGGGAGTCGCGAGCTAGTGCCCTACCCGTCGTTGGAGTGTAGCGGTACCCCTTCAGAGGAGAGCTTCAGTAGATTAGTTACTTCTTTTCCTCTGTTGAGAGACCTTTGTTGTGAGGTATAGAGTTGTACTTTATTTTACAGTTTGAGAGACTGATGTAGTGAGGATATTTTTTTGTAGTGAGAGCCTGTACACTGATGTACTTTATTGGAGATATCTCCCTTTTGAGTTTTGTATCAGAGGACTTGGTATACGATCGTATTTGGGAGATGGATATTGTATTATCTTCAGTTGTACAGTGTTTGGTTTCCAGTTCTTACTAGTTTACTTTCAGCTCTGATATCTGTATCTCTGTAGTTGATTCTTTCTGCAGGTTAGACGCTTCGTCAGTATGGCAGTTTCCGTACAGATGGCGGATCTGCTAGTGAGCCCGGGTCGCAGTTTCGACCCCGGGGCGTGACAGGTAGACTTAGTGGGCAGACCGTGGTTCTTGGAGACGGTACCCACTGAGAACTACTGTAGGATGTAGTTCTCACACCCTCTGTCGGTGACAGGTTGCTGAGGCTTTCTTCCGTTCCTGCTGTGCTTGACTGGACGGACCGAGGACAGGGAGTCGCGCGATAGTTCCCTACCAGCATTGTTACTTTAGAGAGAGGTAGATGTACCATCCCGGACTGTTGGAGTTGGTTATGTTTCCTGTTTAGCTGTCTCCCATTTGGATTGGTAGATGTTGTATAGGTGGACTTCTATTTGTATCATCTGATTTTGGGAGATAGGCTATGTGTTGTAGCAACTTTGTAGTTGAGAAATTTTATAGTACAGCTTTTTATCCGCTCTGATATCTGTGTAGCTGTAGTTTTTGTCTTTTGCAGGCTAGACGCTTCGTCTGTACGGCAGTTTCCGTACAGATGGCGGATCTGTTAGCGAGCCCGGGTCGCAGTTTCGACCCCGGGGCGTGACAATGACAGAGCAGGCAGTACCGGTTTTTACTGGTGGATTGATTAGGTTATCTTTGGTCAGGTACTTTTATTGTTGCACTCATGCCTGGGGGCTGAGGGGTGTCTTATAGCTGTGTTAGACCAGTGCTAGTGTTGTTGGGAACCGTGGGGTTTGACGGTGGTCCCGGATCATTGAGAGTACTTTGACCGTTGTGCGAGATGTGAGGAGCTTGAGTCCATCCCGTTCTGAGAGAGAGCGTGGATTTCGACTATAGCCTGCATGTGCCACTTTTCGATAGCGAGTTAGTCCGATTGGACACCGAATGTTGATATACTAGGGAGGCGCAGGCTTGACTGGACCCGATGTGGCAGTCAGCTCGATTGGGTCGATTGAGCACCTCGTGTGCGAGTGGTGTATGCATAGTATGTTCTTAGATGAGTTTTCTTTTGAGCATGGTACTTGAGGCATATTAGCAGTAGCGTGTGTATGCATTTCATGTTATTGGTAGAGTTTCTTGAGCTTTATGATTGAGACATGTTAGCTGTAGTTTTCTTTCAGCTTACCCGTTATCTATCTATCTGCATACCTATCTGTTTTGCCTCCGGTAGACTTAGTGGGCATACCGTGGATATTGGTGACGGTACCCACTGGGATCTACCTTCTGCAGTAGATCTCACACCCGCTGCGGTGACAGGTGTACCGAGGTTGCCGTTCCGGCTTAGCTCGCGCGGAGACAGCTGATCGAGGTGAGGACTTGGCCGACTAGTTCCTTACCAGCATTGAGAGTCCGAGGTAGATGTACCCGGTATTTTTATGTTTTCACTTTTGTACTGGACATTCTGAGAGACTAGTGAGGATTTCATTCACTTTTATAGCTGAGAGACTTTGTATTGAGATTTTACTTATCAGATGTTCAGTGGATTTCTGTAGCTATTAGTTTATTTTCAGCTCTGATACATGTTTAGCTATAGATCTTTTGCAGGGTAGACGCTTCGTTTGTGCGGCAGTTTCCGCACAGACGGCGGATCTGTTGGCGAGCCCGGGTCGCAGTTCGACCCCGGGGCGTGACAGATTTGGGTGGTATCAGAGCCTAGGAAGTAGGTCATTGAGGACTTAGAGACCCTAGGCTATTGGTTGGACAGTAGGATAACTATCGTGAGAGACGAGACTTTAGCGAGAGTCCTGATTGAGTTTGTACCTCCCCCAGAGGATTGGGGCGAGTGATTTTACATGTTATTTCTCTAAAGATAATTATGTTGGCTGCAGACAACATAATACTTTAGTATGGGTAACATGTTCTAGACTTTCGCTTGATTGGGTCGAGAGAGTTTTGTCCTAATGTTTGTTTTGTTTCAGTGGTTTTCGATGCCTCCGAGACGCCGTGTAGCGGCGAGGGCGTGTTCGACCTTGGATGAGAAGCCCGAACAGCGGGAGGCTGAATGGACAGAGCAGAGCGAGGTCTGTGAGTTACGGGCCTAGGTGGCCCAGATGGTTGTGTTGGGTTATATGTAATACGGATCTAAATAGGGGAAAAAAACACCTAGAGGGGGGTGAATAGGTGTAAACGCATAAACACTCAAAAAATCATTGCGATATAAACCCAATGCGGAAATAAAAATAATACGCAAGATTTTTACGTGGAAAACTCCATCACCGGAGTAAAAAACCACGGGACCGATAACACGGCAGAAATCCACTAGAATTAAAACACGTACAAGGTGATTTACCGTACACACTTACGACTCAACCTTTTCCATACGCTCCTAGAGGATCTTCTCCGCTCGCTCCGCGACGCTTCTCGAATCCACGATCTGCGCCCAACGCCGAATCCACGGCGTCCAACGTCGAATCCACGACGTCCGACCGAATCCACGGTCTTCACCCAATAGCACCCTTCGAATCCACGAACGTGCCTCGCTCCGAATCCACGAGAGCGGTTGAACCTTGAATCCACAAGGACACGCGAATCCACGCGCCGATTTTTGGGGTAAATCGTTGTTTTGGGTGGTGATGATCCGCCGAATACTTAGATCAAAGATAGATCGGAAATACCATCTAAGTATTCATTAGTTTGATTCAACTCAAGATGTGAGTATGAAAACCTAGAATCAAACTAATCAATATAGATGAAGAAACATAGAGTGTTCTCTAATGATTTCCTTTCTTCTCTATATGTGGATCTATAGCCGTATAAAATGATATATGAAAATGACGGCTATGTGGATTAACCCTAGAAAAAGAATCATAGGGTCTATTTATAGGTTAGAAACCCTAGGAAGGAGATAAGAATCAAAAACCTAACATTTCTGGAAATTTTACGGACGGCGATCCGGATCGGACTAGCTGTGATCCGGATCGTCGTAACGAGTCAGCCAGTTCCAGAAAAACGAAGGTTCGGGATCCGGATCGAAGTGCTTGATCCGGATCGTTCATACAGTTCACCAAACATCAACGTTCGGGATCCGGATTGCGAAGCCTGATCCGGATCGTTCAAGGAAGATGGTAAACTAAGTGTTCGGGATCCGGATCAAGAGGCTACGATCCGGATTGAACTGGTGTATGAACGAACTGTAGAGTTATTATGGATCCACAAGGATCTAAATAGGTACTATCAAACAACTAGAGGGGGGGGGGGTGAATAGGTGTAATACTTAAAAACTCAATCTCAGTGCAAAATAAAAACCAATGCGGAAAATAAAAACAGCACACCGAGATATACGTGGAAACTCCAATCCAGGAGAAAAACCACGGGACCAACACGCAATAACAATCCACTAAGAATAGAAGAATAACAAGGTGATTACCGACTCCACGGACTCAAACCCCTCCTTCAGCTTCTTCGGACCTTGCGCTGACCGGTTGGATATCCACGCAATAACAATCCCTAAGAAAAGAAGAATAACAAGGTGATTACCGTCTCCACGGATTTAACCCCTCCTTCAATTTCTTGGACCTCGCGCTCCACCGTTTTGCCCGTCCACTGCTCACGTTCGAATCCACGAACGCACGCTTCGAATCCACGAAACGCCTTTAGCACACCGAATCCACGATGCCACGTCGAATCCACGACGCAAACTCAGTCGATAAGAATATTGACTTCGATGGTGATCCTCTGCTTAGATTCTCATTGAGGAACCGTAGAAGAAATCTCTAAGCAAAGATTAGATCAATTCGACAAAAGATATGTTCTTGAAAGAACCATCGAATTGACCTAAAAGAGGCTATGAAGAAGATCGATAAAAACCTAGCCTCTAGGGTTGCTCTCAAGTGTTTTATAAATTGATCGGCCGTAGCTCCCACGTTTTTGAGAAACCCTAAGTGTCTATTTATAGTTTAGAAACCTTTGGAAAGAGATAAGAATCAAAAACTTACCTTATCTGGAAATTTTCAGGACGGCGATCCGGATCGGATTTACTGCGATCCGGATCGTCGTAACGAGATTGACGATTCCAGAAAACCAAGGGTTCGGGATCCGGATCGCATTGCCCGATCCGGATCGTTCATACAAATCAGAAAACTTAACATTCGGGATCCGGATCGGAAATTGCATGGATCCGGATCGAAGTCTTGTATGAAGCAACAACCTTCGGGATCCGGATCGTTGGCTCTGATCCGGATCCTGAACAAGTCTGAACACCAGTTTTTGATTATTATGCAATTAAAAGTTTATCCAAGTGTTTCTAAACTATAAGAAAGTATTCGGATCACCACAATTATTTAGTTAAACATACCTGATCCTCTTGAATACTTTCTTCTTGAGATTGATGTAACTGATCCACAATTCTTCATCTTCAATCTTCAAGACTCAAGACATTGAGTGTCAACTTGAGCTCTTGTTGAATCTTCTCTAAGTCTTTGATTGCTGATTGACAATTTGATCCCTTTAAGACTCCGACTCAACTCACTGACTTGACTCACGAAATATGCCAAAACCAAAATGCCGTAACACGAACCACCTTCGGGATCCGGATCGAACAACCTGATCCGGATCCTGAACATGTCCCAAGTCCAGTTTTTGATTTTTATGCAATGAAAGATTCTTCCAAGTGTTTCTACACTACAAGAAGTATTCGGATCACACAAAATCTTTAGTTAAACATACCTGATCCTTTTGAATTCTTCTTTCTTGAGATTGAGTTAAACGATCCAACTTTCTTCACCTTCAATCTTCAAGACTTGAGACTTTCACGAAACTACGCCAACTCAAATTCCGTAACAATCTCCCCCTTTGGCGGTTTCGTGACAAAACACAGATCCACTAAATAAAATTCAAAAAGATATTTTTGTTGCTATCACCATACAACAAAAATTTACAATGGAGATCCAAAAATTTAAAAACATGAGATAAACTCCTAAAACAGACTCTAGACTTAGACATCTGTACTCTCTGCACAAAGAAAACATTCTTGACAAAAAGAGATCGTTAGATACCTCAAGAATATTTAGCATACAAAACCTAGTACAGAGATAGAGTTTATCTAATCATCATGACATTTGAGAATTCAGATATGTAAGAGAATCATAGTCAAAAACAACATATCTTCTATGCAACTAAAAACCAAATGTCACACAATGTTAGTCCAACATCAACTTGTTAGTTATATTACATGCCCAAATAGTTAGTCGAAAGGTTAGTCGAGACATGCAAACAATCACAGAATAAAAACCAAAGTTGAAGTTGAAGAGATACTTACCTTGATGTATACAACATCTTCATCATCAAGATTTTCACAATCATTGTTCATTGTTCAAATCATTGTTATCATTGTTCTAAACTCTCTCCCCCTTTTTGTCACAAATCAAAGCCAAAAATTACAGAAGTGGAGAGAATGGTTAACAGTTCAAGTTAGAGAACTAAAAACTCAAATTAAAACTTAAAAACCTGCACAACAGAAGGATTTAAACATATGCATAATACCCAGAAATTAGAAGGATACGGATTATTCAGACTCGTCTGAACTGATACAGCCGAGGATTTGGAAAATCTTCTTTATTCGCTTGTTCATTGCTGATTGATTTTTATTTACCTTCTTTATTTCTTCCTTTACCTCAATTAGTTCATTTGATATACGTTCTTGCTCGTTGGAGAGCCTTTGCTGTTCTTTATAGATTGAGGTAACAGATGCATCATCATCAGAAGTTGATTGTGGTGCTTCTTGTGCCGGAGGTGCTGGTTGAACTGGAGGAGCTGCTGCCGGTGCAGAGGTTGTTGCTTGTTGTCGTTGTTCTCGTTGCCGGTGAAGAGGTATGAAAGGTTCATCTGGCTTCGTCGAAAGAGACTTTACAATTGTTGTGTCATTGATCGTTCCTAAACTGTGCAGATAGGAACTCGCATTTGTGTCAGCTTTAAATTTGCGAAGAATGCGCATGATGATCATTGGAAAAGGTAGTCTCTCTGACGGATGAGCTTGCTCCACATATCGTGCCATCCTTGACCAGATGACGTAGGGAATGTTTAAGTTAGCTCCCATTGCTGCTGCGGGGTTTCCAAGTAGATAAAGGAATATCATTCTTTCCCACCGAAGAACCTTTGTGTTCATGTTTGGAATAATATTGTAACAAACAATGAGATTTAAGATGCGGTACTCTGGTCGTAGTTCTTTCGAGAAAACGGAGTTTCCTGTCGACCGAGTATCTGGAACACAGATTCCATCAACTACCACTCTCCAGGAGAAGGTGTTGAAGACTTGATTCTTCAGGTAATGAGTGCCATCGGCTCGGGCGTCCATCCCTAGTACTTCACCAATTAGCTGAGGCGTTACTTTGATTCTGACATTCTTGACTAATGTTTGAAAATCCCGACGCCCGCTTTCCTGATCAACTAGATAGCAGGCATTCTGATAAAACATCCTCACTGAGTGAAGACAATACCCAGTGGTCTCCGGGAACTCGCAAATGGAAGCAAGACCTCTCTGGTCAAACAAAGTCCCAAACGTCTGAGAACGCTGCTTTAAGGCTTTTACATCAACATGCCTTTCTCCAATGCATTCTCTGTTTTCAAAATCCTTTATTCTTGCCGAGCTGACAAAGTCTTGAGGAGGTGCTTGCCTATCAGCTGGTTGCTCAATGGAGATTCCTTGTGCACTCCCTCTTTTGCGAGCAATACTTTTTCTTCTTGTCTTCCCAGAAGTTTCTTCCATTGGAGCTTTGCCTTTCTCAGCAGCAGTGGGCGGAGCCTTTGATGTTTCTGCAGGTGCTTTTCCCTTTGAAGCAGTCGGAACAGTCGTTGCTTCAACTTGCAGTTCATCCCAATTAATTGATTCCGTTTCAGATTCTGTATCGGAATCATCTGTAGCTTTCTTTGCTTTCTTAGCCTTCTTAGCCCTCTTGGGCTTGACGGTATCTCTTGTATGAACCATAGCCGCAAGTAGAAAAACAATCCAAGTGATCACCATTGCTAATGGTTTCTTGAGAAAAGGAATCCTGTGTAGACCAACTCAAGAACACATGAAAAAATTGTTAATTTTCAAAGATTGAAAAATTGTACCCAAACAATCATAATCATGTAGAGAAGCTAAGAATCAAATTATTTTTGCAAAAGGACTTTTAAAAATAGATCAATTGCATGATTTTCGAAAATCCTTATTATATGCCCTAAAACCGAAATTTTAGAAATCGAAGCCTAAAAATCCGTTAATCAGGAGAATACCTAGCATATAATCAAAACTAATCTACCCAGAGTTCTTATTTCAAAAGAAATTTGATCAAAAACCATCCACAAACAAAGTTGATCCAAGAAATTCATCACGTTTGAGGAGGAAAAGAGAAAAACGGTGAAAAACCGAGATTTTGATCAATAAAACTTACTTGGAGTTGAAGAACCTGAGTTTGAAAGCTTCCAGGAAGGATGAAATCTAGAGAGAGAGGCTCTGGAAACTTTGGAACAAAAGATTGGAGTAAAGAAATCAAAAACCCCTTTCGTTCTTTATAAAACCTAGCCGCGATCCGGATCAGTTCATAACTGCGATCCGGATCGGCTACCCGCAGTGAGAAACTGCGTTCGGGATCCGGATCGGCAGACACAATCCGGATCGTCAGCCCGCAGAAGAATTCCTGCGTTCGGGATCCGGATCATCTAGCCCGATCCGGATCGGCCCCAACTTTTTCTTTAGAAAATTTCAGAGAAATTCAAGAAAAACCAGAAAAAGATTGTAAGCACAAATGTGTATCAACTTTAAACAAAAATCATCGTTTCATACAACAAGAATTAGATTATGCCAAATCTATCAATAATATCCAAAAATGAAACGAGAATTTACAAGAATTAAATCCCTTAAAGTTGAACACCTTCAATTACATCTAACTTGATCTTATGAGTAATGCCTTTATCAAATCATCAATTCAGTAAAGAAAATGAAATACAAAGATCAATAGATGTTTGAAATCCCAAATATAATAGATAATGTATCTAGACAATCTGTTGAAGAGAGTGGCTCTTTGAGCATCTTTCATTAAAGACCCACCTTATACCAACCTTGAAATTTGACAGAGTCAAGTATTTCAACATGCATTTTACTTAATCAAAAACTTGAACAACCATGCTTGGTATACATGTGGTAGCTGCACACAATACTCGGACGACCGAGGTGGTAGCTCTTTCCTCCATGTGGTGGTAGTTTTCACACTCCTCATTGGGATGTAACTCTTTCCACATCTTTTGAGCATTTTACCTTTTCTATGACTCCCCCTCAATTGGCTATCAATTATTTAAGATATAAAGTATTCAACCAAATATTGATCTCGATTTCATACTCGACTAAGCAGTCAAATAAGATAATGACTATACCAAGAGATCATAGAGAGAGAGAAATTGACTTTGATCACTTTAGAAGATGATTTAATTAACATAAATGATCATTGCAACAGTGAAATATTATGATGGCAAAAGCATAATAAATTTCTAAATGTGCTAAAAGATGCAATTAAAGTCAATTATGATCTATGCTCAATTAATGTCCTATGTACAAACATAGATGATGAACAAAACAAAAACAAATACAAAACCTATCCTAAGCAAAGATTTCAAAAAGAAGATTATTTCAAGGAAAGCATCCCAATTGCTTTTCGTAAATGAATAAAACGTTTTTGATCCAAAGGTTTTGTTAGAATGTCAGCTAATTGATCCTCAGTTGAAATATATGAAAGTTGAAGAGTATTTGATTCAACTAGCTCTCTAAGAAAATGATATCTAAGTTCAATATGTTTTGTTCTAGAGTGCAACACAGGGTTTTTAGAAATGTTAATAGCACTAGTGTTGTCACAAAGTATTGTTACCGAAGATGCTGAAATGCGGAAGTCGCTCAATACGCTTTTCATCCAAATGAGTTGAGTTGAGCAACTTCCAGCTGAAATGTATTCCGCTTCGGCAGTCGAGAGTGCTATGCAGTTCTGCTTTTTACTGTGCCATGCAACAAGACAATGGCCAAGATAGAAGCATGCACCACTCGTGCTTTTCCGATCATCCACTGATCCTGCCCAATCGGCATCTGAGTATCCAACAATATCCAAACTTGTTCCCATAGGATACCAAATTCCGAAATTAATTGATCCTTTGATATACCGGATGATCCTTTTCACCGCTTTCAGGTGAACCTCCTTTGGTGCTGATTGATATCTCGCGCAAATCCCAACACCAAAAGATATATCCGGGCGACTAGCCGTGAGGTAAAGTAGACTTCCAATCATACTTCGATACAGTTTCTCGTCTACATTCTCACTATGTGATTCACTTCCAAGTCCCTTGTGGCTAGTTCCCATTGGAGTCGGAAAATCTTTACAATTTTCTAGATCAAACTTTTTGACCAACTCCATTGCATACTTGGATTGACTCAAGTGAATACCTTCATCATTTTGTTTAATTTGCAATCCAAGGAAATAAGTCAATTCGCCCATCATGGACATCTCAAATTCGCTTTCCATGGTCTCCGCGAATTTAGAAGCATCGTTATCTCTTGTTGCGCCAAATACAATGTCATCGACATAGATTTGTGCTACAATGAAATTGCTTTGATAATGCTTCACAAAGAGAGTCCTATCAGCTCCCCCTCGAGTATAGCCCTTCTCCAAAAGGTGCTTTGTTAACCTTTCGTACCATGCTCGCGGTGCTTGTTTCAGACCGTAAAGAGCCTTTTTCAAACGAAAAACATGGTTAGGTTGTTTATGATCTACAAAACCTTTCGGTTGAGCCACATAAACTTCCTCATTTAAAAACCCATTTAGAAATGCGCTCTTAACGTCCATTTGAAATAATTTGATTTTAAAATGACAAGCAATAGCAAATAGTATACGAATGGACTCGAGTCTAGCTACAGGGGCGAAGGTTTCATCAAAGTCTATACCTTCTACTTGAGAGTAGCCTTGAGCAACTAATCGTGCCTTGTACCTGATGATAGTACCATCCTCATTTTTCTTGTTCTTGAAGATCCATTTGGTACCTATCACATTGTGTTGCTTTGGAGGCTTCGTTAATTCCCAGACTTTGTTTCGCTCAAATTGATGGAGCTCTTCCTGCATTGCTTTAATCCAGTAGTCATCCTGAAGAGCTTCATCTATGTTCTTTGGTTCGATTAAAGATACGTAGCAAGCGAATCCACAAACCAACTGCCTCCGAGTTCTGACTCCTTCTTGTGGATCTCCAATAATATTCGATTCCGGATGATCCTTGGAGATTCGTAACGTTTGTTGAAACGGAGTACTCGGAGATATATGAGATGATTCCTGCACATCAGATAAACTAGAAGAACCATTAGATGCATCATTAATATTGGAAGTATTATTATGAGAAGATGCACTAGCAGGAGAATCATCATCTAGAGAGATATCGAGGGTAGATTTTTCAGTTTCAAAGTGAGAAGCTTCATCTACTTTAACATTTATAGATTCTACGATCGTCTTAGATTCAATGTTAAATACTCGATATGCTCTGCTATTCGTAGAATAACCCAGAAAGATCCCTTCATCACTTCGAGAGTCGAACTTTCCAAGATTTTCACGGTCACGTAAAATGTAACATCGACTCCCGAAGACACGAAAATATTTGATATTGGGTTTTCTACTAAACCACAGCTCATATGGTGTATTTAAAGTTCCTGGGCGCAAGTGAACTCTATTAATGACATAGACAGCGGTGTTCACAGCTTCAGCCCAAAAATGTAGCGGTAAATTCCGGCTATGAAGCATCACACGCGCCATCTCTTGAACAACCCTGTTCTTGCGCTCAACAACACCATTCTGCTGAGGTGTATAGGGTGCCGAGAATTCATGTTTGATTCCATTTGAAGTGCAAAAATCAATGAATTTTGAATTTATGAATTCTCCACCTCTATCACTTCTAACACGAATGATCTTTTCATTCTTTTCAATCATAATACGATGGCAAATCTCATGAAAAGAGTCAAACGTATCGGCTTTCTCTTTTAAAAATGCTACCCATGAAAACCGAGAGAAATCATCAACCAATAAAAAAATGTACCATTTACCTCCCAAAGATGGTTGACGGGTCGGCCCCATTAAGTCCATGTGCAAAAGTTCCAAGGGCCGTTTTGTACCAATGTGGTTCAAGTTCTTGTGTGCAGTCCTAGACTGTTTTCCCTTTTGGCAACCACCACACACAATGTTTTGTTTAAATAAAAGCTTTGGAACCCCCTTGACCACGTCCTTGTTTGAAATTCTAGTAAGTTCCTTAAAATTTAAGTGACCTAGCCTTTCATGCCAAAGAGTTTCATTATTCAAAGCGGCTAAGTTACAATTTTCAGAAAATTTATTAGGAACAACATAACAATTGTTTTCAGATCTAACCCCTTTTAAAAAGAAGACATGGTCCTTATCAGTTACAACGCATTCAACAGATGAAAAGTTAACTGAAAAACCATTGTCGCAAAGTTGACTTATGCTTATGAGGTTAGTTTTAAGGCCATCAACAAATAAGACGTTTTTCAAAATCGGGCCATCTGGAATAGCTACCGTCCCTTTTCCAACAATTTTGGAAGATCGACCGTCTCCGAAAACAACGTGTCCTCCGGAGATTTTCTCAAGATTTTGAAAACTATTTTTGTCACCGGTCATGTGACGGGAACACCCGCTATCCAGATACCAAGACGAACCATCATATGCATGCAAGGAAACATTGGAAACAAGACAAGGGAAAATTTCACCTTTGCGCACCCAAACCCTTTTGGAGTGCGTCGGTAATGATCGAGACGTTATATGCCTAGGTGAAGACGTCTTGTTATAGCGATTGTTGTTCCTTGATGAGATCGTCTTGCGCGATGAACTACCAAGTCTCTTTTCATTTGAAAAGTTTTGCTTTGATTTTCGGGGAGGAGCCTTTTTGGTAGTTGTTGCAAGAGGTCCTTGAGATGAGCGTTCGACTCCCGTCTTGCAATATCTTCTTATGTGCCCTGAAACACCACAACGAAAGCATACCTTAGATCTTGACGATCCCAAAGAGGATGAAGTAGGTTTGTTGTCGTTGTTTGTCTTGAATTCCGGTGTCGGAGGAGGAGATACCGACTGAGGCACAAAAACTGTCTCACTCGAACTTGGACTGTTTCCAGTTTGAGTGTATCCGAGGCCGAACCTATTTGATTGACCAAGACCAAGAAGTCTATCCAACTTACTCCTTCCTGAAGAGAATCGCTATAAGTCATTCTTGAGTTGGAAAATGGTCTTTGTCATTTCCAGGTTATCCTGTCGAGCCTCGTTGTAGAGCTTTGAGAAGTGATTCGCGTTATCCACCAGATTTGTATGTTCCTTCTCAAGTTTCTCATTGGACTCTTGAAGGGAAGCATTTTCTTTTATCAGGTTTTCCCTTTCCACTTCAAGAGCGTTTGAGAGAGAGGTCGCTCTTTTTGCTTCTTCTTCGAGATCATGCACTCTCCCTCTCAAACTCTTGTTTTGCTTAGCCACTTTCTTTGAGTCCCTCAAAAGTCTGTGGTAGGCTAGAGCAAAATCTTCACCTTCCGAATCATCCGATTCGTTGTCCGTTGCGTTCTTTTCAACAGTGGAGTTGGACAACGACTCAGATGTACTTGCCATAAAGCACATGAAGGGTGAAGATACGGACGCGTGGAAAGCGGTGGAGCTCTTTTCTTCATCACTTGAAGACGACTCATTTGACGTTGAGTTGTCATCCCAAGTGACGACTTGCATCGCCTTCTTCTTTGCCGGATACTTGTTAGGACACTCCGTTGCAATGTGGCCGTAGCCTCGACATTTGAAGCATTGTAGTTGTCCTTCTGAACTTTTCTTATCCTTTGAGAAGTTCTCTTGCTTTCTTGACTTGTAACCTGAAGTACCCTTGCCTTTGTTCGACTTTCCGAAGGATGGAGATTTGCTTGAATTACCCCTTCGAAAGTTGCGGCGAAACTTCCTTGTCAAGAGAGCGAGCTGCTTCTCAAATTCCTCCATAGAAAGGTTCTCGTCATCGTCTGAGGAGGACGTATCCGCGTCTTCTTCCTTAGTTGTTTTCAACGCATAACCTGAAGACTTAGAAGTGGATGCCTTTCCAGAAGAATTGTTAGTAGTAAATGTCATTTCATAAGTTTGCAATGAACCAACTAATTGTTCTACACGTATTTCGTCCGGGTGTTTAATAGTTTCAATGGCAGTAACCTTTGGGCGAAATCGTTCAGGAAGAGTTCTTAAGATTTTTCTTACAATCTTAAATTCTGGAATCTTCTCTCCCAGATTAGCACATGAGTTTACGATGTCTTGCAATCGTGTATAGTAGTCAGTGAAAGATTCATTTTCTGCCATTAAGATAGAGTCAAACTTGCTCGTAAGCATTTGCAGTTTCTGAATCTTCACGAGGTTAGTTCCCTCATGTGTAACCTGAAGAACATCCCAGATTTCTTTCGCAGTCTCACATGCCGAGACGCGAGAGAATTCAGTTTGAGATAAGGCATTAAAGATTGCATTAATTCCCTTGCCATTGTAAGAAGATGAATCTAACTCTTCCTTGGTCCATTTCGACCTAGGTTTTAAGGTGCGAACATCACCAATAAGTTCAGTTGGATTAGACCATCCTAATTCAATTGATTGCCACACCCGTTCGTCGATGAAAATTAAAAAGGCTTTCATCCGTACTTTCCAGTACGCATAATTTGTTCCATCGAAGAACGGGGGTCGGTTGATGTTTCCACCTTCAACCATTGTTTACAACCCTATTCCCGCTCTGATACCACTTGTTGGGTTATATGTAATACGGATCTAAATAGGGGAAAAAAACACCTAGAGGGGGGTGAATAGGTGTAAACGCATAAACACTCAAAAAATCATTGCGATATAAACCCAATGCGGAAATAAAAATAATACGCAAGATTTTTACGTGGAAAACTCCATCACCGGAGTAAAAAACCACGGGACCGATAACACGGCAGAAATCCACTAGAATTAAAACACGTACAAGGTGATTTACCGTACACACTTACGACTCAACCTTTTTCATACGCTCCTAGAGGATCTTCTCCGCTCGCTCCGCGACGCTTCTCGAATCCACGATCTGCGCCCAACGCCGAATCCACGGCGTCCAACGTCGAATCCACGACGTCCGACCGAATCCACGGTCTTCACCCAATAGCACCCTTCGAATCCACGAACGTGCCTCGCTCCGAATCCACGAGAGCGGTTGAACCTTGAATCCACAAGGACACGCGAATCCACGCGCCGATTTTTGGGGTAAATCGTTGTTTTGGGTGGTGATGATCCGCCGAATACTTAGATCAAAGATAGATCGGAAATACCATCTAAGTATTCATTAGTTTGATTCAACTCAAGATGTGAGTATGAAAACCTAGAATCAAACTAATCAATATAGATGAAGAAACATAGAGTGTTCTCTAATGATTTCCTTTCTTCTCTATATGTGGATCTATAGCCGTATAAAATGATATATGAAAATGACGGCTATGTGGATTAACCCTAGAAAAAGAATCATAGGGTCTATTTATAGGTTAGAAACCCTAGGAAGGAGATAAGAATCAAAAACCTAACATTTCTGAAAATTTTACGGACGGCGATCCGGATCGGACTAGCTGTGATCCGGATCGTCGTAACGAGTCAGCCAGTTCCAGAAAAACGAAGGTTCGGGATCCGGATCGAAGTGCTTGATCCGGATCGTTCATACAGTTCACCAAACATCAACGTTCGGGATCCGGATTGCGAAGCCTGATCCGGATCGTTCAAGGAAGATGGTAAACTAAGTGTTCGGGATCCGGATCAAGAGGCTACGATCCGGATTGAACTGGTGTATGAACGAACCACCTTCGGGATCCGGATCGAACAACCTGATCCGGATCCTGAACATGTCCCAAGTCCAGTTTTTGATTTTTATGCAATGAAAGATTCTTCCAAGTGTTTCTACACTACAAGAAGTATTCGGATCACACAAAATCTTTAGTTAAACATACCTGATCCTTTTGAATTCTTCTTTCTTGAGATTGAGTTAAACGATCCAACTTTCTTCACCTTCAATCTTCAAGACTTGAGACTTTCACGAAACTACGCCAACTCAAATTCCGTAACAGGTTGAGGCGATGCGGCGCCAGGAAGAGAACATGTAGCGCGTGATGCGCATGCTTGGGCCGAGAGCATCTCCCGGGGTATCGCCAGTAGTACCTCCGGCCGCGACATCGTCGACTTCGACCCAGATCGCACTGTGGATAGTGCAGGAGTGGCAAGAGATTGCCGACCGGTTGTTTACTTCATCTAGTTCCTTCCCTTGCAGATTACGGGATAGAGTTTGGAGCCTTGGGAGGCCGAGAACTGGATCGCTGCTTTGGAAGAACTTTTCGAGGATTTGTTCATCCAAGAGAAGCATCAGGGCGCTTGGTCATGCATTGTGGATAAGGACACCGAGAGTCGGTGGCGTCGAGTTCGTCCTGATGGACCACCGGGAGCGAGTTTCCGCGATGGTTGAGAAGTGTACCCCTTGTCACCCAGGATGAGGCTTAGAGGTTGATTATGTTTGAGAGGGGACTGCATCTGGATATCTATCTCTTGTATATTCTCGGCGAGTGCCGACTTTAGATTCAGCGTTTGGGCCTGTTCGATGAATTGACCGAGGATCGGTGATCACGTCCAGAAGGTTCTCGACAGTCGAGGCACCAGCAGCAGTGTCAGGACATTTTTAGGCGGAGTGTTTCTGAATGGTGCTCTTGGAATTGCCGTTTGCGACAGCACCCTTTACCCCTTTTTGGATACAGAGGTTCATCCGATGTACCGGCAGACTGATGGAGCCGTCATGCTGAGGCAGTTAGAGCGATGGCCACCAGCATCTATTGTTGAGTTTGCGCAGCCGGCTGGAGAGCGCCAGGATAGTGGATCACATTTTACCAGGTGTGGTTTCCTTGGGCCGTCGAAGTTAGAGCTTGTTGATGCCGACACTGCGTGTGCATACTCAGTAGAGCAAGGGTAGCTTCGCGTGGGCCAGAGAAGAGACTGTTGGCTTATGCGCGTGAGGATCAGGTTCCAGATCACGTTTAGCACAGGGATGAGTGTTGCCAATCCCGCCAGAGTAAGTAGGACATTCCATTTGATTCCTTGAGTTTTTAGTCCTACATCAGTTTCGGGATGTTGTTATGAGTTTGGATAGAGTTTGGTTATCCCCATGCTGTGCTACCATGGATGGCCGAGAGAGGACTTTGACCCTCCGTGGACCTGGTCAGGAGGAGTGTGTTGTAGAGGGGGTTAGACCACGACAAAGTTGAGTCGTGGTCATATCGCGTTGCTAGCGACTGTAAAGGAAGTGCTTACGGCGGCGCCGGGACTAAAGTTTATTCTTATCGCCGTATGACCCCGGGTGTAAGTCTACCTGAGCTGATTTTCGAAGCCGCCTCTTAGGGGAATTGAGATCGAGATAGTGGTCGACATAGTTTGGGAACTGCACCAAATTTGATAGCACCTCCTGGAGTATCACCCGTGAAACAGTGAGCTGATAGCGTAGTGCGGATTTTGATGGATCGAGGGGTCTATGTGACCGATACCATATCGTGGGAGTACGACAGTGTGGATCGGAAGTTTAATACTTGAGTATGATGCCACGCCGTTGGTACACGGCAGTGATGCCACGTTGTGAGTACACAACGGTGAGATTTCTTGGATGGTTCAAACACGGGCAGATTTGGATTGTGCTTGGCAGATGCCTTCGAGAGATTGATAGCATTATGGAACCTTACAGCCGAGGGCTGAGCCCTGATTATGTTCAGGAACCAGTTGGGGCATTATGAGCTTTTAGCGAGGTCAAGTGGATTGATTGAGGCCTTGCGGCCTTTAGGATTTGTGCTGTTCCAGCTGTGTTTGGACGGATTGGTGGTAGTACCCGTCGTGGTCATTTGGATTCATTTTCGATGTGACATAGAGCATGAAGAGCACTTGAGAGTAGTGCTGCAACTTCTGAGAAAAGGAGTCATATGCCAAGTTATTAGAGTATGCATGTCGACTTCGAAAGGTTCTGTGGTTAGGCCTTATGATTTCGGCTGCAAGAGCGACTGAGGACCCAACGAAGAGTGATGCCGTTGGGAATTAGCCTAAGCCTATGTTTGTGACTGAGGTCAAAAGTTTTGACTAGGCAGGGCCAATAGAGCTTCGAAGAGTTAGAGCTGCATCGATTTGCATGATTGCCAGTGATAGAGAGAACATTGAGTTATTCTTAGATCCTCAAACAAGAAATACTTGGATACTCAAGAAGAGCTTGGTTGAAGCCATGTCGGTGATCAGAGTTTACCCGAGATATAGGATTGATCTTGTAGTATTACCCCGGCGAGGACTTTATGGTCAGGCATACCTTAATTAGGCAAGTAGTGCAACCTTGGATTTGAGAGTTAGAAATTTGGGGTATGTCCCCGATGTTGAATTTCTTTTCCTGTGAAGGGAGGTAAGAGTGCATTGTGGAGTTTTGAGCATTTTAGTTGCTAAGGAGCAACGGAGAGGTTATGCCAATTGGAGGCTTAGAGTTTGGATTTGGAGATCTTGATTTGTGGAAGCCTCTATCCGCGGGGATTTGTCGATTTAAGTTTATGCGCGGAGTTTGGTCCGCGAGAAATTATCTGGCTGAAAGAAGTATATTTGATCCCTGGCATGTTTTGGATTTTACTTCTTTGGAATTGGACGAGGAATTGAGCTATTTGGAGCGACCGATGCAAATCTGGCTTGTGAAACATAGGAATTTTGCAGTCGAGTTATACCATTGGTGAAGTTTCAGTGGAGCCATCGTGATGAGTGAGAATGTCCACCTAAGAGCCTGAGGATGAGTTGAGTGTTTCCTATCCCCATTTGATTGAGACACCCTCCTAGGTTATGGATTTATTCTGGTTTCGAGGACGAAACCCTTTTAAGGAGGGGAGAGTGTAGAATACCGGGATTTCGGATAGCGCACCAACCTTGCAAGATGGCGTGGTGCGGAGAAATTGCCTCGAGCGTGTCCCTTATGTGTTTACAGATGAGTTCGGGCCGACTCGGATCTTCGCGGAAGCCCCAGGTTGATTCGGGGTTTTCCGGGCATTGTCCGCTGTTAGAGGACTGGTTGCGGGGAAGCCTCGACTTCACAGTGGAGTGCGGAAAATTTGGAAATACTTGGAACAGGTTTACTTTATGATTACAGCGGGTTTCGGGAGGTTCCGGACTAACGCGGAGGACCCAAAGACGAAAAGTGAGTTATTAGGGCTTTATGGATTATTTAATTAATTTTGTTAGTTAATTAGTGGGTTTTGGGGGCTTTGGTCTGGGAGGTTTGAAGGAGAGAATTGGTGATGTGATTTGGGTTTGGTGTGAGTTGGATTTTTTTGGGGTGCAATTAATGCTCCCAACCACTCCCTGCTCCTCCCCTTAATTAGCCCGTAGCTAATTAAAAGGCCACCTCACCACTTCTTCTTCTCCTGCTAGCAGAGGAAGCTTTTGAGCAGAGGAAGGTATGAAGGGATGAAGAAGAAGAAAAGGAAGGGAAAAGAGGTTTGAGAAATGCTTTGGGTGGTCCTGTGGCTTCGACCCAAGTGGAGCCGAGCTGTGGCGCGCGCCGAGCGTCAAGTGGTAAGTTCAGTTTATTTTCGTTTGGAGAGCTCGGTTTTTGGTGTTTTGTGGGTTTTCTTGTGGGTTTTGTTGGTTTGTGGACTTGCTGTCCTTGTGCGTGGATGTGCCGCGCCCAGGCGGGTGCGCTGGCAGGCAGCCAGCGCCCATGCGGGCGCTGCCCAGGCGGGCGCGCGGCGCTGCGCTGGGAGGCAGCCAGCGCCATGCGGGCGCTGCCCAGGCAGCCAGCGCCCATGCGGGCGCTGCCCAGGCGGGCGCGCGGCGCTGCGCTGGGAGGCAGCCAGCGCCATGCGGACGCTGCCCAGGCAGCCAGCGCCCATGCGGGCGTTGCCCAGGCGGGCGCGCGCGGCGCTGCGCTGGCGGGCGCGCAGAGCCCATGCGGGCACTGCCCAGGCAGGCGCGCAGTTTGCGAACGGCGCGCAGCGGCAGCGGCAGCGCGTTGGGCTGCTGCAAGCGAGCGGCCGGCGAGCGGGCAGGGCTGGTTTTGCCCAATGAGCGGTGTTTTTGCGGTGTGGCCGTTAATGACTGATTTTGTGAGGTTTTTCCCCCTTTTCTCTCCCTCAGGTGCCGTCGTCGTAGCAGTTTCGGCGTGGTGCAGTTTTTGATGTGGCTTGGCCGGATTGGAGTGTTTCCGCCACGCGGGGCCGGGGAGCTAGGTGGCTCGGAGGTGCGCTGCTTGTGAGTGTAGTGAGCAGAGAATTGCTTTTGGGATCTTTGTTTTGTAGAGTTAGTTTCAGCTTGTGAACTTATATTGTTTTTAGCGAAAGCTATGATGTAGTAATGGTTGTATGTGGTGTGTGCAATTGCAACTTGAGAGAGAATAGGTGGAATTGAATAATTGTGATGGTGCTGTGAGTGCAGATTTCGTAAGTGTTGATGGAAGCTTGTAATGGATCTTATGGGTAAATTGCTTGCAGCTTGTTGAGGGTGGACTTGATGTGTGCAAGGGAGATGCAACCTAAGTATGTGGCTGGATGTGTGTATTTGTGGTTAAGTGATCTATTATTTATTAGTATGCTTTGGAGCTTATAAAGGGAAGATTGTGGATCTAATGTGATTTGGTGTTTAAGTGTGCATGCTGTTGAACCTATGAGATGTATGAGTGTTGTACTTTGGAGCTATAGGTGGTTTTACGATGTAATTGTAAACTGTGGGTTTTTTTTAGGAAAATTGGAAGTATGTAAATGAAGCTTGTATTTAATTGTAAACTGTGGGTTATTGTATATATGTGGACTTTATTTAGTTGTGTGCAATTGGAGTTAATTGAGTGTAATGGAGCTTCTAGAATAATATATGTGAGTGTGTGTGGTTAATTTGGAGTGGTTTTTGTGATGGAATTAGTGGTCAAATTAGTGTGTGTTGTGCTATGTGTATGTGAGCATTCATTTTAAAGTACAGTTATTGTACTGGATATGTGTGCGGGTGGATTTTGGATTTTTAGGAGAGTGCTGGTGGTGTATGTTGGCAGTGGAGTGCTTGTTTGCGCGTCGGATGTTTGTAGTGGACTCGAGGGAATTTATTGGAGCTTCCGAGGTTTTTCCGGGATTTGCGGCACGATTTTCGAGTTTTCGTCAGTTCGAGGTTCCGGCACTTCACCGACTTCAGCAATTGCCTACGGAAAGCGTTCCAGGTGGGTTGGAATTTCTTCGAGATTTATGGAATGCCCTCTAATGCTCCTGTAAGCATATTGATCATGTTAGCTTAATTATTGTATATTGATAAATCTGATAGTTGCCTGGAATTTTCTATAAAATTCATTGGAACTCCGGATCATTTTTAGCATACTTCTGATACTATATGACACTAGATTTCACGTTTTGTTGGCATCATATTTGCACCTGGATCGCTTTAAAAATCGAGAAAGTCCGTTTTAAGAAAAATCAGCATTTTCAAAGTGGTTTTTAAATTATAAGTTCACCAGGGGTATGACATAGGTCCAGGTGGCCCGTTATGCTTGTATACTCGTGCCGGGGGGCCGAGTGGATTTTTAGAGATTTGTGAGATGAGTTTCTAGTGTCATGTGAGTGTGAGCTTTTTGTTGGGATCGATGAGGTTTCCTAGATTATGGGTCGTACATATCAGATCTAGTCGGGGAGGTGGTTCTCCGACATAGCTGTGAGAGTGTTGGGCACTTCCTGATCGAGTCGTGGTGGGTTTTCCCGACTGAGTTGTGTCGTTTGAGCGTTTGAGTTTCCGATCTATTTGATCGTGGATCATAGCCTGCTATTGAGATACTTGACAGAGATATTTGTTACTGAGATACTTTGCTCGTGTGGGTCGCTCCCCTCGAGCGCCGCTCCGGAGTAGGCTTTTGACCGTGTTGGGTTCCGGTCAGACCGTGTTGGGTTCCGGTCAGACCGTGTTGGGTTCCGGTCATTTGGACAGTGGAGATACTGAGTTCGGGAGATTGATGACAGAGTAGGCAGTACCAGTTTTTACTGGTGGATTGATTAGGTTATCTTTGGTCAGGTACTTTTATTGTTGCACTCATGCCTGGGGGCTGAGGGGTGTCTTATAGCTGTGTTAGACCAGTGCTAGTGTTGTTGGGAACCGTGGGGTTTGACGGTGGTCCCGGATCATTGAGAGTACTTTGACCGTTGTGCGAGATGTGAGGAGCTTGAGTCCATCCCGTTCTGAGAGAGAGCGTGGATTTCGACTATAGCCTGCATGTGCCACTTTTCGATAGCAAGTTAGTCCGATTGGACACCGAATGTTGATATACTAGGGAGGCGCAGGCTTGACTGGACCCGATGTGGCAGTCAGCTCGATTGGGTCGATTGAGCACCTCGTGTGCGAGTGGTGTATGCATAGTATGTTCTTAGATGAGTTTTCTTTTGAGCATGGTACTTGAGGCATATTAGCAGTAGCGTGTGTATGCATTTCATGTTATTGGTAGAGTTTCTTGAGCTTTATGATTGAGACATGTTAGCTGTAGTTTTCTTTCAGCTTACCCGTTATCTATCTATCTGCATACCTATCTGTTTTGCCTCCGGTAGACTTAGTGGGCATACCGTGGATATTGGTGACGGTACCCACTGGGATCTACCTTCTGCAGTAGATCTCACACCCGCTGCGGTGACAGGTGTACCGAGGTTGCCGTTCCGGCTTAGCTCGCGCGGAGACAGCTGATCGAGGTGAGGACTTGGCCGACTAGTTCCTTACCAGCATTGAGAGTCCGAGGTAGATGTACCCGGTATTTTTATGTTTTCACTTTTGTACTGGACATTCTGAGAGACTAGTGAGGATTTCATTCACTTTTATAGCTGAGAGACTTTTTATTGAGATTTTACTTATCAGATGTTCAGTGGATTTCTGTAGCTATTAGTTTATTTTCAGCTCTGATACATGTTTAGCTATAGATCTTTTGCAGGGTAGACGCTTCGTCTGTGCGGCAGTTTCCGCACAGACGGCGGATCTGTTGGCGAGCCCGGGTCGCAGTTCGACCCCGGGGCGTGACATTCTAGGCATTTTCAGCAGGTGAAAAAGGGACATCTTTGGGACTGAAATTCTGTGTATATTTTTATGGGCAGTTTTGGAATTGATGTGTATTTGTGGACTTTGTATTGTACCCAGGAGGGATTGTGGACTGTGCTGAACCTGTTGGACATAGAGCTGTTATTTTCCTGGTTTTCTCAGTTGTACGACTCCGGACAGTTAGCATTTCAGGTGGGTGGCTTGCTTTCAAGATCTATGGACTGTGCTCTAATTCTATTGATATAGAATCATGCATGATAGTGATTGGACTTGGGTAGCATGCTAGAATTCGAATGTTATTATTCTTGTAATTATCTGATGATCGTATGATCTCTTCTGCTTCCTACCACATGTTAAATATTTTATTATCTTGGAACCTGACCTAGCACCCCCGTCATATGTTGCATGTGTAACCAGACCAGTAGAAAACCCTCACTTGGGCTAGGGTTATTTATGTTTAGACATCCCCACTTTACGTTTCATTCCTGAACTTAGTGTTATCCTCGCCCGGGTAGTGGGCCGAGCGGTCGGGACTTCGTTTTAGTGTGGGATGCATTTGCACTCGTGCTTGGGTGCCGAGTGGGGTCTGGTAGATATTGTGGTTCGCTTGTCTGTACCGAGAACCGTTTGGGATAAACAGTGGACCCGGGAGATCTTGTTTTTCCCTGTTTGGGGTTGTCGCCACTATGTTAGTGGCAGTAGTTACTAGTGTTAGCCGGACCTAGAACCCAGAACCCTTTTCGACGTACACATGATTTTAGCCTACCAATGTTTTCTTCCAAGCATCGAAGGGCCGCTGGAGTCTGTTCTTGTTGATTGGACAAAGGCATCAGCCCTTCGGGGATTGGGTAAAACACTTATTTTTCTAACTGTTTTCCTAAAAATAACTAAAATCATTAAATATGGATTTCTTCTAGATCAAAATGATTTTCAATAACAAATGTCACCTTTTCTGGTAAATCTCCTCACTCGAAAGTATTCGAGTGATCTGGGTTCTAGGGGCCGTTCCTTTGTCGGGACGAAAGCCACGGGGGCCGAGCCTGGAACCTGTTCTTGTTTGATAGGGTTGTAGGTGTAGGTCTCCCGGGACTTTCGAGCCCTGTCGGTGCTTTCGGCGTGTCGTACCGAGGTTTTGCTTTCCCGAACTATAAGGGGGTCGGGAACTTCGATAGGCGGAGCCTAGAGTCTGTTCTTGTTTGATAGGGTTCTTAGCATCGGTCTATCGGGTTTCCGAACCTTTATGGTGTCGGTCTTTCCTGTGAGTTTAGTGTTCTGTTGTGGGAGCCGTCTGGTGGACGGTGGCCCCCGGCTGTGTGGTTTTCCAACCTGTGTGTGAGCGTTGGTGTTGTTAGTCGATCTTGTGATCGTGGTTTGGACTTTAGCCTGCATGAGCCATATTCGAGCTCGACAGAGATGCGCTGATACTTTCCTCGTTGGGGTCGCGCCCCTCGAGTGCCACTCCGGAGTTGGGCCTATTACTTGCTGTCGCGACTTGTCGACGCAGTCCCTCTGGCTGGTCCAGTTTTGGCGGTCACGGACACCCTATGGTAGACCCGTCCTGTTGAGGATGTGCGGCAGTAGGTGGGCGCAGGTTTGACTGGACCCTTTGCGGCAGTCAGTTTAGATTTGGTGAGTACTGTGTGTATTAGTAGATGCATCATGTTCCATCTGTTCCATTTTCTTGAGCATCTAGATAGAGGCATAGCAGCTGTACAGTTACTTTTCCAGCCCTTTCATTTCAGTTTTATATTGTTACTTTATGCCTCTAGTAGACTTAGTGGGCAGACCGTCGGGCTTGTTGGCGGCACCCACTGAGAACTACTTGGGACGTAGTTCTCACACCCGTCGTGGTGTCTTTTCCCACAGGGTCTTCTACTCTTGCTCCTGTTGCTGCTTCTTCTGATCGAGGTAAGGGAGTCGCGAGATAGTTCCCTACCAGTCATCGTCCTGAGAGTAGATGTACCCCTTACTTTTGTGAGTTCATGTTGAGAGATCTTGTAGTGAGGTATAGAGTTGTACTTTTATTTTACTGCTTGAGAGACTTATGTACTTTGGTGAGGGCTTTGTGTTGTATATATTTTCTCTTTCCTAGCAGTTTCCTTTCAGCTCTGATATCTGTATAGTATAGTTGATCTTTTGCAGGCTAGTCGCTTCATCTATACGGGGCTTCCCGTATGGGCGGCGGATCTGTTGGCGAGCCCGGGTCGCAGTTTCGATGCCGGGGCGTGACAGATTAGGTGGTATCAGAGCCTAGGTTGTAGGTCATTGTGGACTTAGAAACCCTAGGCTTGTGGTTGGACATTAGGATGACTACGTGAGAGTCGTGACTGCTAGCGAGAGTCCAGATTGGGTTCCAACTCTTCCAGGGGATGGGATGACTGACTGACATGTCTTCCTTCGGTGGCAACTATGATGGCTGCAGACAACATAGTACTACGGGAAGGGGGACATGCCTTTGACTTTCGCTGAATTGGGTCGAGTGTTATTTGGTACTGTCTTGATGTTTGCATGTGTGTTGCAGGTGAGCGCGATGCCTCCCCGACGCAGGGTATAGACGCGTTCTCAGCCTTTCCCCTCCGATGAGCCCGAGCAAGAGGACTTGGGGCAGGGACAGCAGAGGGAGGTTCTGGAGCTCCGTGCCCAGGTGGCACAGTTGTCTGAGGCGGTGCGGCACCAGGAGGAGGCTTCTCAGCGCCAGGAGGAGGCTTCTCGGCGCTAAGGGGAGGCCTTTGGTCGGATGATGCTTCTTTTAGAGCAGAGGACGCAGCCAGTGGTAGCACCCCCTTAGTGTTCGCCTGTGCCTTCTTCACCAGCTGTGGCGCCCCCTGTGGTTCCGTCAACGCCGGCTATTCCTGTCGAGCCAGTTTCTTGCATACCACCGCCAGGGTCGACGGGACCTTTGACTTTGGCTGAGCAGAGTGCGGTGGTGGATCTGTTGATGAGGTTCCGCCGGTTTGATCCACCCCGTTTTTCCGGTATGAGTGTTGAGCCGTGGGAGGCAGAGTCTTGGATCACGGCCATGGAGCGTCATTTTGAGAGTTTGTTTGTTGAGGATCGATTTCGGGTCTTCTTGGCTACACACTTCTTGGAGAGCAACGCCGAGGCTTGGTGGCGGCGTGTGCGGCCTGTTGGTCCGCCTGGGACGCAGATTCTTCCTTGGGCGGTGTTCCGCAGACTTCTTCTAGGGGCCTTCTTTCCTGAGAGTGTTCGCCAGAGATTAGAGGAGCGGCTGAGAAATCTCCGCCAGGGAGATCGGCCCGTGAATGCATACATAGCCGAATTCAATCAGCTATTGGCTAGTATGCCTCACGCGGCCAGGGACGAGTCTCACCGGATCTACATGTTCGAGCGAGGGCTGCGCCGGGACATTTATCAGCTTGTTCGCTCCCACAGATTGCAGACCTTAGAGGCTTCGATGGAGCAGGCCTTATATGTTGAGTGTGGAGAGGCAGTGATGGCAAAGGTGGCCCCAGCTCCCGCAGGGATTTCCGGGGCGAAGCGCCCAGCACTGGAGGATGAGGGTCAGACGAGCCGGCAGGGACCTCCGAGACCTCCACGATCTCATCCAGAGGGTCGGGGGTTTCGTAGGCGCCGGAGATCTGGTGGGCCCCCGCAGCAGCAGCAGTATCGGCAGCAGCGACAGGAGCGGTGTTTCATTTGTGGCGGGCCTCATCCACCGTCACAGTGTGATCAGAGACAGGGGCGGTGTTTCCTCTGTGGAGAGTCGGGACATTTCCGCGCAGCTTGCCCCCAGGCCATTTTGTCAGTGCGGCCGATTGCGACAGCACCCCCCTTGCCCATCCATGCAGCGGGAACCCCTCCGGCACACCAGCGGACAGAGTGGGCCACGACGTCGGGACAGACGGGACGACGACCTGCAGCACCCAGTGGACGGGTTTATGCAGCCCTGGTGGAGGACACCCCGGCAGCAGATCATGCCGCGGCGGGTATGATTTTATTTCAGTTAGCTGAGTTGAGCATTTTGTTACCGCTGCATTCTTCTGCTTTATTGGTTGAGTATCTGCATCAGCATCCTTGCATGGGTATGGGTTAGGAATTTCTGCTACATGTTTTAGCGATTGGATTCTTCCCAGTATCCTATGAGTAGAGGAGGATCGCGGTGTATGATTAGTGCAGTTGAGACTTGGGACTTCACTTGCTGATGTAACGATTCAAGGACAGCTCCAGGACTTGGATTGAGCACCCAGGTTGGACTGATTGGTGCGGTGCTGTGCTACGACTGATGATGGAATGAAAGCAGTTATCCTTCTGCGAGTTGGACTGGAGGAGTTCGTTTTCTCGGATTGTCGGCGTATCCTTCCAACAGCATGGGCTTCAGCGACTGTGGACAGACGCCACCTCGGGAGCAGACGTGATGTTTAGGACTAGTGGTTATGTCCTTAGGAGTCTCGGTTAGTGATAGCTTTCTTTTTGTGGCTATAGTAGGAACGACACCAACACTTCTCTCCCTTTTCTCGCCTTGTACTGAAATTTACGAACAGGACAAAAACTTCGAAAGATTGCTCCAGAAATGGAGACAGTGCCCGAACCTGTTCTTGTTTGATTGGGGCGAAGGCACTGATTTTTCGAAATTTTCGGACTTTTCGCTAATTTCAGCTATTTTCTAAATCGAGGGTTGGAGTTGATGACTTTCCTGCTGGTGGAGCCGTATCTTTCTTGTTAGTTTAGTGTTGCGTTCTTGGTTGTTTTGATTGTTTTAGTTTTGTTGTTGTGGCGTGTTTTTGTTTCGGGGACGAAACTTCCTTTTAGTGGGGGAGGATGTGGTGACCCTGATCCCCGTGTTGCTTCTCCCATGAACCATGGTGTAGAACACCTGGTGTTGGTGTATCTGGCCCATAGTGCATCAAAGGGATGTCACAAATGGACCCTGTGTGATATCCACAGCTGGATTGGCCTTCGGCTGCATTTGCTGCATTTTCGGAATTGTTTTGGGCCAAACAGAGGTTGGATTTGGATTCAGCGCGGAAAAATGCTTGAAAATGACTTTTTGTTTGCCAAATTCTGAGTCCGGATGCCCAAAAACGGACTCCCGGAAAATTTACTGGATTTCTGGTGCATGGGGGAGTCGTGGACCGGCGGGGGAGCCACGTGGCAGGCCCGGATTGGCCGGCGCACGCAGCTGGGTCCACGGATCGCAGGGGAATGGGTCGGGGTGCACCGCGGGGCGCGTGGACCGGCAGGTGTCCACGTGGCAGCGCTTGATTGGGCGGCTCAGGTGCGCTCGGTCTGCGGGAGTGCGCGGGGAGGCGTGGACCGGGGGCGCGCCACGTGGCAGCACCCGGTTGGCGGGCGCATGCGCGCGCGGTCCACGCAGCGCGCGGGGCAGGTGTCGGGGACAGGCGCCGTACCACGGGCAGGTGCCGTACCGCGGGCAGGTGAGGGGCGACGTGGGCAGTGCCATGTGGCGCCCGCTGATTCGCGGGCGCCACCTACCGCGTTGACGCGGGTAGGGACACGTGGCGCTCCCCGCGGCGGCTTGCACGGCTGCGGCTTGTTCGGGGGACACGTGGCGGGCGCCGGCGCGGGTCGGACCAAGCAGGCGTCCGGCTGGATCCCGTGTGCGGGCTGGGCCGGGCCGGGCCGCACTGTGCGCGCCCGAAACCGGCCGGGCCGGGCCGCACTGTGCGCGCCCGAAACCGGGCTGGGCCGCACTGTAGCCGCACGAATCCCGGGCTGGGCCGCACTGTAGCCGCCCGATTCTTGGGACAATTTCGGTATTATCCGAATTGTTTCTTTGGGCCTATAAATAGGCAGCCCGAGCCCTCTTTGCAGCCCTTTTTCTCTCAGTCTGTGCAAGATCTCCCCGAGCTTCCTCTTAATGAATTTTTCCTCTCTTAATCCTTGATCCTCCTGCGGAGTTTAAGAATTTTTGGAGGCTCGAATCCCGAGGTTCTCTATTTTACGGCGCGGCACGACGTGGTGGTTCCCATGTTCTTCTTCGGCGCAGCAGCAGTGTTTTAGCTCCCCTGGTCTACCCCGAGATCCTTTTTCTGTGATTCTTGCGCCAACAGACTCCTAAGAGGTAGGGCTTCATCTCTCGTTTTGATTGCACCTTTCCGTTTCGAGGTTTTGGCACGGATCCCGAGGCAACACAGTGACCCCTTTTTCTGTGTGGATTTCTGTGACAGAGCAGAGTGTTTTGGCCGTATCTTTGCGTACGAGCGTCGGATTGAGGCGTGCTTATACAAGTTTTTCATCTACAGATCACAAGGAACAAGCTCGTATTTTTCTTGGATTTTTCCAGAGTTTCTATTGGAGGTGAAAATCCCGCTTTTCCTGTATTCAGTGCTACAGTTTTGGTGCAGAAATCTTTTGAGTACACCACCTTGCCGAATTTGTATCTTGACCTTCGGAACTCGGATTTGGGCGTGCAGGGTACCGTTTCGAAGATATCGACGCGAGGATCGCTGTGATATTTTTCTGGGAATTTAATGGGCATTTTCAGCAGGTGAAAAAGGGACATCTTTGGGACTGAAATTCTGTGTATATTTTTATGGGCAGTTTTGGAATTGATGTGTATTTGTGGACTTTGTATTGTACCCAGGAGGGATTGTGGACTGTGCTGAACCTGTTGGACATAGAGCTATTATTTTCCTGGTTTTCTCAGTTGTACGACTCCGGACAGTTAGCGTTTCAGGTGGGTGGCTTGCTTTCAAGATCTATGGACTGTGCTCTAATTCTATTGATATAGAATCATGCATGATAGTGATTGGACTTGGGTAGCATGCTAGAATTCGAATGTTATTATTCTTGTAATTATCTGATGATCGTATGATCTCTTCTGTTTCCTACCACATGTTAAATATTTTATTATCTTGGAACCTGACCTAGCACCCCCGTCATATGTTGCATGTGTAACCAGACCAGTAGAAAACCCTCACTTGGGCTAGGGTTATTTATGTTTAGACATCCCCACTTTACGTTTCATTCCTGAACTTAGTGTTATCCTCGCCCGGGTAGTGGGCCGAGCGGTCGGGACTTCGTTTTAGTGTGGGATGCATTTGCACTCGTGCTTGGGTGCCGAGTGGGGTCTGGTAGATATTGTGGCTCGCTTGTCTGTACCGAAAACCGTTTGGGATAAACGGTGGACCCGGGAGATCTTGTTTTTCCCTGTTTGGGGTTGTCGCCACTGTGTTAGTGGCAGTAGTTACTAGTGTTAGCCGGACCTAGAACCCAGAACCCTTTTCGACGTACACATGATTTTAGCCTACCAATGTTTTCTTCCAAGCATCGAAGGGCTGCTGGAGTCTGTTCTTGTTGATTGGACAAAGGCATCAGCCCTTCGGGGCTTGGGTAAAACACTTATTTTTCTAACTGTTTTCCTAAAAAGAACTAAAATCATTAAATATGGATTTCTTCTAGATCAAAATGATTTTCAATAACAAATGTAACCTTTTCTGGTAAATCTCCTCACTCGAAAGGATTCGAGTGATCTGGGTTCTAGGGGCCGTTCCTTTGTCGGGACGAAAGCCACGGGGGCCGAGCTTGTAACCTGTTCTTGTTTGATAGGGTTGTAGGTGTAGGTCTCCGGGGACTTTCGGGCCCTGTCGGTGCTTTCGGCGTGTCGTACCGAGGTTTTGCTTTCCCGAACTATAAGGGGGTCGGGAACTTCGATAGGCGGAGCCTAGAGTCTGATCTTGTTTTATAGGGTTCTTAGCATCGGTCTATCGGGTTTCCGAACCCTTATGGTGTCGGTCTTTCCTGTGAGTTTAGTGTTCTGTTGTGGGAGCCGTCTGGTGGACGGTGGCCCCCGGCTGTGTGGTTTTCCAGCCTATGTGTGAGCGTTGGTGTTGTTAGTCGATCGTGTGATCGTGGTTTGGACTTTAGCCTACATGAGCCATATTCGAGCTCGACAGAGATGCGCTGATACTTTCCTCGTTGGGGTCGCGCCCCTCGAGTGCCACTCCGGAGTTGGGCCTATTACTTGCTATCGCGACTTGTCGACGCAGTCCCTCTGGCTGGGCCAGTTTTGGCGGTCATGGACACCCTACGGTAGACCCGTCCTGTTGAGGATGTGCGGCAGTAGGTGGGCGCAGGTTTGACTGGACCCTTTGCGGCAGCCAGTTTAGATTTGGTGAGTACTGTGTGTATTAGTAGATGCATCATGTTCCATCTGTTCCATTTTCTTGAGCATCTAGATAGAGGCATAGTAGCTGTAGAGTTACTTTTCCAGCCCTTTCATTTCAGTTTTATATTGTTACTTTATGCCTCTAGTAGACTTAGTGGGCAGACCGTCGGGCTTGTTGGCGGCACCCACTGAGAACTACTTGGGACGTAGTTCTCACACCCGTCGTGGTGTCTTTTCCCACAGGGTCTTCTACTCTTGCTCCTGTTGCTGCTTCTTCTGATCGAGGTAAGGGAGTCGCGAGATAGTTCCCTACCAGTCATCGTCCTGAGAGTAGATGTACCCCTTACTTTTGTGAGTTCATGTTGAGAGATCTTGTAGTGAGGTGTAGAGTTGTACTTTTATTTTACTGCTTGAGAGACTTATGTACTTTGGTGAGGGCTTTGTGTTGTATATATTTTCTCTTTCCTAGCAGTTTACTTTCAGCTCTGTTATCTGTATAGTATAGTTGATCTTTTCCAGGCTAGTCGCTTCGTCTATACGGGGCTTCCCGTATGGGCGGCGGATCTGTTGGCGAGCCCGGGTCGCAGTTTCGACGCCGGGGCGTGACAGAATCAACATCTATGCCCAACATCAAACATTGTAGGTTAAGGATCAACAAAACCAACTACTCTCATATAAGCCATTCTCAAATAAATCAGCCAAGTCCTTCTCACATAAGCGACCAAGCACTTCTCACATAACCCCATCAAGTCCTCACATAAATCAATCAACCATTCACATATAACAATCACCATCATTCACCATGATTAGGTTAACCATTCATCACAAGGTGTAGGTTAAAGATTAATTTCCCAATTACCCTCACATAGCATAGGTTTAAGAATGATCACTTATAATGAACTTCATATGAGATAATGTAACATCAATCAAACTATTCATTCACTCATGTATACATTGAGGATCAATTAACTTAATCTAGATATGGATATCCAACCATATTATACCAAGGAAAAGAGAACATCAACAACAATGCCATGAGGGAAACCAATAGCCCGAGTGGGTAAATCGATGTTTTCGGCTAAGCACAACCACCCACCTGAAACTTGACGATCCGATGCCCGATCTGGCTGAATTTTGGCGTGAGTAATCCTTATCCTCCCAGGAGTCCGATGCCGTGAAAATCATCCAAATCCGCCTCACGGATTGGGTGCAATCACTGAAACAATGCACACTGCGCATTCAAATTCCAGAATTTCGGCAAGTGCAACAAGGTTAATTAAAAAGTATGTGCAACCTCAAATAACTCAAAATAAAGTTCCCAGCAGTAAAGCAAAGATATCCTCTTTCATACAAACATCTTTAAGTCCTCAAAATCCACCATTAATTTTCCTTTGACATTCAAATACAACAAAATCACAATGCTGTCCAAATTTGCTAACATAAACTTGCTAGCATTCCAAGCTTAATTAGGGGCTGATCCAAAGGGATTCATCCACAGATCACAACAGAGAATTTGCTGACCTTGAAGTTAAAAAGAAGTCCCAACTTGAATTTCTGCAAAAGACCTTATATCCACAAAGTTATCAGCATTCCAAGGTGCCTTGCTCAAATCAAAACTAAAACAGGGACTGCAGTAAACCATATAATCGCACTTAAAAAGATGATTAAAGTTACCTAATCAAACGTGCTCCAAATCCTACAATAGAGGTACCATTGGATTCCTTGTTGAGAGTATATAAAAATTGAGCTAAAGAACTCTAATTTTCATGCTCGGATGAATTCGAAAACCCATAAACACTTTGAACTATCCACCAAGTTCCATCTGTACACGAATGCAGCAAGGTGCACCAAAGATCATGCATAAACCCTAATAAAAACTCAGATCTGGGGAAAATGGTACATATCAATATTGTAGATCTTCGAGTCCTGAAAATTTTACCACGAAAATCATCCAAATATTCCCATCCTACTGCCCAGAAAGGCCAACAAACTGAGGACTGTTCAGGATTCCAGACCGAAATGAAGGGTTCCAAAGATGGCCTTAAAACTCTGTAAAAACATGAGATCTGGGGGAAGAGTTGAATACACAAATTGTAGCCTTACCTCTTGTGAGAACGTAGAACCAAAAATGAGCTCAAACTTCCAAGAAATGAGTCCTGCGGAAGTTTCGCACCGAAACGCGACGGAGAGGTTCACAAACTGCAACAATGGTGGTGCTTGCCTCATGGAGATGATGATGGTGATAAAGCCTCTATAATCCACCTCTTTGCTGATGAAGATGAAGGAGGGTTGCCAATAATTCCTCTGTAGAAGTCCCCAAGGTTGGAAAGATCCAAAAGTGGGAGAAGGAGGATGTAGAGGAGCTTAAGTAGGAGGAAGAAGAAGAAAAAGAGAACCAATAGGGGGGGGGGGGGTTTACTGTGCGGTGCACAGTACTGGGCAAGGCCCGGCTCCCGGCCCAGTCCCGCGCCCAGCGGGGGCACGTGGTGCCCATTCGGGCGGCCCGCCCCCGGGCGGATGGCCCGGATGGGGCCACGTTGCCCGTGGCGCCCGCCACTGGCGCGGCGACACGCGTCCCGCACAGGGACGCGCGTCGCGCCAGCGGTCGCGCGTGGGCTTGCCGCGTGGCCCGGACGGGCCTCTCCAGCGCTGACAGCTGGCGCTCCCCCCCGAGTCGCTGCGCCTGGTGCACGCCCAAACCGTGGACCGGCCGCCTTAAATAAATCCAAAACTGCTCCAAAAATGCCTCTTTTAGCTATTTTCGCGCGCCGAGTCCAATTTCGACCTCCAAAACTCCAAATAATGCAACCAAATAGCCGTTTTGATCGTTTTTCTGCGCTGAATCCAAATACGGTGTCCATTTTGCCCGAAACCATCTCTATTTTTCGACAAAATTCCCAATTAAGCAATCTTGATCCATTTCTCGCACTGAGTCCGTTTCTTGGGTCCGATTTGCGCGCAACCAACACTATCCACAGAAATTGGCCTCCACCAGCTGTCGATCACACTGCAATGACCACGAAGATCCGGGTCTTCACATCTTCCACCACTAAAAGAAAGTTTCGTCCTCGAAACTAACATAGCTCAAAAGAAGTGTCAAATCAGAAGGGCAAATATCCAACATCCTCGTCACCAGCTCTCAAAGCATCACCCGTTTCCCGTGATTATTCCACAACAACGTCAACCGCCTGTACGACATGGCCTAGTTGCGCCTTTCCTCATCTCTCGAGCCATAATCCACAACGGTGCCTCCAGCACTTCAGACACTCACTAGTCTCAAGTGGAGCGAGTCAAACACCGACGGGAAAACCAAACATATCACCTCTAAGCTGAGACATGGACAACAACAAGGATTCCAACATGTCACGGGGAAAAGAAGAAACAACAGGTAACCACTGATCCACAACACTACCAAAATCTCCTCCTAAAAACCAACTCATTCAAGAGACCTGAAGTACACCCTCGCAATTATCCATATAAGAAGGGAGTCCAAAATCAGAGACATCAACAACTACAACTCTGAGTTGGAGAACCACCGAAAGACAACGAAGAGTTGAAGTCGTCCCTGCTGTGGCAGTTATTCTGTCCTTGCTCCACATCAACTGGGGACCCTTAATTTCAACACTCTCTGATCTCATCCATCAGTGTGGGTTGCTCGGCTGAAAAAAAAATCTGGAAATGACAACTCTAGGGCATGGTATTCAGCCATAATTTTCTAATCCGTTCCTGCATTGGCGCTTACTGCCCAAGCATTGCTCAAGCTCTGCACTATACTCCGGCCCCAAAACATCTACACACATCCAAGACTATCATGGGGGCATCACTACCACTCAATCACTGCTGATAGGACAAAAGATCCATTGTCCCCTCCATCAGGTAAGACACCGGGTCTAACAACCCCTTTATCCATCATAATCAATAACTATACCATCAGCTCTCAGTTGTGCTGGTGCCATCCAATGAGGTGCCTTCAATATCGCCGTGGTTCCTAGAACCACGTTAATAACAATCTCAATCTCCTTGCCCGGCGGCATTCTTCTCAACTCCGGTGGACTCATATCCGAGAACTCGCGGGCACTAAGGACACCCTTGAGTCTCGGGGCCGCCGTAGGCACCTCTATCACAGTCACCAACTGGGCAATGCATCCTTGGCTCATCATCTGCCTGACTCTTGTTGACACGCTGTCGCTGCAACTAGTGCAATCTACCAACACCCGTAAACGAACTCCTCCTGTCCAGCTCGCAGAAGTTCACAGTACTCTCACCACAATCAAAAATTGTAAGATGCCACATCGACCAATCCAATACGCTGAGTCGAAAATCCTGGGCTGCCACAAGACCAGCTAGTCAACGGGTATAACCCACAGCCTAACTACACTGGACATATTCCACAAATCTCCTCCCCGTGCATATCCTAATCAAGGGTCTATACCTCAAGTGCACGTGATAGTAACTCTACCTTTAGTCCGTGCAGGGATGCACCTCGTTCTAACTCCGATAGTTGTAAAGGAAATCATACCTGCGACGACACATCCCACTAATAGGACGCCCTCCGACCAGGTTGCACAAACTCAACTGCCAGCGCTAATGGTCGTCGCTCAATCTGTCTGAGAATATCCTGACTATCCCCAAAGAACGCACCATCTCTGCCTCCCCTCATACTGCGGCAATGATCGCAGCCCATCATGCTTCCGCTGCGCTACTCTGATACTGATACTGACGCTGCCGTCGGGGTCCACCCGACCTCTGGCGCCTCAGAAGTCCACGACTCTAAAAAGGACTCGAGAAGGCCTCTGCCTACTAGTCTGCCCCCATCATCTGGCATCGAGTGCCTCCATTTGTCCAAAGGAACTACAATGCTATGCTCCATCGGGGCATCCAAAATCTGAAGTCAGAGGGACCGAATGAGCCAAAAAGGTATCCTAGCGCAATCCTAACCCAGCACACACACATCCCATGCGCCTCGTCCCTCATAACGTGGAGCGTGCAGTTCATCAATTGCGCAAACCTTCTGGCATAAAAGGCTCTCAAATAGTCTGTCCAGCACCACCAACCATGACTCTGCCTCCCCAGGCTCCAAACTCAATCCTACGAGTCGGGATAGGTCAAACAGCCAAAGCTGACCCAGTCAATCAATGAAGTCCCACTGCTCATCTGCTATCCACTGTCCACCCCGCCTCGGTGCCTCAGCACTAAAACTCGACCCAAAGAGGGCTGCTCGCCCAACCGGCGCCATTGGAATCGTTGCCACTAGGGATCTACAAAGGGGTTGGTCTCAACGGAAAGCACTATCGGAGATGTCCACAGCTCCAGCAACTGTATCATCCTATCAGCTGCTCTCTCCGCCGCCGATATGCCACTGCCAATCCTGTCATATGGGTCCAGAGCTCTCTGACCCCAATCTGGGTATCCAACCCAAAACTGCCTATCCTCGCCCAAAAGTTGCAATGGGGTGCAAACGGGTCAGAACTCTGCGTCAGGGAGACACCGCTCACCACGACGAACCGCACACAAAACACACCACAGAAACTCGACCCAATCCAGCGAAAGTCTAGGACATGTCACCCATTCCATGGCATTATGCTGTCTGCAGCCAACATAATCACCAAGGAGAATAAACATGCCAATCACTCATCCCATCCCTTGGGAGCGGTATAAAACTCAATCAGGACTCTCGCTGTAAGTCACGACTCTCACATAGTCATCCTAAGGTCCAACCACAAGCCTAGGGTTTCTAAGTCCATAACGACCTACATCCTAGGCTCTGATACCACTCAAATCTGTCACGCCCCGGGGGTCGAAACTGCGACCCGGGCTCGCCAACAGATCCGCCACCTATGCGGAACCCCGCATAAGCGAAGCGTCTAACCTGCAAAGTATCATCTAACAACTAAATAGATATCAGAGCTGAAGAAAAACTGCTGTAATAAAAACCTGAATCACTGTACAACTGAAAAATAAAGGTACAATATCCATCTCCCAAAAATAGTAATACAATAATCCGGTCCACCGAAACAGTAATACAAGTAAAAGCCACCTATACATCATCTACAAATCCAAAAAGGGAGATAAACTCAAATAATAAAATACAACTGAGTACAGTGAAACCCACAATCAGGGCTGGTACATCTATCCCACTATAGAAATCAACACTGGTAAGGATCTATCTCGCGACTCCCTCGCCTCGAACCTCCAACCGTAAGGTCAGCAACTCCCGCAGCAGACACTGCAAAACAAAGGGAGGAAAGGGGAAAAACAACAATGGGGGTGAGAACCACTAGTAAAACCAGTAGCCTCCCCGTGTGGGTAAGGCCTCAAACCCCGATGTACCCACTAAGTCTACCAAAGGCAAGATAAGGAGTAAGAGAGGTGGTAAGCTATAAACAGAAATACTGATAAGAGGAAGCTACCACTAGTATGCCTCTAAATGCCGTGCTAAGAAGTATAGCTAAATGTATGCATAAGTAAATAAATGCCTGCCTGAATAAACCCAATCCGACCACCAGTAAACACTGGTACTGCCTGCTCTGCCTGCCGCATCGGGTATGCCAGCCTACGCATAACACCGATGCAAAAAGGAGTCTCACCGACTCAAAGCCTGTCTGTCGCACACTCCGGAGTGGCACTCGAGGGGAGCGACCCACACGAGTAAGTATCTCAGTAACAAGTATCAAAACTAGCAGGACTGGATCACGACTCTGATCAAAGTGGGAAAACCCATCCACTAAAGAAAGCCCGATCCCACCAATCTGATGCACTGTAAATACCCGGTCGGTCGCCCAAAGTCCGCGGTCGCCACAATATCCCACCAATCCCCCAAATCAAGCCCGACCTGTCATCCCTAATCTGATGCACAAGTCACCATCCGGTCAACCGCCCAAAGTCCGCGGTAGCCGCAATACCCTACCCTCAAGCCAGCCTATCCCAGATCCCAAGAGTCTGCCTACACTATCTCAAAACCACCTGCTCGCGCACGAGCTACAAATACCCTGAGCCTAGTATGAAAGGAGAAAAGCAAGAAACATGGTTTCTCCTAAGTCAAGTCCAACATGATTGTGTAGCAGAAAAAGGTGGCCTATCTAGATGGCCATACAAGCATGAAGATGTCCCAAGAAGATATAAAGTAAACAGGTGTCGATGTTCTACAATTATTAGAGCATTTCTATTCCAAAATATTGGTGATAGCATAAGAACATTAAGTGCAACATAGCCTATGCCTGCCAATACCACATACACGATGTTCATAAAGTATGAAAATAAGGAAGTGCCACACCTAATCACAAATCACATAAGATGGTACAACGCTGGTCAACCCTCACATTCATATAGGAACAAGCCCAAGATCATTTAACATCACTTAAACAGGGACATTCAATCAAGTATCACCAATGAATAGCTTAAGGTTCAACAACCTTCACTGATCTTACATAGGATGAACATAGGATCTACCTACAACGTCCAATCTCACTGTAAGTAATAGGAGTCATAAAATTGCTTTGTCTCTTAAGGAATAGGCCTCAACTCAACAATGATATCCATCTTTTCATGAATGAACTAGGAATCAAAAGCATAGGTCATTCTCACATCGACTAGATCAATAACCAACATCAACACCCATTTTCCCATAAACTAGATCAAAGATCAATCAACTCATTATTCTCACATAGATAGGTTATGAATCAACATCTATGTCCAACATCAAACATTGTAGGTTAAGGATCAAGAAAACCAACTACTCTCATATAAGCCATTCTCAAATAAATCAACCAAGTCCTTCTCACATAAGCAACCAAGCAGTTCTCACATAACCCCATCAAGTCCTCACATAAATCAATCAACCATTCACATATAACAATCACCATCATTCACCATGATTAGGTTAACCATTCATCACAAGGTGTAGGTTAAAGATTAATTTCCCAATTACCCTCACATAGCATAGGTTTAAGAATGATCACTTATAATGAACTTCATATGAGATAATGTAACATCAATCAAACTATTCATTCACTCATGTATACATTGAGGATCAATTAACTTAATCTAGATATGGATATCCAACCATATTATACCAAGGAAAAGAGAACATCAACCACAATGCCATGAGGGAAACCAATAGCCCGAGTGGGTAAATCGATGTTTTCGGCTAAGCACAACCACCCAACTGAAACTTGACGATCCGATGCCCGATCTGGCTGAATTTTGGCGTGAGTAATCTTTATCCTCCCAGGAGTCCGATGCCGTGAAAATCATCCAAATCCGCCTCACGGATTGGGTGCAATCACTGAAACAATGCACACTGCGCATTCAAATTCTAGAATTTCGGCAAGTGCAACAAGGTTAATTAAAAAGTATGTGCAACCTCAAATACCCCAAAATAAAGTTCCCAGCAATAAAGCAAAGATATCCTCTTTCATACAAACATCTTTAAGTCCTCAAAATCGACCATTAATTTTCCTTTGACATTCAAATACAACAAAATCACAATGCTGTCCAAAATTGCTAACATAAACTTGCTAGCATTCCAAGCTTAATTAGGGGCTGATCCAAAGGGATTCATCCACAGATCACAACAGAGAATTTGCTCACCTTGAAGTTAAGAAGAAGTCCCAACTTGAATTTCTGCAAAAGACCTTATATCCACAAAGTTATCAGCATTCCAAGGTGCCTTGCTCAAATCAAAACTAAAACAGGGACTGCAGTAAACCATATAATCGCACTTAAAAAGATGATTAAAGTTACCTAATCAAACGTGCTCCAAATCCTGCAAGAGAGGTACCATTGGATTCCTTGTTGAGAGTATATACAAATTGAGCTAAAGAACTCTAATTTTCATGCTCGGATGAAGGAGAAAACCCATAAACACTTTGAACTATCCACCAAGTTCCATCTGTACAGAAATGCAGCAAGGTGCTCCAAAGATCATGCATAAACCCTAATAAAACCTCAGATCTGGGGAAAATGGTACATACCAATATTGTAGATCTTCGAGGCCTGAAAATTTTCCCGCAAAAATTATCCAAATATTCCCATCCTACTGCCCAGAAAGGCCAACACACTGAGGACTGTTCAGGATTCCAGACCGAAATGAAGGGTTCCAAAGATGGCCTTAAAACTCTCTAAAAACACGAGATCTGGGGGAAGAGTGGAATACAACAATTGTAGCCTTACCTCTTGTGAGAACGTAGAACCAAAAATGAGCTCAAACTTCGAAGAAATGAGTCCTGGGGAAGTTTCGCACCAAAACGCGACGGAGAGGTTCACAAACTGCAACAATGGTGGTGCTTGCCTCATGGAGATGATGATGGTGATAAAGCCTCTATAATCCACCTCTTTGCTGATGAAGATGAAGGAGGTTTGCTAATAATTCCTCTGTAGAAGTCCCCAAGGTTGGAAAGATCCAAAAGTGGGAGAAGGAGGATGTAGAGGAGCTTTAGTAGGAGGAAGAAGAAGAAAAAGAGAACCAAAAGGGGGGGGGGGGTTTACTGTGCGGTGCACAGTGCTGGGCCAGGCCCGGCTCCCAGCCCAGCCCCGCGCCCAGCGGGGCCACGTGGCGCCCATCCGGGCGCCCCGCCCCCAGGCGGATGGCCCGGATGGGGCCACGTTGCCCGTGGCGCTCGCCACTAGCGCGGCGACACGCGTCCCGCACAGGGACGCGCGTCGCGCCAGCGGGCGCGTGTGGGCTTGCCGCGTGGCCCGGACGGGCCTCTCCAGCGCTGACAGCTGGCGCTCCCCCCCGAGTCACTGCGCCTGGTGCACGCCCAAACCGTGGACCGGCCGCCTTAACTAAATCCAAAACTGCTCCAAAAATGCCTCTTTTAGCTATTTTCGCGCGCCGAGTCCAATTCCGACCTCCAAAACTCCAAATAATGCAACCAAATAGCCGTTTTGATCGTTTTTCCGCGCTGAATCTAAATACGGTGTCCATTTTGCGCGAAACCATCTCTATTTTTCGACGAAATTCCCAATTAAGCAATCTTGATCCATTTCTCGCACTGAGTCCGTTTTTTGGGTCCGATTTGCGCGCAACCAACACTATCCACAGAAATTGGCCTCCACCAGCTGTCGATCACACTGCAATGACAATGACGATCCTGGTCTTCACAGTTGGTCCTGCCCGGTGCAGCTTGAGTCCTAGATTTTGCCGGTAGACCTGATGGTCTTGGCTCAGCTGCGGGATGTTGTTGAGGTACCCGTTGGGCTGGCTGGTTCGGTTTTTCTTTCGCGGAGGTTGATTATGTCACGAGGACAGTTTTCTTGGGGAGCCAGGCTCGGATGTGTTGGTGTACCTGGGTTGCTTGAGGGTTATCTTCGCCTCTATGGTTTTGACTTCGTGAGTGAGGCGGATGTTTTGCTGTGGATGTGTAGCCTTTTTGGCTGGTGTGGTTGAGGGGCCTACGGCGGCACCGGGACTCAGGAATACCCCCTTTGGTTGCGAGTTCCCGGCTGTTCTCCTATTGGAGTTGTCTAGCATGTCTCTTGTTTGAGAGTTGAGGACACAACTCCAGGATTCGATGTTTTAGAAATTTTGTCAGACCAAGTGTGTCGCCTTTGGGGGCGCCGGTGCTATTCGAGTTGTGGAAGGTTGGTTCACTTCGGCTTTGTGTGGTACTGTTCTGGCCGGCTGGCAGCGGCGGAGCGCGGCGGAGCAGGCGCGGGCAGGCGCGCGGTGCAGCGGGCAGGCGCGCGCGGCGCAGCGGGAAGAGGAGGACACGTGGTTTCTTGTGGTTGGTTGGTCTTCGTACGCCGGGTGCACACAGTGCAGCGGGGCAGGTGACCGGGCCAGGTGGCCGTACGGCGGGCAGGTGACCGTACGGCATGCGCGGGCGTTGACGAACGGGCGCGCCACGCGTCAGCACGGGAGCGGGCCACGTGGCACGACCGCGGCGGCTGGCGCCACTGTGCGCTGTGCGTTGTGCCACGTGGCGCTCAGGGATTGGCCCGTTTTGGTGTTTGCTATTTTGGGACACGTGGCGCTCCAGAATTGATTCGGGCTTGACGGTTTGGGGTGCATTTTGGGGTCCCTGTAGCAGCCCGAAATTTCCGGGCGCCCGAAACAGGGGACACAGATGGTATATTGTCAATTGTTTGGTTTGGGCTATATATAGCTCCTCTTGGGCCGCGAATTTGAGCCCTTTCCCGAGCCTATCTTCAGCTGAGGCTTGAAGAGGAAATGTTCTTCATCTTGTGGAGCATTTCGTGATGGATTCTCAAATTTTTTGGAGGCCTCGATTTGCGCGCTTTCTGCGAAGCGGCGCACTGCGATGTTTCATGGATTTTGGCTTTCACCATCACTTTTCGGTCCGTAAGGCACCCTGGATCACCCCGATGGTATTTTGAGCTGATTATTGCGGTAGCGCATTCACAAGAGGTACGCCTTCGATTCTCGTGTTGATCACTTCATCTCGATTTGAGTTCTTGGCATGGTTTATGATGCATCTCTGAGCCACTATTTTGCTGGTGGATTTTTGGACAGCGGAGGCTTGTCGGATTTTTATCTCTATGCTCGAGCATCGGAATGAGGCGTTTAGAGACTCGATTGATATCTACTCTTCGCGAGGAACGCACCCGTATTTTTATTGGATTTTTATGAGGTCATTTCGAGCGTAAGAATTAAGCTTCTTTTCTGCTATTTTTCCGGCAGGATTGTGTTCTTGAGGAAGTGGCTTCAATGTTGTTCTAATTGTTTCTTGGCCTACAGGTGTCAGAATGAGGTGTATAAATACTCGTTTTGGGGCTACTCGTCGCGAGGATCGCAACCGTGATTTTTTTGGGATTTTTAGAGGACTGCATGCAGGTTAAAATCCCCTCGTCTCTGCTGGTAGGTAAAAACAGCGTGTGCTGTTTTGGGGATATGTGGTGTTGGTTATTGATTGTTGGTGATGTTGTTGGTTGGAACAGAGGCTTGTGCGGCTGATTACCGAGGGTGCGGTTTAGGCAGATTTTGGATAGCGTGTGACTACGCACTTCACCGACTTCGGCTTTGCCTGCGGAAAGCGTTTCAGGTGGGTTGCTTCATCCCCAGAACCGGTGGACGGTTCTCTAATTCTATGTTAGAAAGCATGCATGATTAAATGTACAATTAATAGATTTGAGATGTAAGCATGGAATGTGGCCTAGATCTTGTGGATTAACGCTTACCTAATTATTGTACATGTTATTTAATCATTGACCTATTCATGTGGGTTTGACATTTTGGTAGTAGCGGGTTTTTAGCATGCCATGTTAGCACATAGTATTTTACGAGGATTGATCATTCGAGGGGACAGGATATTATATCTATGTGCGGGTTATACTCTGAGGAGTTATTATGGATTATGGATCATGGATTTTGGGCAGGTGTAGTCCATAGATGATTTTGGCATGAGTTTATATTTATGTGAAGCTATTATCGATTATACTTCCTTTTTCTTGCTTGAGGACAAATGCATGCTTGTATGGACATCTAGATAGGCCATCTTTTACTGCTACACTTTCATATTCGGACTTGACTTAGGAGAAACCATCTTTGCTTCTTTTCTCCTTTTTGTTAGTCATATGGTTCATGTTGCTCGGGTTCGAGCAGGGATTTGGGATAGTGTAGCTGGAATTTTGGTGTCGGGGACAGGTTGTACCAGATTGTGGTAGGCAGGGTTTCCGGCGACCGCGGATATTGGGCAGTTGGCCGGGTGTGGGTTGTTGCACCAGGTTGTGGTTTGTGGGGTATTACGGCAACCGCGGATATTGGGTGGTTGACCGGATATTTACTTATGCATCGATTGGGTATCAGATTTCTCTAGTGGACGGGGTTTTCCACTTATTGAGTACTTTGGCATTTGATTGAGATTGGGTTTCTTTAGTGGATGGAGTTTCCCACTTATTGTTTACTGTTGCATCAGATTAGGGATCGGGTTTCCCTTTAGTGGATGGGTTTTCAGACTTGATCAGAGTCGTGATCCATTCCTGCTATATGGTGATACTTGTTACGGTGATACTTGTTACAGTGATACTTGTTACAGTGATACTTTACTCGTGCGGGTCGCTCCCCTCGAGTGCCACTCCGGAGTAGGCTTTAGACCGTGTTGGGTTCCGGTCAGACTGTGTTGGGTTCCGGTCATTTGGACAGTGGAGATACTTAGTTCGTGAGATTGATGACAGAGCAGGCAGTACCGGGTTTTATACCGATTCATTCGATTGGGTTTGTTCGGTCAGGTACTTTTATTGTTGCACTCGTGCCTGGGGGTTGAGTGGAGTCTAGTAGTTGTGTTTAGACCAGTGCTAGTGTTGTTGGGAGCCGTTTGGTTTGACGGTGGTCCCGTGTCGTTGTGAGTACTTTGACCGTTGTGTGAGAGGTTGAGCATCTTGAGTCTATCCGTTCTGAGAGAGTGTGGATTTCGACTATAGCCTGCATGAGCCACTATTCGATAGCGAGTTAGTCCATTTGGACACCCTACGTAATTCCTGCCCGTCAGCGGGAGGTGGTTGTAGGTGGGCGCAGGTTTGACTGGACCCGATGTGGCAGTCAGCTCAATTGGGTCGATTGAGCACCTCGTGTGCGAGTGTTGCATATCTTTATCAGAGTTTCCCCATTTGAGCATTTAGATAGAGGCATGATAGCTGTTGAGTGTCTCCAGCTTTCTTGTTCAGTTTTTACTGCATTGGTTATCTTATGCCTCTAGTGGACTTAGTGGGCAGATCGTCGGGCCTGGCGGTGGTACCCACTGAGAACTCCTTTTTTGGTGTAGTTCTCACACCCGTTGGGGGTTTTCCCCCTCCCCTTTCTTTTTCTCCTTTGTTTTGCAGAGTCTTAGCGGGTGTTGCTGATTTTGCGGTTGCTGTGCGAGGCGAGGGAGTCGCGTGCTAGATCCCTACCCGTCTGTGGAGAGTAGCGGTACCCCTACATTGGAGATCCTGAGTTCAGTCAGTGGATCAGTTTATTTCTGCTTTTGAGAGATTATTGTAGTGAGGTTATTACTTGTATTGAGAGCCTGCACACTGATGTTTTATTTGAGATACCTCCCTGTTGAGCTCTGGGTTTTGAATTTGAGGATATTGTATGATTATCATTTTGGGAGATGGACATTGTTATTATTCCAGTTGTACAGATGGATGGTTTTAATTTTACCGCACTTTTATGGTATAGCTCTGATATCTGTTTAGCTGTAGTACTTTTCTTGCAGGTAGGACGCTTCGCCTATGCGGGGTTTGGCATAGGTGGCGGATCTGTTGGCGAGCCCGGGTCGCAGTTTCGACCCCGGGGCGTGACATACCAACTGTAGAAACAGCTAAGCTAGACATGCTAGACATGCATACAATAGCATTAGAAGGCATTCCATAAATCTTGAAGAAATTCCAACCCACCTAAAATGCTTTCCGTAGGCAAAGCCGAAGTCGGGGAAGCGCCGAATAAAAAATCTGCCGAAACTCCAAAACCGCGCCGCGCGCGCGCACACTGTCGCTATCCTCGGATAAATCCCCGGAAGCTCAAACAAATCTCTCGAGTCCTCTACAAAATTTCCGCGCGCCTCAGCTCACCCTCTGCCAACTCCCAGCTCATGCGCATGCATGCAGGCATGCACCTCGGCTCCGCGCAGTACAACCCAAGTCTCAGCCCAAACAGCACAACAAGCTGCTTCTCAAGTGCAAATGGAAAAAGAGAAGAAAAACAACCAATTTCCATTCAAAAATCTCATTCAAATCCACAAAAGGAATCAAAAGGTCCATCTTGGAAAATCTGTCAGCTTACCTCACATGCAGCCGACGCGCGCGCGACTCCGCTCAAGACCAAGCAGCAGGAAAACACCACTTGGACCTTCACACTTCACTTCTTCTCTCCTTCTCTTTTCTTTTCCTCTTCTTCTCTTCTCTTTCTTTTCCTTCTAACTGTAGTGGAGAAGAAGGCAGGGTGGCTGGGTATAAATAGAAGGTGGCGTGGGGTACAGGGAGCTGGGGAGGTGAAAAGACCAATGTGCCCTTCAAAATATCCAAACCAGACCAAATTCTGGTTTTTCTGAAGCTGGGTACCGGTACCACAAGCTGGGTACCGGTACCAATCCTCTTTGGTTCCGGAACACAGGGCTTGGTTCCGGAACCAACCCTCCAGTTCCGGAACCAAAGTTCCAGTTCCGGAACCCAAGCCCTCCAAAGCCAAAATGTAGTATGAAGCTCCGGTTTTCCTCGCCGTCAACTCACTTTTTGCCCCGGAAGCTTCCGCATCACTCTGAAACCTTCTGAACTCCACTGTAAACATAAAATACACATGTCCCAAATATTTTCCAGTCTTTCTGTGAACAACTGCTGAGTCGGTGCTCTATCCAAATGCAATACTCTACAGGTACGCAATGCCCTGAAAATGCTGATTCAAGCTGGGGCTTCCGCGTCGATCCGAATCAACCCGAACTCATCTGTAAACACAAATGGAACACGCTCTAGGTGATTTCCCCGCACCACGCCATCTTGCGGAGTCGGTACACTACACGGCCAACCCCAGAAAACTGCGAATCTCTGTAACCGTGGTAGGTGTCCGACCGCCAATCCAAAACCGAAGCTACCTTCTTTGGGTCAACGGCAATCCCCGAAGCGGTAATGATATGACCCAAGAAGGCAACCTCCCGAAGCCAAAACTCACACTTCTTGAGTTTTGCATACAACCCCTGGCCTCTCAAAGTCTGTAGAACGATCCTCAGATGCTCCATATGCTCCTCATCAGAACGCGAGTAAATCAAGATGTCATTAATAAAAACTACCACAAACCGATCCAAGTAAGGTCTAAACACTCTGTTCATCATATCCATGAATGTTTCCGGTGCATTTGTAAGTCCAAAAGGCATGACAGTGAATTCATAATGTCCATACCGGGTTCTGAACGCAGTTTTTGGAACATCCGTTCCCTTTACCCTAAGTTGATGATATCCAGATTGTAAATCAATTTTTGAGAAAGCAGTAGCACCTTGCAATTGATCAAATAAATCATCAATTCAGGGTAGAGGATACTTGTTCTTAATAGTCACTTTATTCAACTCCCGGTAATCAATGCACAAACTCAAACTGCCATCCTTTTTCCTTACAAATAAAACTGGAGCTGCTCCCCAAGGCGAAACACTTGGCCTCACAAAACCCTTGGCCAATAGGTCCTCCAACTGTGCCTTGAGCTCTTTTAATTTCGTAAAAGCCATGCATGCGGTACGATGTCTTCGAAATAGGTTGAGTGCCGGGGATCAACTCAATGGTAAACTCAATCTCCCTCTCAGGTGGCATCCCGGGCAACTCGTCCGGAAAGACATCTTGAAACTCGCTCACCACGGGTGTATCCAATGCTGACGGTGTAGGTCGAGTGATCAAATCTACATAAACCAAATAAGCCGAACAACCACCTTGAATCAAATTCCTTGCCCGCGAAGCTGAGATGACAGTTGCAAAGTACGTACTCTTGCACGCCTAGAAGACAAGTCAGGGGTGTCCAGGTTTTTGCAACCGTACCTCCCTTCGCTCACAATCAATAACTGCAAAGTGACGGGTCAACCAATCCATGCCCAAAACCACATCAAGCTCTCGAATCGGGATAACCACAAGATCAATCGAATACACACGGTCGCCCAAAACTATCGGGCCTGAAGGTACAAAAGTAGTGGCCTCCAACGGAGGCTCTGGAGTCAACACAGATAATACGCAAGGAAGGGTCCTTTCATCAAAAGCATGAGAACGAGCAAAGGTACGAGAAATATATGAATGGGATGCACTGGTATCAAAAAGTGTCCTAACACAAATGCCAAGGATAGTAGTCATACCTGCAACCACATCTGCCGGTGGCTCCGTACCTGAAGGTGCCATGGAATAGATCCTACCTCCCGCTTGTGGCTGCTGTACCTGTGGCTGTGGTACCCTCTCCTCCCGTCGAGGGGTCTGAGGGTGTCCTGCCTGCCTTGTGGATGGACTCCCACGGCCCTGTCGCTGCGGTGGTGGTGTCGATGCTGCTGAAGACGAAGCCTCCTGGCCTAATGGGCATCCTGATCTGAAATGCCCCTGTTTTCCGCACTTGAAACACAGATCTTGCTGCTGTGAACAGGCCGTCACTGGGTGTGCTCCTCAACAAATGATAAAAGGTCTATCTCCCGTCCTCTGTCCCGAAGTCGATGGGTGTGATGATCCGGACTCCCGCAAGAACTGTGCAACATTAAACAGTGACTGTAGGAAGCTTATTCGGTGAAACAGAGCTTGTAGAATCGAAATTGGACATTTAATATAGACTCAGCGCGAAAATCGGAGCAAATAGGCTTTTTTGGGAGCTTTCGGCAAAATTTCGGATGAGAATTTGACGAAACAGCCGGCGGATTTGGACTCAGCGCGCGAAAACGATCAAAACGGTATATTTACTTTATTTTTTCGGAGCAATGGTACTGTTCACCGGAATAGTAATTTCGGCGGCCGGAATTACTGTTTCGGCAGCCGGCGGCGACCGGCGGGCGGCGGCGCAGCGGCGGTGCAGCGGCGGAGCACGGTGGAGCGCGGCAGAGCGCAGCGGCGCGCGGCGCGGGCAGCGCGAGCAGCGCAGGCAGGCGCGGGCAGGCACGCGGGAGCGCGGTCCACGGCCTGGCGTGCACCGGGAGCACCGAAGTTTTCCCCTGCCACGTGGCAGCTCCTGAGTGGTTGGATGGCTTCTAGAAGGATCACGTGGCGGCACTCCGATTGGCCAACATCTTCCGGAAGACCCGGCCCGGGGACCGGGCTTGTGCACCACGTGGACACGTGGCGGCTTCTGAGTGGCCCTTGCACAGGCTGTTTCCTGTTTTGTGGACGCGTGATGCGTTTTGGTTGGCCCGTTTTAGTGTTTCCTGTTCGGATCCGATCCTGTGTGGAGCCCAGCCCATTATAAATAGCATCCCCTCATCCCCTCTCATTCCACCTCGGGTTGCGGGCGGTAGAGAGAGAAACAGAGAAAGTGCCCTATACAAAAGTTGTTCCTCTCTCTCTCTTCTCTCTCTCCTCAAAATTCCAGAATTTCTGGAGTTACAGTTAGTGAGTTATCTGCGACGCGGCGCACTGCGACGGTTTTCTTTTTAGGCCTATTTCCCGTCGCAGTTCCGTCGGAAATTCCCTGTGTGCTAACCAGTAGGAATTTTTGGACGATTTTCACGGCAGCGCGTTCCCCAGAGGTAAGGCTTAAATTTCCGTGTTGATCACTTTGCCCCGTTTCGCACTTTTGGCACGTTTACCGAGGTCTCTTTGACCCCCCTTTTTGCTGTGGAAATTTCTGGACAGCATCAACTTCTCCGATTTTTATCTTGGCGTAGGAGCATCTGATCGAGGCGTTTAAAGAGTCGATTTTGATCGACTCTTCGCGAGGAACGCAACCGTTATTTTTCTAGGATTTTTGGAGCATAGTTTAGAGGTGAAAACTCCTCTTTTCCCGTGCTATTTAAAAAACAGCAAATATTGTACTTTTTGGGATTTGTATTTATACCGGGAGCGTTGTACACTGATTTGCAGGATCTAAGGACTGAGGACGGCCAGGAGACCACCTGGGGTATAGTTTGAGCTACTCGAGGTGGGCGGTTGTTGCTTACCTTATTTTTGACAAGCTCACTGGGATTACTTGAACTCCCCTAAAATTTAATATGACAATTGATGAGAACCACTGAGACAAACTAATATGATAATTGATAAGAACCATTGGGACAAACTAACAGGATAAACTAACAGGACAAACTAACAGGACAAACTAACAGGACAATTGATGAGAACTATTGGGACGAATTAATATGACAATTGACGAGAACCGCTGGGACGAACTCTCCTAAAATTTGACCCCACAGATTATATGATGACTTATATTGGGACACTGTGATTGGGACAAAGGCTATAATTTCGCATGCAAATAACTTTTATTCAGTAAATCAATCTTCTTTTAAAATAAATATTTGACACTATTTTACAGCTCTTAAAGATAAGACAGTTGCATGCATGACTGAACATCTAGTGAGGCCACTATTTATCGCTACACTATCATATTGGGATCTGAACATGTTTCATTGTTGTCCTTTGCATCCAGATATCTGTTGCTCATGTATGAGCAAGGGTTTGGGATAGTATAGTCAAGTTTGTACTAGATTGTGGACTTGTGGGGTCTTGCGGTGACCGCGGACAGTAGGCGGTCGACTAGATGTTTATCCTTGCATCAGATTGAGGTTGAGACTGGTTTATTGCATCAGCTGGGGATCGGGTTTTCCTAGTGGATGGTTTTCCCACTCTGATCATAGTCATGATCCAGTCCTGCTGTTTTATGGCACTTCTGATACTTATTACTGAGATATTTTACTCGTGTGGGTCGCTCCCCTCGAGTGCCACTCCGGAGTGTGTTGCAGACTTGCTCAGAGTCTTTGAGACTCCTATCCCCTATCGGTGTTATGCATTGGCCAGCATACCCGATTTGGCAACTATCCCCTATCGGTGTTATGCATTGGCCAGCATACCCGATTTGGCAAGGCACAGCAGGAAGTACCAGTTTTACTAGTGACACAAGACTGAGTTATTTCAGGCAGGCATGTTTGGTATTGTTGCATACAGTCATTTCATGCTACATGGCATTTAGAGGCATAGTGGTGATAGTTTCTTTTTTTTCAGCAGCCTTTATAGCTTACTACTGTTCTTTCATGTTGCCTTGAGTAGTCCTAGTGGGTGCGTCAGAGTTGAGGTTTTTACCTACTAGGGGAGGCTACTGGTTTATCTGGTAGTTCTCACCCCCATTGTTGTTTCTCTCTTTCTTCTTCTTATTTTGCAGAGTCGTCTGCGGGAGCTGCTAGGCCATCGGCAGCTGATAAAGGTAAGGGGATCGCTGAGTAGATAGATCTCCTGTGAGACTGAGAGTGGATATTAGACAGATGTTGTACTCTTTACTCAGACTGTGGTATTTTGGGTCTGGCGCTGGCCAGCTGGCTGTATTATTTTGGTGAGCTGGGAGATTATTGTACTTATTACAGCTTTATTTGTAGTTCCAGTGTGAGATACTATGTGGTTCTTGTACTTCAGCTCTGTATTATGCTCTTTTATTGTTCATATTATATCGGAGCAGGTTACCAGCGCTTCGTGTACGCGGGAAATCCCGTGTGCACGGCGGATCTGTTGGCGAGCCCGGGTTCCGGGGCGTGACAGATTAAGTTGGTATCAGAGCTTAGGGATAGGTCAGTTGGGACTTAGGAAACCCTAGGCTTTTGGCAGTCCCTAGGATGATAGGGTGCGAGAGACGTGACAATTTTGCGGAAGTCGTTGTGTTACTTATTTAACTCTTCCAATGAAGGAAGAGGGATCAACATAGCCTACTTCTGGTAGACTGTTATGTTGGCTGCAGACAACATAAAGTCACAGAAATAGGAGAATGTCTTTACCTTTCGCTAGATTGGGTCGTGTGGGGTGATGATACTGAGTGTGGTTTCTTGTGGTAGGATGCCTCCGCAACGTAGAATGTTGACGCGTTCGCATCCTTCTTCCTCTGAGCCCGAGCCGGAGGAGTCCGAGCAGGGCCAGCAGAGTGAGGTGCAGGAGCTTCAGGCTCAGATGGCCCAGATGTCAGAGGCCGTGCGGCGTCAGGAGGAGGCCATGGGTCGGCTGACGCAGATGTTAGAACAGAGGGCGCAGCCTGTTGTTGCACCCCCAGAGAGTTCTCCCGTACCACCCTCCCCTGCTGTGGCTTCCCCAGTTGGACCGGTGACCACGGCATCCCCTGTTGCTCAGGGAGCAATCCGGCCATTGACTTTTGCGGAGGAGCAGGAGATTGCTGACAAACTTACTCAGTTCTGTAAGCGGGGACCGCCCAGGTTTTCAGGGCGGAATACTCAGCCGTGGGAGATCGAGACTTGGCTATCGTCAATGGAGAAGTTATTCCGGGACTTCTTCATTGACCAGAGGTACAGGGTGCATATGGCTGTACACTGCTTAGACGGGGACGCTGATGCATGGTGGCGTCGGGTGGAGCCCCTGGAGTTTCAGATCACTCGACAGCTACCCTGGTCAGAGTTCAAGAGGATGATCCTGGATACGTACTTCTCCACGAGTATGAAGAAAAAGCTGGAAGATGATTTGAAGAATCTTCAGCAAGGCGACCGGACAGCATTAGACTATTTTCAGGAGTTCACGCGGTTACTCAACTGCGTACCTTACGTCGCCAGGGACGGACCGCACCAGGTGGAGCTCTTTGAGTCGGGCCTGCGCCCAGAAATCTATACTCTGGTGCATGCTCAGAGACTACAGACCTTGGAGGAGGCAGCAGAGCATGCCCAGTGGGTTGAGAGGGGAGACCACGTCGTCGCCAGACGTGGAGGCCTGGTCGCTCAAGGCGCAGACAGGAAGCGACCAGCGCAGGACGACGGGGGACAGGCCAGTTCTTGGAGGCCGCCACGACCGCCACGGCCTTAGTTTTCCGGCCGTGGGCATTCTGAGCGGCGAGGGCCTGGGGGATCCCAGAGGCCACCGCAGCATCAGCAGCAACAGCATTCGCATCAGCAGAGATCGCAGTCGCGGCAGCAAGGGCCTCCGCGACAGAGGCAGCAGGCGAGGCAGCCCCAGGCTACGGTTAGGTGCATTTTCTGTCGGGGACAGCATACCTCTGATACTTGTGATTTGAGGTTCGGCCGCTGTTATCGATGTGGACAGTCTGGCCACCTCCGAGCTACTTGCCCTTATGCGCCATCAACAACTCCTTCTTTAGCATCGGCTCCTTCATCTCAGCAGTGGTCGACGGCTCAGCGACCATATGCTCCAGCAAGCAGGCCATCTTCTTCCCATTCCACGGACTATCACCCTCCAGCTCAGAGTGGGCGGGTGTATGCTGCGCAGGTAGAGAACTCTTCGGCAGCAGATCACGTGGTGGCAGGTATCACTATACTTTCTGGCATTAGGACTCGTACTTTATTTGATACTGGAGCATCGCATTCTTTTATCAGTAGATCATTTGCATCATTACATGGGTTAGAGGTAGGACTTTTACCACATGCACGAGAGGTTCAGATTCCCGATCACACTTTGCACGTGGAGGAGTGATGTTGGTCCTGCCCGATGCAAATCGAGTCCTGGATTATGCCAGCAGACCTGTTGGTCTTGAGACAGTTAAGGGACTTTGATGTGGTTCTAGGGATGGACTGGCTAGCTCGGTATTTCGCGGCTATTGACTGTGCCGCAAGGACTGTCACTTTTAGAGAGCCGAGCCAGGAAATATTGGTATACCGGGGTTGTCAGAGTGCTTTCTTTGCCTCTTTGGTCTCGACTTCCCGAGCGAGGCAGATGATCCATCGAGGATGTGTAGCCTTTTTGGCTAGTGTTGTTGAGGGGCCTACGGCGGCACCGGGACTCGGGGATATCCCTATTGCCCGTGAGTTCCCGGATGTTTTCCCACCTGAGCTGACTAGCATGCCGCCAGATAGGGAAATTGAGTTTGTGATTGACGTAGTTCCAGGAACTGCGCCAATCTCAAAGGCTCCTTACCGGATGGCACCGGCTGAGCTGCGAGAGCTTAAGGCGCAACTCCAGGATTTGATGGACAAGGGCTTTATTAGGCCGAGTGTGTCGCCTTGGGGAGCGCCTGTGCTATTCGTGAAGAAGAAAGATGGGTCACTTCGACTATGTGTGGACTATAGGGAATTAAATAAAGTGACCATCAAGAACAAGTACCCTTTGCCGCGCATCGATGATCTTTTTGATCAGCTGCAAGGGTCTTGTGTCTTCTCTAAGATAGATCTACAATCCGGTTACCACCAGTTGAAAGTAAAGGCCGAGGATATTCCGAAAACGGCATTTAGATAACGGTATGAGCATTATGAATTTACAGTTATGCCTTTTGGGCTAACTAATGCCCCTGCCGCGTTCATGGATTTAATGAACCGGATCTTCCGACCTTACTTGGACCGGTTCGTGGTGGTGTTCATTGATGATATCTTGGTCTACTCCCGAAGTGATGCTGAGCATGAGGAGCACTTAAGGATTGTGCTGCAACTTCTACGAGAGAAGAAGTTGTTTGCCAAGCTAGCAAAGTGCGAGTTTTGGCTTCGGGAGGTAGTCTTCTTAGGCCATGTGATTTCCGCCGCAGGTGTGACAGTAGACCCAGCAAAGATTGAGGCAGTCCGTGATTGGCCCCGACCGACGACGGTTTCTGAGGTACGTAGCTTTATGGGTTTAGCTGGGTATTACCGTCGGTTTGTGGAAGGCTTTGCGAAGCTCTCCACACCCCTCACTCGCTTGACGCGTAAGGGAGTGAAGTTTATCTGGAGTGAGGACTGTCAAAGGAGCTTTGAGGAGCTGAAGAATAGACTGATGACCGCTCCTATCCTTTCCCTTCCTGTTATGGGAAAAGGATATGTGATTTACAGCGACGCATCACACAGTGGACTCGGTTGTGTGTTGATGCAGGAAGGGAGGGTAATTGCATATGCATCAAGACAACTCAAAGAATATGAGAAAAATTACCCTACCCATGACTTGGAGCTTGCTGCTGTAGTGTTTGCGCTGAAGCTCTGGCGCCATTATCTGTATGGGGAGCATTGTGAAATCTACACCGACCACAAGAGCCTAAAGTATCTGTTCACGCAAAAGGAGCTAAATTTGAGGCAACATAGGTGGTTAGAGCTATTAAAGGATTATGATGTAGATATTCTCTACCACCCAGGCAAGGCTAATGTGGTCGCTGACGCCTTGAGTAGGAGGGCGGTGCAAAGTTTGTCTATGTTGATCACAGACCAGGCACCGCTATTAGAGGTTGTGTCCCCTGGGGTCTCTGCTAGGCTGACGTCTTTAGTCGTGCAGCCCACTCTGCTGGACAGGATCAAAGAAAAACAGAGTGAAGACCCCCACTTGACCAGGATTAGAGATCAAACTCCGAGTGATCAGTCAGGGGACTTTACAATAGATGCCTCGGGAGTACTAAGGTACAGAAATCGAGCATGTGTGCCAATAGATGCGGAGATCAGAGAGCAGATATTGCGAGAGGCCCATTATACACCTTATACCCTACATCCTGGTGGGACTAAGATGTATAAGGACCTCAAGGCACACTTCTAGTGGAAAGGCATGAAGAGGGATATTGGGAGATTTGTGGCTCAGTGTTTAACTTGTCAGCAGGTGAAAGCTGAGCATCGAGTGCCAGCTGGCAAGTTACAGAGTCTCCCAATCCCCGAGTGGAAATGGGACCACATTACAATGGACTTTGTGGTCGGACTACCGAGGGCGCAGGGAGGAGCAGATGCTATCTGGGTAGCTGTAGATAGACTTACCAAGTCGGCGCACTTTCTGCCCATGCAGACTACGTGGCCACTTGAGCGACTAGCCCAGCTATATCTAGATGAGATAGTTAGATTACATGGAGTACCAGCGTCCATTGTATCAGATAGAGACCCGAGGTTTGCTTCGCGTTTCTGGATGAGTTTGCAGACAGCCTTGGGGACTCAGCTTAGGTTCAGTACTGCTTTTCATCCGCAGACGGATGGACAGTCAGAACGGACGATACAAATCCTGGAGGACATGTTGAGGGCTTGCGTCCTGGATTTCGGCGGAGGGTGGATTCGACATTTATCTTTGGCTGAATTCGCGTACAACAATAGCTTTCAAGCGAGCATTCAGATGGCTCCGTTTGAAGCATTGTATGGACGCAAGTGTCGGTCACCACTTTATTGGAGTGACGTGGGCGAGAGGCGGACCTTGGGACCAGATGTATTGATAGAGGCAGAGGAGAAGGTCCGAGTGATTCGAAAGCATCTTCAGACCGCCTAAAGCCGACAGAGGAGCTATGCCGATGTTCGGCGACGAGACTTAGAATTTCAGGTTGGAGATCATGTATTCCTAAAAGTCTCGCCGTCCAAAGGAATCAGGAGGTTCGGCATTCGTGGGAAACTTAGCCCCCGATATATTGGACCCTTTGAGGTATTGGGGCGTATCGGGCCAGTTGCCTACCGACTCGCACTTCCTCCAAGGCTTGCTGGTGTCCATGATGTATTTCATGTTTCTACTTTGAGGAAGTATATCTTCGACCCATCGCACGTCATCGACTTCACACCGCTTGAGATCAGCGAGGATTTGAGGTATGAAGAACGCCCACTGCGAGTTCTGGATCGAGAGGTGAGAGAATTACGCAGTCGGGCCATTCCCTATGTGAAGATCCAATGGAGCAATCATGGCGAGCGCGAGGCTACATGGGAGCTCGAGTCGGAGATGAGGGATGCCCACCCCTACTTATTTGAGACATCGGACTGAGGATTATTGTTTAGTCTCGTTTCATGGACGAAACTCTTTTAGTGGGGGAGGATGTGATGATCCGGACTCCCGCAAGAACTGTGCAACATTAAACAGTGACTGTAGGAAGCTTATTCGGTGAAACAGAGCTTGTAGAATCGAAATTGGACATTTAATATAGACTCGGCGCGAAAATCGGAGCAAATGGGCTTTTTCGGGAGCTTTCGGCAAAATTTCGGATGAGAATTTGACGAAACAGACGGCGGATTTGGACTCAGCGCGCGAAAACGATCAAAACGGTATATTTACTTTATTTTTTCGGCACAATGGTACTGTTCACCGAAACAGTAATTCCGGCGGCCAGAATTACTGTTCCGGCAGCCGGCGGTGACCGGCGGGCGGCGGCGTAGCGGCGGAGCACGGCGGAGCGCGGCAGAGCGCAGCGGCGCGCGGCGCGGGCAGCGCGGGCAGGCGCGGGCAGGCACGCGGGAGCGCGGTCCACGGCCTGGCGTGCACCGGGAGCACCGAAGTTTTCCCCTGCCACGTGGCAGCTCCTGAGTGGTTGGATGGCTTCTAGAAGGATCACGTGGCGGCACTCCGATTGGCCAACATCTTCCGGAAGACCCGGCGCGGGGACCGGGCTTGTGCACCACGTGGACACGTGGCGGCTTCTGAGTGGCCCTTGCACAGGCTGTTTCCTGTTTTGTGGACGCGTGACACGTTTTGGTTGGCCCGTTTCAGAGTTTCCTGTTCGGATCCGATCCTGTGTGGAGCCCAGCCCATTATAAATAGCATCCCCTCACCCCCTCTCATTCCACCTCGGGTTGCGGGCTGTAGAGAGAGAAATAGAGAAAGTGCCCTATACAAAAGTTGTTCCTCTCTCTCTCTTCTCTCTCTCTCTTCTCTCTCTCCTCAAAGTTCCAGAATTTCTGGAGTTACAGCTAGTGAGTTATCTGCGACGCGGCGCACTGCGACGGTTTTCTTTTTAGGCCTATTTCCCGTCGCAGTTCCGTCGGAAATTCCCTGTGTGCTAACCAGGAGGAATTTTTGGACGATTTTCACGGCAGCGCGTTCCTAAGAGGTAAGGCTTCAATTTCTGTGTTGATCACTTTGCCCCATTTCGCACTTTTGGCACGTTTCCTGAGGTCTCTTTGACCCCCCTTTTTGCTGTGGAAATTTCTGGACAGCATCAACTTCTCCGATTTTTATCTTGGCGTACGAGCATCTGATCGAGGCGTTTAACGAGTCGATTTTGATCTACTCTTCGCGAGGAACGTAACCGTGATTTTTCTAGGATTTTTGGAGCATAGCTTAGAGGTGAAAAACTCCTCTTTTCCCGTGCTATTTGAAAAACAGCAAATATTGTACTTTTTGGGATTTGTATTTATACCGGGAGCGTTGTGCACTGATTTGCAGGATCTAAGGACTGAGGACGGCCAGGAGACTACCTGGGGTATAGTTTGAGCTACTCGAGGTGGGCGGTTGTTGTTTACCTCATTTTCGACAAGCTCACTGGGATTACTGGAACTCCACTAAAATTTAATATGACAATTGATGAGAACCACTGGGACAAACTAATATGATAATTGATAAGAACCATTGGGACAAACTAACAGGATAAACTAACAGGACAAACTAACAGGACAAACTAACTGGACAATTGATGAGAACTATTGGGACGAATTAATATGACAATTGACGAGAACCGCTGGGACGAACTCTCCTAAAATTTAACCCCACAGATTATATGATGACTTATATTGGGACACTGTGATTGGGACAAAGGCTATAATCTCGCATGCAAATAACTTTTATTCAGTAAATCAATCTTCTTTTAAAATAAATATTTGACACTATTTTACAGCTCTTAAAGATAAGACAGTTGCATGCATGACTGAACATCTAGTGAGGCCACTATTTATCGCTACACTATCATATTTGGATCTAAACATGTTTCATTGTTGTCCTTTGCATCCAGATATCTGTTGCTCATGTATGAGCAGGGGTTTGGGATAGTATAGTCAAGTTTGTACTAGATTGTGGACTTGTGGGGTCTTGCCGTGACCGCGGACAGTAGGCGGTCGACCATATGTTTATCCTTGCATCAGATTGAGGTTGAGACTGGTTTATTGCATCAGCTGGGGATCGGGTTTTCCTAGTGGATGGTTTTCCCACTCTGATCATAGTCATGATCCAGTCCTGCTGTTTTATGGCACTTCTGATACTTATTACTGAGATATTTTACTCGTGTGGGTCGCTCCCCTCGAGTGCCACTCCGGAGTGTGTTGCAGACATGCTTAGAGTCTTTGAGACTCCTATCCCCTATCGGTGTTATGCGTTGGCCAGCATACCCGATTTGGCAACTATCCCCTATCGGTGTTATGCATTGGCCAGCATACCCGACTTGGCAAGGCACAGCAGGCAGTACCAGTTTTACTAGTGACACAAGACTGAGTTATTTCAGGCAGGCATGTTTGGTATTGTTGCATACAGTTATTTCATGCTACATGGCATTTAGAGGCATAGTGGTGATAGTTTCTTTTTTTTCAGCAGCCTTTATAGCTTACTACTGTTCTTTCATGTTGCCTCGAGTAGTCCTAGTGGGTGCGTCAGAGTTGAGGTTTTTACCCACTAGGGGAGGCTACTGGTTTATCTGGTAGTTCTCACCCCCATTGTTGTTTCTCTCTTTCTTCTTCTTATTTTGCAGAGTCGTCTGCGGGAGCTGCTAGGCCATCGGCAGCTGATAAAGGTAAGGGGATCGCTGAGTAGATAGATCTCCTGTGAGACTGAGAGTGGATATTAGACAGATGTTGTACTCTTTACTTAGACTGTGGTATTTTGGGTCTCGCGTTGGCCAGCTGGCTGTATTATTTTGGTGAGCTGGGAGATTATTGTACTTATTACAGCTTTATTTGTAGTTCCAGTCTGAGATACTATGTGGTTCTTCTACTTCAGCTCTGTATTATGCTCTTTTATTGTTCATATTATATCGGAGCAGGTTACCAGCGCTTCGTGTACGCGGGAAATCCCGTGTGCACGGCGGATCTGTTGGCGAGCCTGGGTTCCGGGGCGTGACAATGGGCCCCTGGCCCCCTGCTGTGTCCTGGGGTACTTGGGTGGTCGGCCATCACCAGATTGCACTTGGGCCCGTTTCTTATCCTTACTACGGTCCCCTCCATCACTCCGAGCGTGAGCCAAGACCGCTCCTCGCTCAACTAGTGTGGCCCGGTCGACCACCTGTTGGAAAGTGTGTAAATCTGCTGATTGAACAAGGCGAAAGATATCGCCTCTCAATCCATCAACAAAGAGACGAGCCTTATGGGACTCGTCCCTAATCACAAAGGGAACACAGTTAGCCAGTCTTACAAATTCCCGGTGATACTCCATCACTGACCAGCTTCGCTGCTTAATTGTCTTCAAATCATCTTCAAGCTTCTGTTTGACGCTATCCGAGAAGAAGGCTCCAAACAACATCTCTCTGAAAGTAGACCACGAAGGAAAGGAAGCACCGCTAGAAGGTCGCAGAGTCTTCCACCAAATCCGGGCTGTGCCCTCCAAAAAGTGAACTACTAGAGGAACCCGCTCGTCCTCCTCCATGATGAGATCCTCGAAGAGCTTCTCCATAGTGTCCACCCACTTCTCAACTACCCATGGATCAGTGGTCTCACCCTCAAACACAGGTAGCTTGTACTTTCGAAACTCCGCCAGGCTTGCCCTCACCCTAGCCCACTCCGTTTGAGCCGCCAGACCCCTACCGGCCACGACCGCGGACTGAGTGGGGGAAGGTGTGGCACCTGCACCCCTCACCGGATCCCCAATCGTAGCCCCCGGCCTCAATTCTTGCACTACAGGAGAAGGGACATCCGAGGGTGCCGCTGCTGGTACTGTCGATGCCCTTGCTATCGTAGTGTCTGCCAGTAGAGTATCCTCACCGCCTGTCGCCGATGCTGGCGCCTCAGGCAGCACTGGCCCTGGAGTATGAGTCAATGTGGCGGTAACCAACGATGCCGTCTCGCGAGCTATCCGCTGCACGACCTCAGTGAGCGCCGCCAGTTGCCCCGACAATTCCTGAACTTGTTGCCGAAGCAACGAGTCCTCCCTGGCTGCAGTAGCCTCGGCGGCAACCGGCCTCACTCCCTCCTCTCCTCTACCTCCACCCGAAGATCGGGTGCCTGCCATACTCTGTACACATATCGCAAGGGATTAACAACCAACAACTACCAAAAGTGTCACGCCCCGGGGGTTTTATTTTAGCGGAAACGATACTTCAAAGTACGCGTAAAGTGCGTACGATTTTTTTTGTTTAGAAACCTCCTTCCCCGGCGCGTGCCCAGACCCGCCACATATACAGATTTACTCGAAAATCGGGCAGAGTCTCCTCTCTATATGCACGGCGTCGCGGCTGTTACAATAGTCGATCATGAGCAATCATTTTCCCATTTAATCACAACAGTTCGAAGTAGTACGGTGCATGAAGACTAGACAATACCCGTGGCCAATCAAGTTGAAAGGATAAACTCACAGTTTTGAAAGCAGGTCCACACGACCCAAGGTTTTGAAGACAGTTGGAAAAGATGCCATAAATGTCACGCCCCGGGGTCGAAACTGCGACCCGGGCCCGCCAAACAGATCCGCCACCTATGCCAACCTGCATAGGCGAAGCGTCCTACCTGCAAGAAAAGTACTATAACTAAACAGATATCAGAGCTATAAATGAAAATCTGCTGTAACTAAAATCAATCACTGTACAACTGGAAATAAACAACACTGTCTGCCTCCCCAAAATAATAATAATACAATATCCTCGAGTACAAGCTCTAAACCCAACCGGGAGGTAACTCCAATATATATACAACAGTGTACAGTCTCTCAATACAAAATATCCTCACTACAATAGTCTCTCAAAAGAGGAAAAAGAAACAGCTAATCTACTGATGATCTCCTCTGAAGGGTACCGCTACTCTCCAACGCCGGGTAGGGATCTAGCTCGCGACTCCCTCGCCACGATCAACAACCACAGAGTCGGCAACACCCGCTAAGACTCTGCAAAACAAAGGAGAGGAGAGAAAAAGAGGGGGGAAACCCCCAAAGGGTGTGAGAACTACACCAAAAAGGGAGTTCTCAGTGGGTACCACCGCCAGACCCGACGGTCTGCCCACCAAGTCCTCAAGAGACAAAAACTGACCCAAGTCATAAGACTGAAATGAGTAAGCTGAAGACTCTCACAGCTACCCTGCCCCTAACTAAAGGCTAAAAGGGGAGAACCAAACAGTGGTATGCAGCCACTAGCACATGAAGTGCACTATCGACCCAATCGAGCTGACTGCCACATCTGGTCCAGTCAAACCTGTATCCACCTACAACCACCTCCCGATGACGGGCAGGAATTACGTAGGGCGTCCCAACGGACTAGCTCGCTATCGAGTAGAGGATCATGCAGGCTATGGTCAAAATCCACGCTCTCTCTCAGAACGGATAGAATCATGATGCTCAACCTCTCACGCAGCGGTCAAAGTACTCGCAACAACACAGGACGACCGTCAACCAGACGGCTCTCAACAATACTAACACTGATCTAAACTCAACTACCAGTCTACACTCGGCCCCCAGGCACGAGTGTAACAATAAAAGTATTTGACCGAAATAAACTCAATCGAATGAACCGGTATAAAACCCGGTGCTGCCTGCTCTATCAATCTCTCGAACTCAGTATCTCCACTGTCCAAATGACCGGAACCCAACACGGTCTGACCGGCACCCGACACGGTCTGACCGGAACCCAACACGGTCTGACCGGAACCCAACACGGTCTGAAGCCTACTCCGGAGCGGCACTCGAGGGGAGCTACCCACACGAGTAAAGCATCTCTGTCATCAACATCAACAGTATCTCGAAACAGCAGGACTTGATCATCAATCAGATCAAAGTGGGAAAACTCAACCACCAAGGAAAGACCCGACCTCAATCGGATGCAACTGAACGATAAGTGGGAAACTCCATCCACTAAGTAAAACTGGTACCCAATCAGGTGCATAGAGAAACATCCGGTCAACCGCCCAATATCCGCGGTTGCCGCAAAGCCCCACAACTAAACCAACCTGTCCCAGACACGAAGTCCTGACTACCCTATCCAGACCCCCTGCTCGAACCCGAGCAACACTGACCACCTGACTAACATGAAGGAGAAAGGAAAAGCATGGTTTCTCCTAAGTCAAGTTCCAATAAGTAGTGCAGCAGTAAAAGATGGCCTAACTACATGACCATACAAGCATGCAATTGTCCTCAAGGAAATAAAAGGGGGGTAAAGCATAATAATAGTTCCTTTAGGAATAAACAACATGCCGGAATCCCAAAACTAGACCTGTCCACAATTCAGGGTTCATCAATAGAATGATCATAATAACTCCTCAGAGTACAAATCCGCACATAGCTACGAAATCCTGTCCCAAAGCATAATCCAACCACAAGAAAGGCTATGTGCTAACATGGCATGTTACATAATCTCATAGGGTAACATTATCCTAGGTAAGCTTACACTAGTCATCACATAGATGTCCAAGTCATGCAAGTCCTCAGTATATCTCATAAATACTATTCTTGCAATCATTTATACCAATATCATTAACCAGCTTACCTACTTACCAACATAACCCATGTACCCTACACATGCATGCATCAGTCATAGAGGGGTGACATCCCCACAAGTGGACTTATATTTGCCACAGCATAATCATTGCCTTAAACAATTACTGATAATAAGCTTACCCACCTGAAGCGCTTAAACCAAGGCAAACCTGAAGTCGGTGAAGGGGGTAAACGCCCACGGTCCAAAATCTGCCAACATAACACCCTCGGTACAAGTCGCGCACGCCTTGGCTCCAAACAACTGAAAGCACCCCTGGGCACAACAATAAGGCTCAACATTACACTTTTATTCCAAAATTAACCAAGTATACATAATCTGAAAATCAGTCCCAAAGCCGTGCTTATTTCACCTGCTGCAAGTGCCCAGAAAAATCCAATAAAAATACCACGGTAATTCTCGCGTCGATACCTTCGAAACGAGTACCTGCACGTCCAATTCCGAGCTTCCTACACTGAGAAACAATTCCGACAAGGGAACCACCCCGAATTAAACTACTCTCAAAAACTGTAGCAATAACTACTGTTCACAGATATTCTTCACCTTCGAGAAATATTCAGAAAATTCCAAGAAAATTTGGGCATATTCCTCGTGATGTGTAGATGCAAATCGCCTCTTGAATCGCCCCAATCCGATGCCTGTGCGCGAAGATATCACCAAAACACCGCTCCGCTGTCCCAGAACTCCGCCCCAGAAAAGAGGTTACAAGATGATCCGAAAAACCCATGAAAAGCTCGGAATGGGAGAAACCAGTAAACATGGGAAACATAGCCCTACCTGTCGTGAAGCCAACGGCGTAAGAATCACTGAAAAAGGTGCTCGGGGTAAGCCGGGGGAGTCCTCGCACCAAAACGCGACGAAGAAGACCACAAACGAACGAGCGTCGCGCCGCGCCGTAAAAATGGTAACCTTGGGATGCGTGCTGCTGAAAAATCTGGAACTCTGCAGATGGATCCGTCCCAGGGAGATGAAGAAAACTCGTGAAGGTGGCACTGTGAAAGGAGGGACAGGGAGAAAGTTCTCTTCAGTTGAACTCGGCCCTTTTATACATTGCAGGAAACAAATCACTTAATACCCATTTAGTCCCAATTTCCGGGCGCTCCAGAATTCGGGCGGCTACAGTGTTGGGCCCGGCCCAACACTGTGCGCGCCCGAAAACGCCACAGGCCTCCACGTCGCCCCCCGCACAGGCAACAGCCGAAACCCCCGCTCACGCCCCGCCGCGTGGCCCACGCGGAGCTCGACACGTGGCGGCCCACGCGCGGGAACCCCGCGTCAACGCGCCCACGTGCGCCTGCGCCCGCCTGCCGCGCACAGTTGACCAACCAATAGGTGAATGCCACGTGTCATGCCTCTGCCTAGCGAACCCGGTGCACGAAATTATGTGGACCGAACCAATAGAAACCTGCCACGTGTCCAAGCCCGGTGCACCATAAACCATGAGCCATCCCGAATACTGCGTAGACCAACCGCCGTGAACCCACCTCTAGGATGATGCCACGTGTCCACCCCCGGTGCACCATGCGCCCCGCACTCTCCGTAGACCGCGCCCCGCGGACCGGCCCACTCCTGAGCCGCCACGCGTCCAGCCCCCGGTGCACGCCTGCCGCGTGGACCGGGCGGCCCGCGCCTCCGTCCGCCGCGCTGCCTGCGGCCGCTCCGCCGTTGCCGCCGCCGCCGGAAACACTGTTCCGGCGTGAACAGTGTCCGGTGCTCAAAAATAACAAGTGGGTAGTCCGTTTTAACCGTTTTCGCGCGCTGAATACGAATTTGATGTCCATTTCGCCAAATTCCAACTCCAAAATTTGCCGAAGGCATCCGGAAAGGTGTTCCTTGATCCAAACTTCGCGCTGAGTCCATATTTAATATCCACTTCGCGCGAAACCACTTCTAACGATCCGACGGAGTCCAATGATCACCCACGTGATCCATTTAACACACTGAGCCCAACACTAATGTCCAAATGGGGCACAAATCCCACCAACACGCCACATAGGCCCCCGGGAGCTGTAGATGAACCAGTAATCTCGACGTGGGGATCCAGGTCCTCACAATAAATCCACAGGGTTTGGAAAACAGGTCCACACGACCCAGATTTTGAAAGGTAGTTTTCGAAGTTCTTTTCTTTTCTAGTCATGTTGCTTTGAAAACGGCCAAACGGGAACAATAAAGGAAACAGTAGTGCATAAGCAGAAAGAAAGTACTCAACATCCACACGACCCCACAAGGGTATCGAGAACCACACAGTAATCTACAATACTGAATGAAATGCAGAGAAGGTAAATAAAACAGCATACTAAGGCTCCCTCAGACCGACTGCTACCAACTCGGCCTCACCATCGCCTACCTCTACCCCCTGGAGGTACCTGTCACAGAGTGGGTAGTCAGCGACACTATCATCAAAATAGTACTAAAGCAGTAAAGTAATACCAGCCACAAAAGTAAGTCTAGCCAGAACAACCGCTCTACTCGTAACGGTAACTCGCAACCACCTGTACCACCTGTAACACCTGTAACCCCGGTAACACCTGTAACACCTGACCGCATCGGGATCCAATCCCGGCGGTCCCACAGCTCGCACATCGCTGCCTCAAGCCCCACAACTAATAAGGGGCCTCCCACTACGTCACCTCGTGGGGTACACACCTGACCACATCGGGATCCAATCCCGGCGGTCCCACAGCTCGCACATCGCTGCCTCAAGCCCCACAACTAATAAGGGGCCTCCCACTACGTCACCTCGTGGGGTACACACCTGACCACATCGGGATCCAATCCCGACAGGTCGCACCGCTCGCACCTCGCTGCCTCAAACCCCACAACTAATAAGGGGCCTCCCACTACGTCACCTCGTGGGGTACACACCTGACCACATCGGGATCCAATCCCGACAGGTCGCACCGCTCGCACCTCGCTGCCTCAAACCCCACAACTAATAAGGGGCCCCCCACTACGTCACCTCGTGGGGTAACACGGGTCAAAGACCGCCTTTCCGGAAAAGAGCACCCTTTGCGGTGGCCAAACCGCGGGTGCGCGTGTCGCAACTCGAGTATAAGTAACCAAGTAACCAAGTAACCAAGTAACCAAGTAACCATGTCACCAAGTAACCATGTCACGGGGTAAGGTAGTACACCATAGAAACCATCAGTATTAGTACCGATTAATAATAAAAAGACCCTTTTGGATTACCAACACAATACTCAGCCTCGACCGTAAACCCACCTCAACACAAGCGATCCCGAAATCCGCTGGGAGTCTCACTGGCTAGCGGCTGACTGCTAGTACCTGAATAATAAATACAAGTCAATAATAGACTCTCTCTCTCGTATCCATCCCACTAACTCACTGTGTGTGCAAGCTATACGGCAAACTTCGCCGAAGTCCCGGGATTTTGCCGGAACTTTCCGGAAATCTGATTTCCGCTCAACGAAAGCCATTGGATCTCCCACGAAGGGTTTAGAGATCATGGGCGTACAGCCCAAAACAGCCCATGACGCTACAATTGCAGTTAGACCCCTAGGGTTTTACCCAATTGCACTTTTACAATGAAATAAGAGTCGTTTTTGCTCGTTCTCTTAACTGGGATATTATTTTTACGAACCGTCACTTCCAGTAAGTGACACTCGACCCGCTGAACACCGTGCTCACCCATTTGTAGCAGCACGGAACCTGAGGAAAACTTCGGGCCATAATATACCTCTCTAACATAGCTTAAATGCATTTTTGTTTCTTCGGCTCAACGAAACCAAAATCCGACGCGAGCATCGCGTCCAGTGACCCCAAATTAGCCAGGAGCTCACTGTCGCGGCTTCGCAAACCGCCCGGAACAGTGTTTGGGCTAAACTATTCTTTTAAGGGTTGGTTAACCTATAACTTAACCTTTAATAATCCAATTCAAATTCTGCTTTAGAGTTAAGTTCACAGCAACCTAAAAACCCTGGGGCTTGCTTCATTTGCAGCCCAGCAGTTGCTGGATCAACCAGATCCACACCTAGTCCACTAACAATGCATACAATGCACCAAACCTCAGTCCACCCAGATCTAACTTGATCTGAAGTGAGCATCAAGCTCAGGAGACATTTTTGAGCAACTTTCATATTTAACTCAAAAGCTAATTCTGTAAGAAAACTCATTGTGGCATTTAAGCAAACAGGTGGTGTGCACTATTCCTCTCAACACACACAAGCCATTCCCCGACCTGGTTCTCAGCAATTACTGGACCAAATCCTGTGAAACTTGAAGGGAAATGCTCCACAGGGCACAGGCAACATTCCCAGCATTTTGGTTTTCACCTTGCACCCTCGGATTGCCGGGGCCCGAGGTTGAAGAAGATGCCTCAACCTCGAAATTCGTGACTGTTCCACCAAGGGTTCTGGGACTTAACCAAAAGCACCTACAGGTGCTAACACCCTCAGTGAACCCTCCTGTGCCTGTGGCCGGCTACAGAACACGGCGGCGGCGCGGCAGTGGCAAGCTTTTGGAGCTTTTACCAACAATGGCAACTTTTCACTCAATGGGTTTCGGGTGAAAAGGACAGCAGAAATAGCTTCCTAGCAAGTTTTTAGGAAGGTCTGGCCTTGTCCCCGCCGTCGGAAGTCGCCGGATCACCGGCCGCCATTAATGGCCTCAAGCTCGGGCCATCCATGGCCGGCCCTCATTCGGGCTGCATTGAAGCCATGCAAAGGCATGGATGCAACCCTCTCACCCCCAGGGAGCTCCTCGACCACTTGGCCGGAGGTGGGGAGGCCCGCCGGCGCCGGAGCACATAGCTCGGCCGAAGGTGGAAAAACCCGAAAACTAGGGTTTTGAACTGTGGCGTAGTTACTCAACCAAAAACCCTCAAACTTTGCAGAGATGACCTATTGGTCCTACAGTCCCAACCCATCATTTTACTTTTCATTAAAAGTCGCCGGGAGCAAAGAAAGCTCGAGGCGGAGCTCTCGGCTGTGCAACTTGGCCGCCGACCAACCGATGGCTTCCCATTTTCGGGGCTGTGCGTGGAGCATCCTTAGAACCTACAAAGCCCACTTCCAAAGGTCTTGACCTCTAAAACTCCAAGAATAAAGAGGGCTTACCACGCCGGAGTTGGGGAAGATGGGATGACGCCGGTCAGCGTCGCGCGGCCACGGCTCGCACCCGACTTCTCTTGTCTCGAGTTCTGGGGTATGCAGAAGACCTCCGGACACTCCAGCAGCAATCCCCAAGGATCTTCGTGATCCTTCACTTAACTAAAAAATTTCTCTCCCCCTCTCTCTCTCACTCCGGCCATCCCATAAAGGGAGGGTTTCCTAGGCATGGAGGTCGTGGCAGAGGGGAGTGGGGAACGTGAAGGAGCAGTTGTAACTGCCCCCAACCCACGATACAAGAACCTAGTACCATTTAATGCATTTTTCCACTTTCTTTGCATTTTACCCCTTCCACACATCACCCCTTGCACTAAGACCCTTATTGTAGATTCATCTTGCATAATAGACCTTCTACACCGAGTTTCCCTAGACATGGTGCATAAAATATTGGGTTTACACCAAAAATACAGTAAATTTTACCATATTTCACGTATTTCGAGACAATCGGTTCGTCAAAATGTGAAACCGACTTCGCCACGACGTCCGGCTCGTCGAGACCTATCAAGTAGCGTATTTGCTTGCTTGATTCAGCGCTCGAATAAAATCTCGGGCCATAAAGTTCTGTAAGTTGCAGTATGACGCACGCACTTCGATGCACCCGGATCACTAAACGCGAATTCCGTCAGTGCCATTGTGCTCAGAATGGCGGTGCCATTCAAATCGACTACCCGAATCGCTAGATTCGGACTCCAGATAGTGAATCGGCTAACGTTCGCTCGGTGGGGAATTAAATCAGGAGGTTACTATTCACGACTTAAGTCGTGGGCCCCACAAGCTTCTTCACTGATTTCTGAACAATCCGACCGTCGGATTGAAAATTAGTTTATATCATTTTCAATCGGTTCGACGAGACGGTCGCACTAGTGATTTCAGATTTTTGAGATCAGACTCGGATCCGAAAGGCAGACATAGTGCTCCGTAAACTGTGCAATACGCGCACCGGTATGCAAGTCACTAAGGTTTAGATCTGCTTCCTCGCTCGCAATCGTATTTGATTTTCTCGAGTGCTACATCACTCACACCTTAAAAGAAGTTTTGTCCCCGAAACTTAAATACACCATGAATCCAATAAGTGGGGAAAAGGGCCCAAGAATGCCCGACTTGCGCTCCCAAAAGGCTTCGCGCCCCTCCTGATCCGCTCGTTTCTCTCTGGCACTAGGAGGGATTGCAGTTTCCCTGCCGGGCGTTGACGTTCGGCCCTTATTTGTTGACCCCCAGGCAATGAGCTACAAATTGCGTTACATCCCTCTTCATCTTGGGCCACCGGGAGGTCTGCTTGAGGTCCCTGTACATCTTTGTGCCTCCTGGATGCGCTGCATAAGGGGCGCTGTGTGCCTTGGGCAGAATTTCCTTCTTCAATTCCGGGGGTATCCGGCACACAAATTCGCCCGCGGAACCGTAGGGTGTCATCGCCTTCCAATGAAAAGTCCCCTTCCTGATCCGGTGAGATCTTGTCTTTTACGAGCCGTAAGTGCGAGCCCGCCTGCTGTTCCTCTCGAATCTTTTCCAACAGTGTTGGTTTGACCACCAGAGTTAGAAGTTGCGCAACCGTGCCTGCGGGCACTACTTCTAACCCTAGTCGTGAAAATTTCATGATCAAGTTGCTCTGTTCAGTCCTCGCACCTACCGATCCTCCCTACAATCGCCCCATCCTGCTCAAAACGTCCGCTACCACGTTTGCTTTCCCGGGGTGATATTGGATCGTAATCCTTCAATAATTCAAAACACCGCTTCTGACGTCGTCGTCGGGGGTTGGTGACACCTTGTCTGCTACAGTCGCGGTAGTGGCTACTACCGCGAAGTTCCTCCTCCGGGTTTTTGAGCAGACCAACAAACTAGGTAGAGTTCTCTCCTCAAAACACTTGTAAGGGATTCCTACCTAGCGTTCACAACTCCTCAGGCGGACTAGGGGAGTAACCCCACTCCTATCCTATATAACCCTTCCCCCCCCCGACACAACCGTACCGTACGCGGAGGAAGAAAAAGACAGACACGGAAGATGGGAATCGATGCCTAACCAAAGAAAAACCATAAAGGGAAGAAATATATATATATATATACCTGTTCTGGGATTCTGCATCACTGCTCCCCGGGGCAGCTGGGGAGATCCATCCACAACCTCTGGGCCAGCTACGTTCGACGTGGCGGGGTGGGGTCTCGGAATCGGAAGAGTCCGTCAGGCGTGGGTCGTCGGGTCTCGGTGCCGGGGGTCTGGTGACGCCCGGCCTCCGGGGACACTCGTAACGTGTGTGGCCCGGCCTGCCACACCGGAAACAATGCTCATTCCGCCAAGGGCAATCCATCATGGGATGCGCACCGTCACAAATGACGCATGGCGTCGGTGGTGTAGGTCCCTCCCTCATCGCCTGCCCGGGTTTCGGCCCGTTCCTCTGGCGCTTGGTCGCTCTGCCGCCCTGGTAGGGGCCCCCTGTCGGGCCAGGGTAGGGGTGTGCCCGTCGTGTACGCTCTAGCTCCGCGCGCACGGCCAAGTTGACCGCTCCCTGAAAGGTGGAAACGCCAGTCGGTGGTATCCCACGGGGGTTAACACTGCCGGTGCCGTGCTGGGCGCGGTCGACACTCTCGAGCTCCTGGGTCAGTATACCCACCTGCTCCGCGAGAGTTAGCAATTTCACAGCCACGTCGCGCAGCTGGTTGCGTAGTACGCGGTTTGCCTCTGCCGCAAGGTCCATGTCTGGCAGCAGTTACCTACCCAAAATCAGGCTTCTATCTGTGCACACCAAGGAAACACATTAGTCCCAGCATACCAAGAAAACCGTGCGTAAATAAATCACACAAATTCCCTTTTCCCCCACGTTCACTCACGTCCTACAACCTTACGTCCCACACATTTCATTTATTCGTAGTTAAGTGTGATATCTAGGTGGATGTTGGGCCGTCACTGTTGTGATTAAAGCAAAGTCTCTGATACCATCTTAATCTGTCACGCCCCGGGGGTTTTATTTTAGCGAAAACGATACTTCAAAGTACGCGTAAAGTGCGTACGAATTTTTTTGTTTAGAAACCTCCTTCCCCGGCGCGTGCCCAGACCCGCCACATATACAGATTTACTCAAAAATCGGGCAGAGTCTCCTCTGTATATGCACGGCGTCGCGGCTGTTACAATAGTCGATCATGAGCAATCATTTTCCCATTTAATCACAACAGTTCGAAGTAGTACAGTGCATGAAGACTAGACAATACCCGTGGCCAATCAAGTTGAAAGGATAAACTCACAGTTTTGAAAGCAGGTCCACACGACCCAAGGTTTTGAAGACAGTTGGAAAAGATGCCATAAATCCACAGGGTTTGGAAAACAGGTCCACACGACCCAGATTTTGAAAGGTAGTTTTCGAAGTTCTTTTCTTTTCTAGTCATGTTGCTTTGAAAACGGCCAAACGGGAACAATAAAGGAAACAGTAGTGCATAAGCAGAAAGAAAGTACTCAACATCCACACGACCCCACAAGGGTATCGAGAACCACACAGTAATCTACAATACTGAATGAAATGCAGAGAAGGTAAATAAAACAGCATACTAAGGCTCCCTCAGACCGACTGCTACCAACTCGGCCTCACCATCGCCTACCTCTACCCCCTGGAGGTACCTGTCACAGAGTGGGTAGTCAGCGACACTATCATCAAAATAGTACTAAAGCAGTAAAGTAATACCAGCCACAAAAGTAAGTCTAGCCAGAACAACCGCTCTACTCGTAACGGTAACTCGCAACCACCTGTACCACCTGTAACACCTGTAACCCCGGTAACACCTGTAACACCTGACCGCATCGGGATCCAATCCCGGCGGTCCCACAGCTCGCACATCGCTGCCTCAAGCCCCACAACTAATAAGGGGCCTCCCACTACGTCACCTCGTGGGGTACACACCTGACCACATCGGGATCCAATCCCGGCGGTCCCACAGCTCGCACATCGCTGCCTCAAGCCCCACAACTAATAAGGGGCCTCCCACTACGTCACCTCGTGGGGTACACACCTGACCACATCGGGATCCAATCCCGACAGGTCGCACCGCTCGCACCTCGCTGCCTCAAACCCCACAACTAATAAGGGGCCTCCCACTACGTCACCTCGTGGGGTACACACCTGACCACATCGGGATCCAATCCCGACAGGTCGCACCACTCGCACCTCGCTGCCTCAAACCCCACAACTAATAAGGGGCCCCCCACTACGTCACCTCGTGGGGTAACACGGGTCAAAGACCGCCTTTCCGGAAAAGAGCACCCTTTGCGGTGGCCAAACCGCGGGTGCGCGTGTCGCAACTCGAGCATAAGTAACCAAGTAACCAAGTAACCAAGTAACCAAGTAACCATGTCACCAAGTAACCATGTCACGGGGTAAGGTAGTACACCATAGAAACCATCAGTGTTAGTACCGATTAATAATAAAAAGACCCTTTTGGATTACCAACACAATACTCAGCCTCGACCGTAAACCCACCTCAACACAAGCGATCCCGAAATCCGCTGGGAGTCTCACTGGCTAGCGGCTGACTGCTAGTACCTGAATAATAAATACAAGTCAATAATAGACTCTCTCTCTCGTATCCATCCCACTAACTCACTGTGTGTGCAAGCTATACGGCAAACTTCGCCGAAGTCCCGGGATTTTGCCGGAACTTTCCGGAAATTCGATTTCCGCTCAATGAAAGCCATTGGATCTCCCACGAAGGGTTTAGAGATCATGGGCGTACAGCCCAAAACAGCCCATGAGGCTACAATTGCAGTTAGACCCCTAGGGTTTTACCCAATTGCACTTTTACAATGAAATAAGAGTCGTTTTTGCTCGTTCTCTTAACTGGGATATTATTTTTACGAACCGTCACTTCCAGTAAGTGACACTCGACCCGCTGAACACCGTGCTCACCCATTTGTAGCAGCACGGAACCCGAGGAAAACTTCGGGCCATAATATACCTCTCTAACATAGCTTAAATGCATTTTTGTTTCTTCGGCTCAACGAAACCGAAATCCGACGCGAGCATCGCGTCCAGTGACCCCAAATTAGCCAGGAGCTCACTGTCGCGGCTTTGCAAACCGCCCGGAACAGTGTTTGGGCTAAACTATTCTTTTAAGGGTTGGTTAACCTATAACTTAACCTTTAATAATCCAATTCAAATTCTGCTTTAGAGTTAAGTTCACAGCAACCTAAAAACCCTGGGGCTTGCTTCATTTGCAGCCCAGCAGTTGCTGGATCAACCAGATCCACACCTAGTCCACTAACAATGCATACAATGCACCAAACCTCAGTCCACCCAGATCTAACTTGATCTGAAGTGAGCATCAAGCTCAGGAGACATTTTTGAGCAACTTTCATATTTAACTCAAAAGCTAATTCTGTAAGAAAACTCATTGTGGCATTTAAGCAAACAGGTGGTGTGCACTATTCCTCTCAACACACACAAGCCATTCCCCGACCTGGTTCTCAGCAATTACTGGACCAAATCCTGTGAAACTTGAAGGGAAATGCTCCACAGGGCACAGGCAACATTCCCAGCATTTTGGTTTTCACCTTGCACCCTCGGATTGCCGGGGCCCGAGGTTGAAGAAGATGCCTCAACCTCGAAATTCGTGACTATTCCACCAAGGGTTCTGGGACTTAACCAAAAGCACCTACAGGTGCTAACACCCTCAGTGACCCTCCTGTGCCTGTGGTCGGCAACAGAACACGGCGGCGGCGCGGCGGTGGCAAGCTCGGTTTTGGAGCTTTTACCAACAATGGCAACTTTTCACTCAATGGGTTTCGGGTGAAAAGGACAGCGGAAATAGCTTCCTAGCAAGTTTTTAGGAAGGTCTGGCCTTGTCCCCGCCGTCGGAAGTCGCCGGATCACCGGCCGCCATTAATGGCCTCAAGCTCGGGCCATCCATGGCCGGCCCTCATTCGGGCTGCATGGAAGCCATGCAAAGGCATGGATGCAACCCTCTCACCCCCAGGGAGCTCCTCGACCACTTGGCCGGAGGTGGGGAGCCCGCCGGCGCCGGAGCACATAGCTCGGCCGAAGGTGGAAAAACCCAAAACTAGGGTTTTGAACTGCGGCGTAGTTACTCAACCAAAACCCTCAAACTTTGCAGAGATGACCTATTGGTCCTACAGTCCCAACCCATCATTTTACTTTTCATTAAAAGTCGCCGGGAGCAAAGAAAGCTCGAGGCGGAGCTCTCAGCTGTGCAACTTGGCCGCCGACCAACCGATGGCTTCCCATTTTCGGGGCTGTGCGTGGAGCATCCTTAGAACCTACAAAGCCCACTTCCAAAGGTCTTGACCTCTAAAACTCCAAGATAAAGAGGGCTTACCACGCCGGAGTTGGGGAAGATGGGATGACGCCGGTCAGCGTCGCGCGGCCACGGCTCGCACCCGACTTCTCTTGTCTCGAGTTCTGGGGTATGCAGAAGACCTCCGGACACTCCAGCAGCAATCCCCAAGGATCTTCGTGATCCTCCACTTAACTAAAAAATTTCTCTCCCCCTCTCTCTCTCACTCCGCCATCCCATAAAGGGAGGGTTTCCTGGGCATGGAGGTCGTGGCAGAGGGAGTGGGGAACGTGAAGGAGCAGTTGTAACTGCCCCCAACCCACGATACAAGAACCTAGTACCATTTAATGCATTTTTCCACTTTCTTTGCATTTTACCCCTTCCACACATCACCCCTTGCACTAAGACCCTTATTGGATTCATCTTGCATAATAGACCTTCTACACCGAGTTTCTAGACATGGTGCATAAAATATTGGTTTACACCAAAATACAGTAAATTTTACCATATTTCACGTATTTCGAGACAATCGGTTCGTCAAAATGCGAAACCGACTTCGCCACGACGTCCGGCTCGTCGAGACTATCAAGTAGCGTATTTGCTTGCTTGATTCAGCGCTCGAATAAATCTCGGGCCATAAAGTTCTGTAAGTTGCAGTATGACGCACGCACTTCGATGCACCCGGATCACTAACGCGAATTCCGTCAGTGCCATTGTGCTCAGAATGGCGGTGCCATTCAAATCGACTACCCGAATCGCTAGATTCGGACTCCAGACAGTGAATCGGCTAACGTTCGCTCGGTGGGGAATTAAATCAGAGGTTACTATTCACGACTTAAGTCGTGGCCCCACAAGCTTCTTCACTGATTTCTGAACAATCCGACCGTCGGATCGAAAATTAGTTTATATCATTTTCAATCGTTTCGACGAGACGGTCGCACTAGTGATTTCAGATTTTCGAGATCAGACTCGGATCCGAAGGCAGACATAGTGCTCCGTAAACTGTGCAATACGCGCACCGGTATGCAAGTCACTAAGTTAGATCTGCTTCCTCGCTCGCAACCATACTTGATTTTCTCGAGTGCTACAAAAGCCAATACATATCATCAATACAAATTAACGAAGGCCTAATGATTAAAACAAAAACCTTAAAACCACCTACTCATGTAACTGGGGACCTTGTTTAAATTACACTAGATATTTGCATGCATAAGGATACTGTGGAT